>CM053771.1:533640806-533751285 GCA_028658325.1 Potorous gilbertii | reverse complement strand
ATAAAATCTTAATTTTAAGGAAGTGATTGTAGAACATTTATAAATAAATAAAATAAAAAAAAAAAAAGGAATTTTGGCCTGGAGTCAGAAAGACTCCTCCTCTTGAATTCAAATCAAACATTTAGTAGTTCTATGACCCTAGGCAAGTCAGTGAACCCTGTTTATCTCAGTTTCCTCTTCTGTAAAGGAAATGGCAAACCACTACAGTATCTTTAGCAAAGAAAGCTCAAATTGTGTCACAAAGAGTCTGACATGATTCAAACGACTGAAAAATGACAACAACCATCTAGAAATGGAGTTGAGAAAAACATACCAATGTTTTTAAATTGCTCAGTTAGTCAGATATGTTGAAGTTCCTAACTTGTGGTTAAAACACTGATCAAGTACCCTCAAGAGAGCAACATTTTTCTTTCCCTTAAAAAAACCAAAGCAAAAATAAAATCAAACCAAAGTAATCACACTTTCAATTTCTAACTAATCCTTTGTGGTGAAGACCCCAGGAGATGGGGACAGATGGAAGAGATGGTGGGAAAGTTCAGTCCACATGACTTGTGGCAGCTAATTCAACCAATGAGATAAGGGAGAGGGAATTTAGCATCACTCCAAGGAAGTGAAGCTGTTGTAGGAGGGAAATACAATTGATTATTGTACTTCTGAAAGTTAAGTTCTATAAAGTCAAGGTGAATGCTGAATCGTTGCTCTTGGAGCAAACGTAGGGTTAAGTTCTTACAAGTCTCTGGTAACAACATTTATTTTAATATTGTTCCCAGTGACCTCAAGTACAGATTGACAAATTTCCTCTTCTTTTTTTTCTGAATATATTAAATTGTTGATTCATTAATATTTACCTTACAGTCACAGTAGTGTAATTCATGGCTAAACAAAATTTACCTAACAAATTTTTATTTTCTATTAAGTTATAACAAAGCCTTCTTGAACTTAGGAACAGTAATAGCACTTTAGTATAATGCTTGGATGCCGCTTTAAAACATCAAAATCATCAATAAAAGGCACAGAAATATGAAATACATGAAATACAAATATTCCATGAAAAGGTTACCTGTTTATAATACAAGAAATTGAAAAAAAAGAAGGTAGTAAATGGCCTTGTTTGACTATAGCCAGGGACATGCCCATTAAGGGACTCAATTTTATCACTCCTGTGTGTATGTTTGTGACTGTCTATGAAAGCACCCATAAGTACTGATTTGGGGGTCACTCTAATAGCAAGGACCTCAGCATAAAAAGGAGGGCCTGCTAAGATTTTCTTTTCTAAAAGAAAGGCAAATTATGAGGGGTCAACAATCACTTTAATCAAGCACATGTATCATTCGCTTAGTTCAGGGGAAAAAGTCAGTACCCTGAACTTCAGAGAAAAAAACAGAGAAATAAAGACCAACAGACAGGGCTTCCAACTGTCTGACCACACATGCATAGTTACCAGAGAGAAGCACCAACATCTGTTTTTTTCAAAGCTTGGAGGCTCCTTAGTGGCTACCCAGAGTCTCATCCGGCCAAATACTTCCAATGAGTAAGCCCCAAACACAATGTCACCTCAGAGGTTGCATAAGCTTTTCAGTCACAAGACATCATGAGAAGTAGTGCCTCCTTAGAAATTTTAAAAAGATGTGACCTCCCCAAATCAAGCTTCCCTTAATGGGCAAGCCCATTAACGGGTAGGGAAGATCTTTGACTCTCATTAACATTACAGTCACAAGTAAATTTTAGCATGTAGCTTAATTTACAAATTTGGAATCCACAAACAATGAGGATCCATTGTACATAAAGGGAGAATAAACAGGAAGATTAGTTAGACTCAGTAGAAGGAAGACAGGGATAATTATCGTTCCAGAACTCAAACTACAGAATAAATAAATATTTCATATTCATATTTCATATTTCATATTCATATTTCATATTCAATCTCATCAATATATCATAAAGATTTTTTAAAATCAAAAAAGCATTAAATTCAGTGTTGTATATCTATAGTCCCCAAGTCTCCACAGAGCAGAACGTGAGGTATCCTTTCAGATCCTTTCCTTGGGCCAAGTCAGTCAATATGATTTCGCGCTATTCAGTTTGGGTTGTTTATTTTTCTGCTGTTTTTATCCATTTAGGTTTCTGTAATCATGATGAATCTTTCAGTAGGTTCATTTATGTTACTTTGGATCTGTTCATCTAAGAATTTCAAGACTTCTTTGTATTTGTTCTTGTATTTCTTTCATTTCAATAATATATTAATTTTACATTTCAATTTGTTTTGCCATTCACCAGTAGGTGGGCATATACATTTTTTAATTGTTTGCTACTACAAAAAGTAGTGCTGTAAATATTTGACTGTGTATAGGATCTTTTCTTTTATCATTGACCTTCTTAGACTACATGAATATTGGTAACTACGAGTTAAAGGGTATGGATGTTTTGACTAAAGAAATTTGCGTTAGTATATTTTGACCACTAATGGGGTAATGCATTCTCACATGCACTTGTTGTATTTCTAAAATTGGTGTCAGGTTTGGTCTGAGATGAAGTCATAGGTTAGGTGGAAATGCAACTATCTTCTGTGAGAACTTGTGGACATTATTAATCAAAAGAAGTGTTTCTGCTTAATCCTGTGAAAACAACTCTCTGAGTAAGAAAAGTAATTTATTCATATATTCAATAATTTGTACTAGTTAATCCAATCATTTCCAGACATGTAAATTAGTGCTAAACCCCAAATCTCAGTTGCATACTTGCAATGTATAGACTTGTAGAATGTTAGACCTTAGAGAACCTAAGGCAATATTTAATTCAACCTCTCATTTTACATGACTACAATGTAGACACAAAAATAAGAGTTTGGCAGCCACGCAGGACTGCATAATCTCAAAGTTGTAATGAGCTTAAGAAATCTTCCAGGCTACATGGTAATTTAAAAATAATCCTGTCTAGAGTTTCATTGAAAAGTAGCTATTCAAACTCAATTTGAAAAATCTTGAATCAGGAAGCTACCATCTGTCAAAATAGTTCCTTCCGTTTCTGGGTACCTCTAGGAGATCATCCTTGTAATAACAAACCCTAAAAATGTTTTTAGGATCATCCACACATTATTTTTGGTTCTTCCATTTAAAAAAAAGATACATATAACTTAGCTTTCTTCATAGTTTTTATTTTCAAGAAAACTATTCTGACTATGACCAATGGTACCAGATAGTTAAAGGTCACCCAAATCGCAATGGAGAGGTTTAGCTAGGGCATGAATTTTCTGCAAGACATTCCCAACTAAGACTTTCACATAGAAAAAGCAATGGAAAGGATAATGTCAGAGAGATTTAAGACCAAAAGAAGGAAGTTACATTATATAGTAGGAGGGGAAGATGACCCATTGACAACCTGTATCTTTCATTATAATCCTTGCAGTCATTAGAGCTAGATGAGGGCTCCAAAATGTTGGGAGGACACCCAGAGAATTTTAAGAGGACATGGACTATGTTCACCAAATGTTGTGGTCTAGCGGTGCTAGGAACCCCCAAATCCAAGGGTAGTGTGGGAGTTTACCTCAAAAGAATTCAACCATTCAAGGCTTTTTTCAGTCCAAGTAGCAAGTTCATTAAGACCTCAGTTAAGCAGGTAAGATTCCTAGTGATTCTCTGATATTTGTGACGCCAATACAAGTGGCCAGATTCTTAAGGAACCTGCTCAATGTAATGAGGGCAAGATTGGCATTTTTATACAGAAAGACAGTGGAAAGATCTAGATGAATTCCAGGAATGGCAAGTAGCCAGGATGGGGCCAAGTACAGACAGTAAAAGGACAGTTAAGAGAACTATTGATGAGGATGGGCCTGATGTCTCAAGTGAAAGCCAGGAACTTGGCTGCTGTTATTTATCGGCAAGTTCAAGACCTCTTTTAGGGGTCCCATTGCTCCATCAGCCCCATCACTAAGGTGACAGAATCTTGTTGGACCACGCTGTTGGACAAGTACCCAGACTGTTGAAATTGTAGATCCATCCAAGTTTCCATTTCAGGAACTCTGTAATTCATATCATGATACACCTATGACTTAGTAAATAAATTGCATTTATTTACTGGAAGCATATAGTAGTTAAATGGATAACATAGCTAGTAAATTTAAAAGACAGGATTTGGGATCAGGTATTTAATAATTCCAGGCCCATTGCTCTATATATTACTATGTGCTGATGTTAGAGTACTTATTTAGATGTGTAATGTAGATATTTTCTTATTATCAAGGGTACCTTTAAGCATGACATGTACTTGCTTATCTCAACATTTTCTGATTTTCATGCCTCTTTGTTAGAGATCATTGTTATAATTTCAGATTTCCCCAAGTTAGTAGCAGAATGGGAAATTGTAATACATTTAATTATCTTAAATCCATATATACTTGTTGGCACTGGAGGTATTTCCTGTAGACAATGCAGTGCTGGTTTGTGGTTTTAAATCTCTTTAATAACCTTTTCTTTTTGTATTAGAATGTAGTCTATTTACATTCAAGTTTTATACTTATTACATTTCCTAACTCATACCACCCTTTATTAATCTATTATCTAGTTATTAAACTATGAAAGAGAATACATTTCTTATTTCATTAATGCAAATCTTTTTCCTAATATAGCAAGCACACACATACAAAAGAATAGATAAAGTTATTAAATTTTATTCTACTAACTGTTCTGTCAACATTTGGCCCTTTGACCCCTTGTTTAAGACAGTGTCCTAGATCTGGGATATCATCCCCATATTTCTCTACCTTCCTTTCTTTGATTTTCTTTTTCTTTATTTGTGATGCTTTTAAACAATGTGTTGGTTTTTTTCTCTCTCTCATTTTATTTGTTCTTGAGTCCCACAGAGTTATTCAGTTGTTAATCAAATCAATACCATGTTGTCTTGAATTTCTACATAGAGACTGAATTGAAATAGCTACAGGTTAGTCACAGTTGTTAAGTATCTATTGATTAAAACACTTAGCCTAATGGCCCTGGTCTGTTCCAAAGACTAAATGATCCTGATGGTTTTATTGGAAAAAGCTTTTCTAAATTGGCCCTTTTTGCTTTAAACTTCTCAAATTTGTCTTGATTTTTAAAATATCTATACCTTGTCTATGAAAACAGTTCTCTCTGGTAGGAAACTTAGTTTGAGATGAATGTCTGTGTATGTATGTATTTATATACTCACAATATTATTTAGGCAAACTTTGCATATAATTTCAGCTTTCTCCTATGCATTTTAAAAATTCTAATCTTTGTGTATATATACATATACATACACACATATACATGCATACATATATATACATACACACACACACACACACACACACACACACACACACACATATATATATATATATATATATATATATATATATATATATGTAAAATTTCCTTTCTGCCTAACTCTTCATAGGATTCTATCCTTTATATGATACTTGACATTTGACAATGCTTCTATGAGAATTAAATTTCAGTTTCAAAACTGGTGCCCTGTAAATGTGTTGTCAGATGGTGTAGTAGATAGCATGCTGAGCCTAGTCAGGAAGACTCATCTTCCTAAGTTCAAATTTGGCCTCAGACACTTACTAGCTTTGTGAACCTGGACAAATCACTTAACATTGTTTGCCTTACTTTCCTCATTTGTAAAATAAACTGGAGAAGGAAATGGCAAATCACTCCAGTATCTGCCAAGAACAACCCCGATGAGGTCACAGAGTCAGACATGGCTGAAAAAGGACTGAACATTAACGATTCTGTAGATGCTGTTGATTTGCATTTTGTCCTTGTTTTTTGATATTTATGTAAAATTTCCTTGGATAATTTCCTGAAATAAAGTGGTTCAACTCTCCTCTTCTTTATAATCCCTAAAACTACAAGTTGTAGGAAATGTGATGACATGCACCGGCAGAGGGAGTTTCCTCATCCTGGGATTCTCTGTATTAACGACATCCCAGCTCCAATATCTGTTCCTATTCTGTCTATTAATATTGGATCTTGCCTTTGTTGCCATCTTCTCTCTTCCCTTTCTACCTCTGTAAAATTAAGCTCAACTTTGGTTTCATGTTAGAGTTATTACATTACAAGTATTTTAAAATGTTGAGGATCAGATCTCATTTTGGGTCTGGGATGGTAAACTTGTAGCAAGTCAGACTGCATATTTAAGGATGACTTATATTCTCTGTAACTAGATATTAACTTTAGTGGTCGGTTTATCCTTGAGCTTTCCCTGTGGTCTTACATGGGTTTCTGATTAGTGCTAATTTGGGAATGGTGATTATGCTAAAGGGTCAAAATAGATTTAACTAGCCAGCAAAAGAGATGATGGGGTATATCAAGTCAAGCTAACTGACATTTCAAATCTTTATATGCTAGATATTGGGCTGAGGACTGGGAATACAAAAGGAGGGGAAAATACCAAAGACAACCACAAAAATGGTCCCTGCTCTCAGTTAGCTCATAGTATGATGATGGAGATATAATAACTATGTACAAACAAGATTTATGCAGGATAAATTTGAGGTAAGATCAGAGGGAAGGCCCTGGAATTGGAAGAGATTGGGAAAGTCTTGTAGGAAATCATATTTTAGCTGGGACACAAAAGTCAAGAAAGCCAGAAGATGATAGTAAAGAGGGAGAACATTATAGGGTTGGGGACAATCATTGAAAAGGCATGGAGTCAAGAGATGGAGTACCATGTGTAAGGAGACCAGTGTCGCTGAATCTTAGAGTACTTGAAAGAAGATTGGAATGTAGTGGAAAGGTCATGGACTCCATAGTCAGAATGTTGCAGTCTAGGGGTACTGGGAAGCCCCAAATGCAAGGGTAGAGGCTATGGTTCTGCCTTGCAAAAATTTGACCACTCAAGTCTTCCAGTCCCAGTGATTTTATTTGTGACATCAATACAAGCAGCCAGTTCTTTGGTGAGTCTGAGCATTTGATAGGGAAAAGAATGATACCTTTTATAGGGAAAAAGATTATGGGAAGATTTAGATGGGATTAAGGAGTGGCAAATGGCCTGGGGTAGAGACAGATGCAGACCATGAAAGGAGTTAAGGTAAAGGAGAGCCCTAGTGAAAGGGCAGTTGAAAGGATTATTGACCGGAATGGGCTGAGTGCCTCGTGTGAACTCCAAGGATCAGGAAGCAGGGATCAGGGCCATATGGGAAAGTCCAGAGCCTTTTAGGGGTCCATCATTAGTGCCTCATCAGCAAGAACTGGATTCTTGTTTACCTTTTCCAGTGAGTATGTCATCAGGATTCTCTTAGAATCTCACTTTCTTATCTGTAAAATGAACACATAGTACTGGATGGGCTTTAAAATGATACACACATATGTGTATATGTGTACGTATGTGTATGTGAGGGCACATATGCATGTATATTTGCTTGGGTATATATGTCTATACATACATATGTATAGACATAGAGATTATATTAACATATTATATACAATATAATTCTAGTCTTCTATAATTTTTTCCAGAAAGTAGTAATAAAGTGGGTAGAAAAGTACATTTTATAGTGGTTGGGCTACACCTACTTATTGTATTATGTTCTGCATGCATAATTTTCTGACTATTATCATAGTGTAACAAATTAACTATATATCAAGATATCATTAAAAATATGAACATTAGTCATCTGAGGTTTCTGATGAACTTTTTTATAGTTTTGTTTCCAATCCAAATACCATTTATCTTGATGATTTACTGCCTCAAAAGTTTCTATATAAAAAAGCTAAGTATACATGCATGCATATATATATATATGTATATGTATACATGTAATGAATATGGGTTTCACAATAATATTTGCATTCATAAGGATCCATTCTTTCTTTTGTATCTACATATGCATTTATTAGAAGTGTCACAGGGAAAGTCCCATTGGAACTAAATGCAGTTGGAGGGGATAGATATCATAGGAGAGCTAACATGATTGAAATTCCCCTATACTAGTATAATTTTTAGTGACTTGGCTTTCTTGCCTTTGTCAGAGTGAATAAATATGGCCCTAGGAACATAACTTTGGTGGTGTATGAATCAAGGATCAACTAAATTGGGCAGGAGTCAAGAACCTTGCTTTCTACTTTCAAAGACAGAAAGTGCCTCTGACATTGCCTGAAATTGGTCAATGAGACTTAGTCTGTGAATGCTGCCTTTAAAGTCATTTACAGAATATTTAAAGCATATTAATTACACATAACATAGATTCTGCTTAAGATATGTTAAATATAAAAAGAGCCATCAAGGTCTAGTCAAAAGAGCTGTCATTGGAGTCAGGAAGACCTGACTCCATTCTGGACTCAGACACTTAACTAACTTTGTGACCTTCAGCAAGTTACTTAACCGTTTTCCTCAGTTTCTTCATCTGTAAAATGAGCTGAAGAAGGAAATGGCAAACTGCTCCAGAATCTCTACCAAGAAAATCACAAATGGGGTCACAGAGAGTTGGGAATGACTGAAAAAACACTAAACAACAACAATTCCCAAGTAATTATCAAAGATTATAGACTGTAGAACAATTTCTTCATTGGAAGTTGCCTGTACTTGATGATACATACAGCAGGTACAAACATATATAAATTTAAATGTAAATGTTAATATATATCTATAGAAACTAGAAGTTTGTATGTCTTTCAATTAATTTATTCTATCTATACTTATGCTATGTTCTGATTATGTCTGTAAAAATGGATCTTTAATTTCAACTTTAATCAAGCACGTTCTTACTCAGCACCGACGGTGTTAGGTACTAGGGATACAAGGACAAAAATTAAACAATTCCTGTCTTCAAGAAGCTTATATTCTTGCTATAAAGAAACAACATACAGATACTTTGTTATGATGGAAAAATCATCTTGAAAATGGAGACAACAATACCTATAATACAACACTTATAGTGCTATTGTGAGGTTCAAATGGATTTGTGTAGGCAAAAAATAATAGTTAGCAAATGTCATATGTTCTTTTCAATTATCTTATTTGATCCTTTCAATAACCCTGGGAGGCATATGCTATTTTTAATCTTCATTTTACAGTTGAGGAAACTGAGGCAAGCCAAGATCAAGTGACTTGTCCAGGGTCTTGCAGCTAGAATATCTGAGACTGGTTTGTAACTCAGGTCTTCCCGACACCAGGCCATCTGCTGTGCCTCAAGGGTGCAATTCTTAAGGCAATGTCAGCTGTTATTACTAAATCCTAAGCCCTAAAGGTACAAAGATGAATGCTTTGGACCCTTCCTCAAAGAGCTTCTTAAAAATTTGTTCTGCTAGCTAACTCTTTCATATTAGCATAACTGATTCTCCCATAAGCTAATGTATAGACCCTTGGATTACAGTACTATCAATAACCATAATATATAGCATCATATAGTACTTAAAGGTGGGCAAAACACTTTACAAATAATCTCATTTGAGCCTTTCAATAATTTTGGGCTATTATTCCTATTTTTACATATAAAGAAAATGAGATTGAACAAGGTTAAATGACTTGTCCAGGACCACATATATAGTAAGTTTATGCAGCAGAATCTGAATTCAAGTCTTCCTGGATTCAAATCCAGTCTCTCTTCATTGTGCCATGCAGCTGCTCCATTTATAATTCTACCCATCTTTTAACCCTCACGCTGACCCCTCCCCCTCTGGGTGCCCTTCCTTGACTCTTCTGGAATAATGTGACCAGTCACTCCCAACTCTTCTAGTAATTGTTTTCTGTGTCATTCCTATCAGTTAACCCTTTTTGGTCCTTGTGATAGCTCTTCTATTATCTTCTAAACTGACAGATAATTTGTTTGCTATTTGATTGGTCTTTAACTTTAGATATTTGTGATAATTTTTCAGATTAGTTCTTTGAAGGCATTTCCTCTCTTTGCCTTTATTTGTATCCACAGTGTTGGATACACAGAAAACACTTAATAAAAACAAGTTAACTGAATTCTTATTTGCTGATTGTTGGTGAAAGGTGAAAAAATACCCTAGAACTGTCTCACAGACTCACTTAAAGAATGATGTCACCATACAGAATTTTGATCTCTTTGTAGCTGTGTCTGTTTTGCTGATCATGGGATCTGGTGATTTTATCCAATCTGTTTTGCTGATCATGGGATCTGGTGATTTTATCCAATCTCCATCTCCCCAGCCTCTCCTGCCATATCACTACCTGCTCAGTATTTGCTCTAAATAAAGAAGAGAATGGGAGTGAAATGGCATATTCACACCAACAGGTTATCTAGTATGTGTGGACTTCCTACTATGGGCACCTTGCACCTTCTTCCATATCAATTTTATATTTGAATGTAATAACTATCTATTCAATCATCTAAGACAGAAGTAAAAAAGATTCCCTCATCAGAATGAATTCTAGAAACTGCCTTCGATGAATTTAGCAAATTGATATGCACACCTTAATACTTCTGGAATTTTTGAGTATTGATATTACTTTCGCAAACATAGCTTGCAATCCACCTTGTCTTCTCTCAGGCTACCAAAACCTTTCCTCGCTTTTGTTGAAAAAAAGAGCATCATCGCCATGTCAAAATAATGTTGTATCTAGCAACCTTCTGCATTTCTGGCATTTGGGGGCCCACCTGCATACCATCAATGACTATATCTATGTTGACACCCATAAGCAAATACATAAAAAACCTTTCATTTTTAAGGTGGTTATGCTATAGCAACTCCCAAGGCACTTTCCACAAATGATTTCACTTGATCTTGGAGGAGGGTTTAGACTTTTTTTTCTCCAAGAGAGCTAAACTAGGAGCAATGGTTGGAAACTCTAGTGATGGAAAGGTTTGGTGTCAGGAAACTAAAATAAAACAAAAAAAATCATAACAGAAGTGTTCAAAAGTGAAATGGTCTGCCTGGAGAGGAAGTCAGTTCCTCCAGTTTGAAGGTCATTAATCAGAAAGCAAAGGACCATTTGTCAGATACATTTTAGTGTGAATTCCTTTGGTGAATTGGATGAACTAAATGAGCACTGAAGTTCCTTTCAATTTGCAAGTTTTTTTGGTTTTTATAACAATATTTTTGGAGCAGGAATTATTGTTATTATAGACTCCATTTTTTCAGGTGAGGAAACTGAGGCTTAGAGTTTTAAAGAGGGAATATGAACACAAATCTTTCCCAATTCCAAATCTTCATCCTTTTCCAATACACTGTTAAACCTTTTATAGTAGGCACTTAATGAAAGTCTACAAGTATCTGATTTCATCACCATAGGGAACTCCCACTATGAGAGGTCACTCCAACGTTGCAGATCACAATGTACCCCTTAATGTAATGATAGATAAGTTCTAAGGAATTGCTTGTGACATATAAAGGTGAAATAACTTGTCCAAGGCAACAGCAGAATTTAAATCTAAATCTTCCTGTCTCTAAGTTCAGCATCCTATCCAGTATGTCACTGTGTCTCTACATAGGTAAATATCTATTCATCCGCTAATATCCATAACTAGTTATTGATATATGTTAAACACAATTAGTTGTTAGTATCTTTATCTTCAATTTCCCTAATATTTGAATAAACAAATGGCATCAGTTGAATTAAACTGAAAATTAATCGTCAAGAAAATTATAGACTTGAATCTATTTCCCTGCTGAGTTGAACATTTTGTTTGATAATGAGGACCCTCCAGCATGCTCAAGTAAGTGACCCCTCAATGGGGGATGAATAAACATGGAAACCATTTGTTAAAACATAATTACAATTGTCTTTTCTCAGTGACAGTTTGGAATGACTGAACAACTGCCTGCAGGATCCGTGGAGAAAATGAAAATACAGGATCCAGAGAAAAAACATTATTATTCACTTTCCCCTTATTTTCAATCCTAATGCTTTCTCCTTCTGCTCTTTATCTGGGGTTATTCCACTCCAGTACTCCAATCTCTGTGTAATCATTGATGTGTATCCTTTCTCTAGCAATGCAGACTGGCAAGCCATCCATGTCTACCCATGCTGTCCAGTTCTTCTTCATACCTTCCTGCATGTATTAGACATCTGTGCTCCTTTATCTATTGCTATTCCCGCATCAGAAGTGGAAGAGAGAAGCTCAGAACTGGGGGTCATTTTGCACTTTTCTTTCTTTCATATGATTCTGTGGCCAAAATGATTCTTGAGCAAGCAGAATGAATGAATGCATTCGTACTTATCTGTTTCTCAGGGAATAGGGAAACACATTTTCTGGAAATGTGAATGAATTTCATTTCAAATTTACTGTTTGAATTTTTCCAATTTCATTATATAGAGATAATTGTTTAAGATCAGCCTTGAAAACTAAGATTTTATGGCTATTTTTAATTAGACAACAAACACCTCAAATAATTAGTATGAAACATTTTTGTGAACAAAACTGGTTAATTATTCCAGGGATTATGGGTGTATAAACATACACACATACATACACACATGGCTAGTGACTAGAGAGCTGGCCCTAAAACCAGGAAAGTTCCACTTCTGATTGTTGCTTGTCTTTCATTTTTGAAAATGACCAGTGATATCCAGGGTGATGTCTTGACTCGTGGGTGAATTGGATTTAAGTGAGAAAGAGTTTCCCAAAATCATCAGCCTCACTCTTTCTCCCAGTCTTGAAGTCCAGAGACAAGAAAAAAAGTCAAGATTACTGGTGATGAACTGGGATGTAATGGCCGACCTTGTCTGATGATGTCTGACCAAGCTCCAAAGGTTACGCAGTTCCTGGTTCAGCCACCTTCATGGTCATTAGAATAAACTGTTCTCATCCATCCATTCTGTCAGGCGAAGTCTTCACGTGTGTGGGGCAGACATCTTTCCCCCCACCTAATTCACCAATGGGTTTGAGGCCTGTCAGTTACCCTCAAACCATCTGTAAAATTTTACATATACATTTACCGGAATTTTACATTTTACAAAAATTTTACATACATTTATATATACCTTTACTGGAATGTGGCTGCTGTGTATGCTACAGTTTGTTGGAGCTGTAGGTGAGAGGTGAGTATAAGACACCAAAGGTAGATGAGCAGCCCTCACACCAGAGGAGTTAGTCTTCCTTCGACCCCATACAACCCTTTAGGCAGCTATATGGTACAGTGAGTAGAATGCTGAGACTGGAGTCAGGAAGGGTCCTCTTCCTGAACTAAAATCTAGCCTCAGACACTTACTGGCTATGTGACCCTCTGCAAGTCACTGAACTCTGTTTCCTTCAGTCTCCTCATCTCTAAAATCAGCTGAAGAAGGAAATGTCAAGCCACTTCAGTATATTTTCCAATAAAACTTCAAATGGGGTCACGAAGACATGGAAACAACTAGGAAACAACCTAATAACAACTATTTCATTGTATTTAGAGGATAGAGCTATCTGCTATTGATATAAGTTGAGTATATGACTATGTACAAGTAACTTCGCCTATGGGTGCTCTAGGCAAGTTTATGACCATAAGTTCTAGAGAAGGAGAGAAGGTTTGTACCTGTATCAGTGAATGGCATTTCCTCATATGGGTAATTCTTGTACCAATAAAATCATAAGCTTAATCCCTAGCCCACTGTCAAGGAAGCTGTTTAGTGTTCCTGTAAACAGGGAGGACTCAAAAGTGTTGTTATGCCACATATGGCCTGTTCAATTCATGTAATTTGCAAGTACCTATAACTGTCTCCTAAAAGGATAACATTTTGCCTAACATCTTTTAGAAAATTATTTCTTATTCATTTGGGAACATTCACTAAGAAACAATATTAGTTATTGATGTATATTTGATGACATCTAAAAATCAATTACCAGCCCCATTTAACATCTCATAGATATAACATAGAAAACATAATTGGATACAGTACAGTGGAAAAGTATACGATTAAGTAGAAAGAGAATTAATTGTACCACTCTGTTACCATAACTACACAACATGAAACTTTTGAATGAAAATGAAAATTGAATTTGTTTCTATATGATGCTAAATTTTTTCACTTTCACAAACTACAAGATAGTAACTACAATCTTCCTGAGGGCAAGAACCATTTCATTTTTGTTTTAGATGTCCAGCACTTCACTATTGCACTATACCTGCCATAGAAGCTAATTAACAGTTGTTTGCTCAAATACTTTTTTTTTCCATTTTCATCCTGCTTTGAGTTGTAATCATAACCAAACTCATCAGCTTTTCCTTCTCAAACCCTCTAAGTATTATAGAAAGAAGGAACCTCAGAGACAATGTAGTACAATCTAATTTTCCAGATTATATAGACAAATGATATTGTAGTGAAAGAAATTCTACAGACATGTTTCAATGACAATTATTCTAATGAAGAGTTGACAATATTTTGGAATGCCTGTATCAAGGATATTCAGACATTTGTTTTGTAGTGGAGTAGATTTTTTTTTCCACTAATAGAAAATTAAAGATATCAATGTCAATTTGTACTTAAAAAAAATGTAAGTTGTCATGTTCTCTCTCTCTCTGTCTTTCTCTCTTTCTTCATTTCTCCCTCCTCTTCTTTTATTTACAACACATACCCAATCATTTGAAAAATCCTTTTATTCTGTTTCATAAATTACAATAATATATTATATGAAGCTAGTTATTTATACATCTTCCCCCTCCACTCCCATCCTCTCTTAGAATGCACACACTTTTAAGACAAGGAAACTTGATTTGCCTTTCTTTGTACCTCCAGGGTTGAATACAGTGCCTAATATATAATTAATACTTAATTGATATTTTGTGACTGGCATTACAATAAAAAAAATCTTATCATTAATGCATTATATATAATATGTAACATACGTGTAAAGTTGCAAAGTCCAAGTCGTTACCTTCTCTCTCTTTCGCTCCCCTCTCTTCTCTTCTCCTCTCTCATCTACGCCTTTTAGTTCACTATTTTGTTGTCATTAATCATTTCAATAAATATATTTGATTAAGTAATATGTGTGTAATACATTAGTCAGTCTATTTTAAATGAAGAGGGCAGAGGCTAAAGGTTTGATGACTAAGAGTACTTGTAGAAAGGGGATTTGATTAATTTTTGTTGTTGAATATAAGCTAATCAGGATAATTCCTTGCCTTCTTTCTTTCTTATCGGACAGACATCTTGATCAAGAGTATCAATCTTCTTTTCAAAGAAAGCAAGCAGTGATGTTAACATGTTTTTGGTTTATCAGTTTCTAATAGTAATTTATAGTGATTATTTTGAACATCAGTGGCCATTCTTTGGTACCATGACTTTTATGCTACTTAGTAGGAATCAGGAAAACTAATTTGTTTTCTCTCTCCTTTCCCCTCTCCCCTCTTTTCCTTCTGTTCTCACTTCTTTCTTTCTTCCCCCTCCCCATTTCCCTCTTTATCTGTGCAGTTATGTATGTTACATATTATATATAATGTATTAATGATGAGGTTTTTTTTAAATGGTAATGTCAATCAACAAATATCTATTAAGTGTTAATTATATGCCAGGTATTGTACTCAACACTGGAGGTACAAAGAAAGACAAATAAACATTCTCTAAAGAGTATACATTCTAATGGAGGATGGAGTTGGAGGGGGAGGTAATATGTAAACAACTAGTTTCATATAATATGTTGCTATCAATATATCAAATATATCAATATATTAAAATCAAGGATAATTTATAGGTTATAATCCAGGGATTTAGAATGATGGTGGTACCCTTGTCTAAAGTAGAAGGATTAGGAGGAGGGCTGGGTTTAGTTCGGTAGACAAATTGTACTATTTCTCTGGTTTCTTAATGATTTAGAGGAACAAAATTCAAACCAGTGTCTTGTAATTCTATTTTTTAATTTAAATTTTAACAAATTATTTTGTTAATTTCAGATAAAATTTCTGATTTTATTTTTGATTACAGCATAGGTTGCAATTAAATACCACAATTATAAAGCCTTTTTTACAGTTGAGCAATAGAAAACTATGAACCTTGGGCCATGGGGAATGATGAACTCCCCCATTCAATTCACCACTTATCTAGGAAAAAATGATAAAGAATATAGAAGAAAGTTAACAAGAAATAGTTTATCAGGCTTATTTCTGCAAGTCCACTCAGGAGCTCTTGAAAAGTTCATATGCAATATCAGATAGTCTTCTTGTCTAAGCTAATACATTACTTTTTTTTAGCCCTTAGAATTTTCCAAATTGCCTTAACTCAAGAGCATATGTTGCCTAAATGACTCTAAATTCAATATGATTGAAAGATTGGACAGATGCCATGCTAACATGACCATATCCAAAGGAAAAGGGATCAATTCAGTCAACCATTAAGTTGTTTAGCCTATGTGATACTGAATATGAATATTTGGACACATTAAATTTGAAGAGCATTAGCTGGAATTCATAGCATGCACCAGGCTTTGAATTAGGCACTAGGGAAAATAAAACAACACTAAGAAAAAACTATTCCCTTCTCTTGAGGACTACACGCTACCAGGTTCATGCCCAAGTCAAGATATCTCTCTTGTGATTTCGTCGGTCCCCTTTGAACGTGAAGGATGGACAGCAATGATATGCTACCAGGGAGAAATATTGTAGACAAGTATAAAAGGAATACATGTAAATAGGAAATAATATAGAGTAATTTCAAGAAGGAAAGAGTTTTAACAACTATGTATATGTGTGTGGGAGGTAGATATGGAGAGGTTATCAGGAAGAGTTTTAAGAAAGAGGTGGTACCTCTTGAGCACAAAGGTATGGCTGAAGGGAAAGAATGTTCATCTTGGAGTCTTAGGATTTGGTCCTGTGACTTTGAGAAAACTGCATATCATCTTCCTCTAGCTTACTTTCTTCACTGATAAAATGTGATGATTGCACTAAATAATCCTTAAGATTCTTTGCAGCTTTAGGTAAATTATCCTATTAGGGAAGCTAGTGATTCTGTGAATAAGAGGAGGAAGAAGTATATTCTCAACATGAGAGATTATCTTTTGCAGAGCCTTTCAGGCAGAAAATGGAATGTTACATATGGGAAATACCTAAATCAGAATGTCCTGTAAGGAAAGTGCATGATGGAAGGTAATATGAAATGGGAGTAAAAAAGATGAGTCAGACCATAGAGGATCTGATGTACTAAGCTGATGATTTTTAAATGAAATTTTGTCCTGCTTCAATGAATATTTTAATTGGTATGGTCAGATCTAGATTCTTAGAAATATCAATTTGGCAGTTGTCAGAAAATACACTGGAAACATGTCAGGATAACAATGAGCAGAGTCTTGCAATGGTCTAGATGAGAGATGAAAAAGAGCTGAAGTAGTGTAAAGTTATATAAATGGAGAGAGAGGGCCAAATGTGAGAGTTGTTATAAAGGTAGACTCAACAAAGCTTGGAAATCGATTGGATTGGGTGATGAGAAGGAAGAATTAATGATGACTGAGGTTTTGAACCTAGTGACTGAAAAGCAGAAATAGGGAACTTTGAAGCAAGGAGGGATGAGATTTCTCTGAATACAGACTGGACTCTATTTTGGACATGCTGAACTCAACGTCCTATTGGGATAACCAAGTTAGAGGTTTCCAGTAGGAAGCTGGTAATGTCCCTTAGACTCTGGGTTCCTTAAAAGCTGGATTTTTTCTTTTGCCTTTCTTTTTTTCTCCACTTATTAGCACAGTACATGGCACATAGCATATGCTTATTTTCACTTAATAGAGGAATGTCATGTTTATCACCACATATATAGATTTGATTATCTTCTACATGGAAGTGATCCTTAAACCCACAGGGAACTGATGAGCTTACCAACTTAATTCCATTTACCAAATGTTTATATGAGCCTATCCTTTGTTGGGAACTATGAGAGGCATAGTACATAGAGAAAAGAAGACAGTGATGAGAACAGATGAAAAGGAACACCCATAGTTATTGAGGAGGATTATCTAGCTAAGGAGACTGAAAAGTAACAGAGAGGAAGGAGGACAATAAAGAGAAAACAATGCCACGCTACCAGAGGGAAGAGAGTCTAAAGGAATAGGGGGTGGTTGACCTCAGTTTCCTCATTTGTAAAATGGAGATAATAGTATCTATCTTATAGGGTTGTTGAATCGAATAAGATAATATGCAAAGCACTTTACAAAATTAGAAGCACGTTATTTATTCTCATCATTCTAAAACAGCAAGGAGTGAAGAGATCAGAGAATGAAAAAGAGAGCAAGGGATGGTTGGTTCATAAATTTTAAGGACAAAGATATTCTATCTAGTGTAACATCAGGTTATATACAGACACACTTTTGGTGACACGGAGCTGGAAGCTTAAACAGAAATGCTTTCTTTCTTGAAGAAGGTAGGACAGTAAGAAATATGAATTCAAAGGCTGATACTCACTTCAGTATATTTTACACTAAGGAGAAAAAAAGTCAGGAAAGTAGTTTCTACTTTCAAGTTTCTTCATTTCAAGTCAATGAAATGTGCTGAGTTTCTATCAGAGTTTCTTCAAAGATGGCCTTTAAAATTTTCCAAAGAAGCTCTTCCTCATTCCATGACTCAGATGAAGTCATGAAAACTTTTTCACCTTTTGATTTATTGAAATAAAAAAAAATAAAACATGAATCAAGAAATAGTTAAAAAAAAACTTAGTAGTATACTTGAGAGTCTAGCACATATATTTCTATTTTATCCAATTTTCCAGTTGTCCTATTTTCTCAATATATATGCTCTTTAGACTAAATTATACAGAACAGGTATGCAGGAAATTTATTGTTGATTATGATATTTGTTGCCATTGGGTTTAAGAAACTTGGTGATTACTCCCTGATTATATCATTGATTTTTGGGGGAATTTGACTCCACCATCACTGTTTGGAATTATGGTCCCTTTTCTGAGAATGTAGCTGACTCTAAATATTATGGCTGTCTTTATTTACATATGTACTCATTGACATAATGCCATTATTTCTATTGCAGAAGATGTTTCCTCCTGGATATATATTTAAGAGTTCTACTCACTCATTCAGGTCAACACAATGTTTAACAAAATAGAACCTTATGAAATTGTACTCTTGCACCATCTGGGCAATGCAGTATGTGTTCCTCTGAAAGTACTTAATTTTAATTTGATGAGACCTATTCATTAAGGAACTTTAGAAGACAAAGTGACATATTTTAAAATAATACTATATTTGAGTCTATAATTATGAGATAGCTCTGATTTTTATATATATATAAAAGCATTCTTTTACTTAAAAAAAATCTTTATGTAGAAGCAGGTGGCCAATAGAATGAAGGGAATATATGCATGCATAGGTCTGTGTGTCTAATCTCCCAATAAAACAATAAATATTTATTAAGTACCTATTATTTGCTAGACACTATGCAGAGCTCTAGGAATAAAAATACCAAGAAAAAAGAAGTCTCTATTCTCAAGGACCTTATAATCTAATGAGGTAAGGTAGCACATAAAAGAAAGATGGAAAATGGAGGTTGGGAAGAGAAAGTGCCAGGCATGGAGGCATGATGGAGAAGTCCAAAAGACTCACAATCAGTGCATCTGGTAGGAAACGAGAAGATGATTATGCTGGACCCATTGTTTAAATGGAGTTTTGGAGCTCATGGCTCCGTTCTCTAATGAGAGGGTCCAACCAGAGAGGTAGAGGCTACAGATGAGATATGAATAGCAAGGCTGACTCAATCTTACAGGATAATAAGATTTTCTAATGATGATTTTCCTTGAGTATGAAGTTCCAGGTGAAGCCCTTGTAGAAGTGTTCAGACTTGGCATAGGGATTCCCTTGATATCTGATGGCCAAGTTTTGGGTGTGCAGAGCAAAAGGGAAGGAAGGGTGGGGATTTACTTAGATGCACGCAGTAGCCTAAGATAGAGGTACTATGGGGTCTTTGCCTCCAGGATATAAGAATAAACTTTTCAATGGAATTTCCAAATTATGTGGCAGAGGACTAACGCATATGTAGAACTAGTACATAGATGGCTAATAGAGTCCCATGAAAAGGCATTGGATTTGGAATCCAATGATGACTTGAAATCTTGACTTTGACCTGATGACTGACAATGAACAAATCATGCAAAATCTCTTAAATGCAATTTTTTATTTATAAAGTGGAGATATTATGTTTATACTAACAACAAAACAAAACAAAACTATAGATCATAGATCTAAACTAGGGATGGGAAACCTGCGACCTCAAGGCCACATGTGACCCTGTAAGTCCTCAAGTTCAGCCCTTTGACAATCCAAATTTCACAGAACAAATCCCCATAATAAAAGGATTTGTTCTGAAAACTTGAAATCAGTCAAAAGAACACACCTAAGGACCTAGAGGGTCACATGTGTCCTCAAGGTCATAGGCTCCCCACCCCTGATCTAGGGCTTAAAGGAATCCCAGAGACCATCTGGTCCAGTTGACTCATTTTACAGATGAGAAAACTGTGGCTCAGGGAGAGTAACTGACTTGGTAACACTATACAGTCAATAAGTAGCAGATGGGGAAGTGAAATCCAAGTCCTCTGATACTGGAGTTACTGGTCTATTTCCATTGTACCAAGGTAACTCAGTTTTTTTTTTTGTTAGGAAAACATTTTGGATATTTAAATAACTATATAAATGTGAATTATAATGGTTATATTCAAAGATATTCAAAAAGGATATTTTTCAATGACGTAATAAATGAAATTCATTTCCATTGGCTAGCCTGACTTCTCATAGCCACCTTCCTCACTTTTCCCATCTGCAAAATGAAAAGTTGAACTAAATCAGGTGGTTAATCTGAGTTCTGGGACCTTTGTTTAAAAATATATGATAGCTGTATTAAAATATAATGCATTTCCTCTGCAATCCTATCCATATGATGAATTTTAAAGCATAGTTCTGAGAAAGGATCTATAGAATTCAGAAGAATGCTAAAAAAAAAAAGGTCCATGAGAAAAAAAATATATAAGTTAAGAAATCCTGAAATAAATGTCTCTAATGTACCTTTTAGGCTTAAATTCCTAATCTCTATGAAATATAAATTACAAATATCTCAAGTGTAAAATAGCTGCCGGCTCCCACGAGAAGAAATCCTAGTCGTGTTAATTATAAGCCTTACAACATCCCCCTTATTTCAGACCACTGATGCTGTGCTCAGTGATGAGCCATGATATTGCTAGATTTAGACATTTCATCAACAAGAAAATATTCTGGGAGCTCTGTAGTTTCCAAGCAAAGGCAATGAACTACCACCTAGACCTAAGTGTTCTTGTCTAGTCTGTTCCTTTTGAATTAGAGCCAGTTTCATCCTTTATGAAGAGAAGTATGCTTAAAATAAAATGTTTTTGAGGACTTGGTGCACTAAACAGTGGGACAAGTTTTGCTAAATGATACCTTTGCATTCCATTTACTATCTGGGAGTCTGTTGCTGAGTGGTCTGAGCCCAGAAATATACACTTTCTATTTGACAGATTGGAAAATCTGTTTCTCTTCTAAAACTTCAGTAAGTTATCTATTCAAGAAACTTCATGCTCACTTCCAAGTGTAGAATTACTTTTCTTATATGATTTCTTACCTAAAAGGCCAAGTTCTATATCTAAATTGGAGCTATCAATATTAGATAACTTTACTGGAGATTTAAGTTAAGGCAAAAATATCATTTTTAATATTTAATATTTAAAATATATTTTCTCAATTTTTGATCATATGATTATAGTGATCTATTCATATATGAATGTATATAATGTATGTAAATATATCACACAAAATATGTGTAAAAACATTCTCAATGCAGAAGCATATCTACATAGTTTTAACTGTATATGCATCACTATATACACATATATATTAAATGAACTTAATATGCATATAAACTCTCCTCACTGATGGAGACATTAACTACCCTGTGTGTCCACATTGAAAGGTGGAGTTGTTTTGGGGGATAGGGAGGGAGAAGAGGGAGAGGGAGAGGGAGAGGGAGAGGGAGAGAGAGAGAGAGAGAGAGAGAGAGAGAGAGAGAGAGAGAGAGAGAGAGAAGAAGAAGAAGAAGAAGAAGAAGAAGAAGAAGAAGAAGAAGAAGAAGAAGAAGAAGAAGAAGAAGAAGAGGGAGGGGGAGAGGGAGAGAGAGAGAGACAGAGACAGAGAGACAGAGACAGAGAGAAGACTTTGAAAGCAGAATTGTTTCCTCATTTTTCTTTTCCTCACTGGGTCATTCTTTTCGATTTCTCAGTCATCTCTTTAGCTAACTAAATAAAGTACCAGGGATCATACACATAAAGGAGAGGAAAGCTTTTATTGAGCTTTCTGAGTGGAGCGCTGAGCTTTGTGCTAGGGATTCAAATGCAATCAATAAAACAGTCCCTGCTCTCAAAGAGTTTATATACTAATAGGGGAAGACAATACATATAGGAGAATGGTGGGCACAGAGAGGCATTTAGGTCTCAGAAGTCACAGAAATGGTTGGCAGGCATAGGGGAATTGATTGACATACTCTTACCATCAATGGCGGTGTTGGCTTTACTGTTTCCAGAGTAAGAAGGGAAAAGAAGGGTGGTCCAGGGGGGTGGTCCTGAGGTGCCCTTGACAAAGAGACAGCTGGTGTGCAGCATGGGGAGTGAGGGTCTTGGCTCGACATACTCAGCTTTCATCATTCAGGAGCACAGCACTTAGCAGGTGGGGGCCTGATATAGGGCAGGCTGGTTCTGAGGTAGAAGATGGAGAATGGCAGGGGCAGAGGTAAGCTTCAGGCACAGAGAACAGAGTTGAAAAGGTATTTAAAATGAAATGAATGGGTGCCTTTTTCCTGGAAGATGTGTCTCAATTTGCCTCTCATTCTTTCCAGCTTTTGTGACTCTCCAATTGTCCTTTTCCTATATTTTAAGGGCCATTAGGGTGAGGCCAATTTTGGCCAGAGCGATTCTGATTCACCCAAAGCATTGACCTTGTCATTTCCCATCCAGGCACTCAGACCTTACTTCAACCCTGCTTAGTTCCTCTGATTGGAGTAGGTTGGGGGAGCACTGGAGAGTTCCTCTCACATCCACAACCACTTAATGAGATCCATTTTTATTTTTTTCAGCCAGCTACTTTATTGGACTCCATGATCTCCAAAAGTTCAAGGTGAAATCAACTCTGAAACTGACTTTTTACAACACACCCCACCATGTGTTAGGTTTCCCTTTGAAATGGAAACTCCCAGAGGTTTAGGACTGTCACATGCTTTTCTTTGTGTTCCCAGCCCTCAGCACAGTACCTGGCAAATAGTAGGTAATTAATAAATATTTCTTGACTATGAACTATTAAATCATAGAAAACTTGTTTCACACTTTGTGCAAGGAACCAAGGCCAAGACATATGCTTACAGTGAAACAAATGCCTTATTATCTGTCTCTAACTTCCTGTGTACATCCTATGCTTTCTGGAC
This sequence comes from Potorous gilbertii, assembly GCA_028658325.1. Taxonomy (NCBI): domain Eukaryota; kingdom Metazoa; phylum Chordata; class Mammalia; order Diprotodontia; family Potoroidae; genus Potorous; species Potorous gilbertii. Next base: position 533,727,967 of record CM053771.1, on the reverse strand, counting down.
TGGAAGGTTCCTTAGAGGTCCCTTCACCAATAGAAATGACCAAGTCAAACCCTCTTACTTTTATAGATTAGGAAACTGAGTCCGAGATGAACTAGACCAAGATCACAGAGGTAGTACTGAGGAGGATAGCTGGGATTCAGACTCTGGATTTCTGATTCTAAAAATGTTATACCATAGTCTGTCACACAATACAAATGAATAAAATCAATTAAAACATAACACTTTGCTGTGGTTCAGTCAGTTTTATCATGTCTGACTCTAAATTACCTTATTTGTTTTTTTTTTGGGGGGAGGGGCAAACATACTGAAATAGTTTGCTGTTTCCTTCTTGAATTCATTTGACAGATGAGGAAACTGAGGCAAACGGGATTAAGTGGCTTGACCATGTCACATGGTTAGTAAGTTTCTGGCTCTAGACTTGGTGTTTTCTATCCATTGTGCTGCCTAGCCTCCCCCAAGCTCCTTAAATAGTTACTATGTGTGAAAACCCACTATGCTAAGTGCTAGGATATAAATAGAAAAGACAGTTCACCTACCCCTTGTTCACAAGAGGCTCAAATATAAATCAGGCTCATAGCACATATAGCCACATATAACACAGACACACATGAGCACACATATAATCATATATACACATACATATATGTACACACACATACATATACAAACACACACACCCTATTTCCTCTCAATTCACTGCTGCATATTTTATTAGGTATATATTACTCCTGAAACAGTCAGGGACTTGAGGCTAAATAATTCCTTCATATTTCTTGAGCCTTCCTGACATCTGTCTCTAGTTCCCTTAGGCTTTGAGCCCTATGAAGACTTGTCATGAAGGAGGAGATTCATAGACTCCAAGGGCTAGAAGGGATTGTAAGAATCATCTGTGCTTATTAGCCCCACAATGGTCTTTCGGTATACTCCATCTTTCCTTTGCTTTTCTGTTCCTGGTCTGGTGGAGATAACAAAAGCCTAGTCCTCAAGTGACTTCCATCAGCACTGGACAGCGATCAGGGGCCTGGGGAGAGTTGACTTCTACTCTAGAACACTCATCAGCCAAGAGGCAGGACATTTATGCAAAGCAATATAGATAGGTAGGTAAGCAAGTAGACAGATAGATAAATAGATTAAATAACTTTCCCTTTCTTTTTTTGGAAAGTATAAAGCAGACCTGCAAATAGTTTTTCAAAAACCATTAGCTGTAAAAATTCGATTTGGTTCCACAAAATTTATGTTGGACCTCTCTGTATTTTGTCATTTCCTTCCTGGCTATCCTCATCACATTTCATTTCCCTTCAGGAGGTTTTGGCTGCTAGTTAGATGGGAAGTCTTGTGGTCAAGAACAGTGACTGATAAGATTGTAATGTAACTTTTAAAATGCTATTTCCAGTGATAAAATCACATTTGTCTTTAATGTTGAAACTTGGGATAGTCCCACAGTCTTTGGGGGTGCTATTTTTGGGGGTCATCAGTGGCTATGGCCACTAAGGAGGTTGAGGCCAGGATATAGAGGAAGTTTCCAGTTACATCTCCACAGATAATGGCTGTGGAAGCTGGGCTGAAAATAGGGCATCCAGACAAATAACCTTTCTCTCTGTTTTTTTTAATACATGGTATTAGACCTTTTCTCTGGATTCTAGGAACACATTCCTTTCTGTCTTCTTCATGCTAGACTTCTTTTCTTCCTTAAAGGCCTGACTGAATCACCAGTTTCAACTTTCCTGACCATTTCCAGGTAGTACCACTTTCCTTCTCTAGTACTATTGATCTTATGAGCTAAGAACCTTTGTCACCAAGATAAGCTATTGACAAAACATAGGACCATCCATTAGAGTTGGAAGGGATCTCAGATGCCATGTTGGTGATGGGGATGACAATTTTGGAGGAGAGTTTGTGTGTGTGTGTGTGTGTATGTGTATTCTCATGCTATGTTGGGGATGTTGGTAATTGGATTTTTGACAGACCTTCAACCTAGAGGAGATGGTGGAGGGAAGAGGATAGAACACACAGGAAGAGGGCTGAGTCCTGACAAGAAAATTCATGTCATCCTTTGATATCAGAAGGATGAGGGTCAGAGGAAGGAATTAAAGAAAACATGGAGATTTTCTGAGATGTGACGAAGTCAAGGAACTCCTATAGAATGACTTCAATCCACATTCATTTATCATTTCCTTGAGGACATAAACTTACTTAGACTTTGTATCCCCCTGGCACCCAACAGTGTCTTACTCAAACAGGTACACACACACACACACACACACACACACACACACACACACACAGATTCTTAGAAGTTTTTTCAAATGATTCTGGTCTTCTCACTCTGAAGGAAAATCCCTCTGCCCTGCAGGTCCCTTTCTCCCAGTGGCAAGTTCCTCTGGGACCTCCTCTTTTAGGAAGGAGAGCTCTCCTTCATTCCTTTCCAATCTTGTTTCTGACTTTCTAGGTTTATCACCACCCAGCTCTTATGACCTTTTTATGTGTTTACTTTTCCCATGAACTGAAAAACTTTTGACAGCAGATACTGTGTTGTGTTTGGTTTCTTGCTTACATCTCTATTCCCAGTGCATAACTCTGTAGTTGACATATAGTAAGTGCTTAATAATTGCTTGTTGACTTGACTTACCAAGCCCTTAACTTACACAAGCACTTAACCAGCATATTTATTGTAGTCTAAGCTATGGAAACTCAGAAGTAGGAAGAGAAATAGGACAGCACAGTAGAGAGAAGCTGACCTCCAATTCAGGGAGACTTCAATTTAAGCCTTGACTCTGGTATGGACTAGTTCAGAGACTCTTGACAATTCAATCAATGTTAACTAACAGTGGGGAAAAAATTATTAAATAGTCACTATGTGCCAGGGATTGTGTTAAGTGTAGAGGATACATTCACACAAAAAAGAAAGATGGTCCTTGCCCTCAAGAAGACCCCATTCTAATGGAGAAAGATGACGTATAGAAGACATATGAAAAGCTGGGAAAGGGAGTGGATGGAGAGGAGAGAAGGTGCCTCTTCACTGATTGGTGGCAAAGTTCCTCAAAAAGATGTTTCCAGGAGGAACTCACCAGTAGGAGAAAAGGATTCCAATAGGGAAGAGATGTTTCAGGATGAGAAGGCCTTGGGAATGAATACATATTCCAGAGTGAGAAAGTTACAAACATTAAGACAACTTCCATCGTGAGAAGGCAGCTGAGGTGTGGTATCAACTTCAAAAGACTCAGAAAGAACTAAAAGATTAGGTGAAGGAGAAGGGTGCTGTTGTGAGACTCCAATTCAAGTCAAGCTAAAACTCATTCACTAATCAGGCACTGTATAAAAGCAAGGTCCTGTGTTAGGGGCCAAAAATATAAGAATAAAAAATATCAGAGGCCTTGTTCTTGAGGAATTTATATACTTAGGATGGTGGGGCAGGAACCAATGTATAAAGAGATCAGCATAATGCAAATTAGGGAATGATGAAGACATAGGAGGAATTCCTAGTAGTGACCTAGGAAAGGTTAGCATATTTTCATCCAAGAAGGGGAGAGGAAATCAGTAAAGCACTCATATTGTTGAAGGAAAAGAGAGATGATAATGCTAATTGCTAACATTTATATAGCATTTTAAGTTGTTTTTTTCTTTAAATATATTTTAATTTATTTTCTTTTTTCTTTAATAGTATTTTAAGTTTTGCAAACATTTTGTAAGTATTATTTCATTTGATCCTGAAAAACCTTGAGGAGGAAAGAATATATTTCAGGAACATATCTTGGACACACACACACACACACACACACACACACACACACACACATCCAAAAACACCCCAATGCATGGTCAAAATTAGATATGCATGCTAGTGTACTCAATGTATATTTATTTGTGCACATCCATATCGACTGTCCCTTGGCCCTTTCTGAAGCCACACTGGCTCTCAGGTATATAACCATCTTCCAGATGAAGGATCAGCCTATTAAGGAGGACTTTAGCAAGAATTTTGCCGGCAATGACTAAGAGAGATACCCCCCTGTGATTGTTGCAGGACAATCTATTCCCTTTACCTTTATTTTGAATGCTGTGGATAAGTTCACTTACCTTGGTAGTGTACTTTCCAGGGATGTACACATTGAAAATGAGATTTATGCGTGCCTTGCCAGAGCTAGCTCAGTGTTTGGGGGGCTCTGCAGAAAAATCTGGGAAAGAAGAGGTATTAGACAACTACCAGACTGAGGTATGAGAGTCATTGTGCTGACCTCATTGTTGTATGATTGTGAAACAGCCTACCAGCGCCATGCCAGGAAACTGAATCACTTCCATTTGAACTGTCTTAGGAAGATCCTGAGGAACACCTGGCAGGATAAGGTACCAGACATGGAAGTCCTTGCTCGAGCTGAACTGCCAAGTCTTCAAACTATGCTTCAAAGAGCACAACTCCAATGGGCTGGCCACACTGTTCAAATGCAAAATGTACGCTTGCCATGGAGAACTCACATGGGGCAGGCAATCACATAGTGGTCAGAAGAAGTGATACAAGAACACTCTCAAGGTGTCTCCCAAGAACTCTGGATTTGCAGCATGGGAGACACTGGCACAGGGCTGCTCAACATGGCTGTGCTCTATGAGCAAAGCAGAATTGAGACAGCACAGAGTAAATGTACGATGCACAGACTTGGAGTATCCACCCTAAATTTTCACACAGACTATCTGTGCCCAACCTGTGATAGATCATTCCAAGCTCAAATTGGTCTGATCAGTGACAGTTGGACACCATGAAACCTCACTTTCTCAAGGTGAGGTCATTTTGGTCCTTTTCGAAAATGAAGGACGACAACTAACTTGTATATATGGCAAAGTGGCTACGATGCCTGGTCTAGAGTCAGCAAAACTCAAATTCATAAGTTCAAATCTGGCTTCAGATACTTACTACCTATGTGACCTTGGGCAAGTCACTTAACCTATTTGCCTCAATTTCTCCAATTGCAAAATGAACTGAAGAAGGGAATGGCAAACTACTCCAGTATCTTAGCCCAAAACAAAAACAAAAACAAAAAAAAAAGATGGGGTCATGAAAAGCTGTACATGACTAAAAATGACCAAGCAGCAACATGTGTGTGTTGCAAGTTTTTCTAGTAGTACTCTTTTCATTGGTGTCAAACTCAAATAAAAATGGAAACTATTAACTCATGTAGGGATCCCTCCTGGCCATAGAGTGACTTAGAAAACTATACTTCATTTCCTAATTACATATGAATTTGGTTTGGGCAGAGGTGGGGAGAGATGTGGGTACCCTGTAGCCCAGCAGCATATTTAATATCTCTGATCTACTTCTTAAGAAGAAGCACCCCGAAGATAGATGGTTAATGTTTTCGAGGATTGGGAGTTTAGTTAGTCAAGAAGAGCAGTTGGTTAGAGAGGAAGAGTAATCGTGGGTGGTAGAGAGGAGACCTTTGAAATGGAGAAGCTTCTGCTCAAATCTCTAAATGTAGGGAAGGTGAACAACTAGGGAGAGGAAAAATGGACAAGAGCCCATGATGATGTCAAGGAGAAGATCTATTAGAGAGACTTGAGAAAACAGAAGATTTTGGTGAGGGAGGGGAAGTTTAGAGTTGGGGATCTGAAATGCTGAGAGCTTTTGAGTGATGATGAAATCTAGGCTGTGATCACGTCTCCAATTGAATGTAGACACAATATATTTTCTTCTAGGAATGTCAAATGAATTTCTTTACAGTATTCTTTATTAATTTTTTTGTATAATTGGACTAGTTCTTGACCCTCGTGGCTTCCAGAAAGGACTGGTTTCCATGGGAATACTTTAGTTATTTTGGCAGGTAGAAACATTCAATATTAAAATTGAAGCAAAATGCCTTTACAATGCTTTCCAAAATGCCAAGTTTTTGTCCACATAAATAAAAAAGAAACAAAACATCAGCTGAAGGTAATATTGCTTTGGGGCCTTTGGCGAGGACATTTAACTATGAATAATGTACATAAAATTGTTATTTGAGTTAATGGAAAAATGATAAATATTGTCAGACTGGGAATAATCTTATAATACAAGCATCTGAATAAGGTATTCATAATTCCCATTCAGCTATTGTTGTCTTGTGTATTTGCCATATGACTCAGGTACCATCCTCCACAAGAGCATCTGGATAGAAGGTCAGTTTAAACAAATGCAAGGCAGTATAATTAAAAAGAAAACTCAAGTTTTGCCAAGCCAAAATTCTCCAGTAGTGAATACACAAAAATAGCAGCTTCATTCATTTCATCCTTCACAGGTTCATTGTTACTGTACATGTATTCCCTCAGTAGGACACAGTATCAACCCAAAGTAAAAAATAATTGTTTCTCCTTATAGAGGAATGCTCCATGAAAAGGCTCCAGGGATTTGACTAAGCAAGTTCAATTTTTTCCAAAGATATCTAGAAAGAGAGGTACCATCTGCTATTGTCACATAATTTACACAACACTTAAGCAGAGACTGAACATGTCAAAATCTGCCATTTGTCTCCTGGGAAATTATACTGTTTTAGGACTGTTTGTGACCCATGGGTATAACTTTACTTGATAATATTGCTTGGGTAAAGGGAATATATTTTTTTAAACATCCCACCATATTTTATTACATTTCATTATTTTCTGAGTCCTCTGTTTTCCCCATATACAATTATTTTCAAATACAACTCCATAGACAAGGCCTTTTCTGCCTAGAAGTAAGTGCTTCTCTCAAATTAATTTACATATATATATATATATATATATATATATATATATATATATATGTATGTATGTATATATTTGTGTTTGTCTGTGAACTTACTATATACCTCCCTGTCTGGAATGAAAGCATGTTGAGAGCAGGAAGTATTTAATTTGTACCCTTTTTTATCAGTCAACTTAGTGCACAGTACCTTATGACAGAATGAATGATTAATGTTTGTCGAATTCAATCTAATAAAGAAAAGAGATTAAAGGGTATGGATGTGTGGTAAATTTCTGTGCCTGGAGCCCCACACAACATAATTTTTCCTCTATATCTTCCTCTCTACCCACACCAAAGAGCTACCTTTCACCTGTACACCCTTGAAAAGAAAGAAAGGAAGGAGAGAAAGGAAGGAAGGAAGGAAGAGAAAGAAAGAAAGGGATGGAGGAAGGGAGGGAGAAAGGAAGGAAGTGGTTGTTCTTTCTTTGCAGAGGGGGGAAGTCCAAGCAATCTTCTCAAAGCAAATTGCCCTGGAAAGCTAGAGAAGGGAAAGTTTCCCTTTGGTATGAGATCTGGGGAAGTTTCCCAGGGGAACAGCATTATGTGCTTCCTCCAAAGACTCCTATACATGTGAAGTTTAATCTCATTTAAAACTGAAAGACAAAGTATTTGTGTTAGTAATCAGAGACTTTAATAAAAGAATGACAACAGGTAACACTGAGACTGAAGAATCCAATAGAACTTAACAATGAGGAAATCCTTTTTCTACATCTCTAAAATATGACAGCATTGTTATGAATGATACATCATGACTAGTGAAAATGAATGAGGTTAAAGGTAGTTTCCTCACAATCTAGCTTACAATGATTTCCATGCTGTCGATAGTTTATGGCACATATTTAGCATATATTTTATTAAACCATTATTTATAAAACCTCATAAGCAGGAATGGTGGTACAGATCATAAACATCTTTTTTTATTCCTGAAAACTTACAGGGTAAATGAACCATAGAGAATTCTGGATAGTGTTCAAACTCTGAATTCATCATTGGGTGTGTGTAGTGAGGTGGGATTAAGAAGAAGAAGGGAAATCTGTTCAAGCATCCCAGAATCTGCCCATATCCTCATGGTTGACCCATGATAATTGTGTTATCTTAATAAAGGGAGCACTTTATCCCCATCACGTCTCTGGTTTATTTTTTATATATCATGTACCATTTCCCCCATCTCCATAGCCACAGTCATTTATATAAATAAAATAATCATGACCATCTTTAAATCAGAGAAACCCTATTCTGCCTTGCCAAAGAGCCTGGAAATTTCACAACTGTTTTAAAAAGTGAGTTTAATCCCAGGGGAATAGGAGATGGCTACTAATGCAATGAGATATTAAGGGGATGGCAAGGGTCTTTCAATTCATGATTATCTTCCTCACTGGCTTGTTGAGTAGTATAAGTTATATTCAGACACAAGGGAAGTGAATTCTGGGGCTTAGAGCTGAGGAACTGTACAAAGAAAACTGAACAAAAATATTCTTTGAAATTGACCGCTGGCATTTTCCTCATTATTGGAAACTTTTTTTGTTGCTGATTTTAATCAGGTTTACATTTGTGCGTTGGACCTGAGATTCCACTAGTGTGGGCAATTCCCAGTGTGGAAACTTTCTCTGGTAGTGCTGATTGATAGCTACTGTATAACATAATCTTAGTGGAGGATGGGCTACATCACCCCTGAGAACTCTTCCAGCTTTAGAATTACTTGCAGCACTGAGTAAGTTACTTGCCTGTCTCAATGTAACTGGTCAGTCACTGGGAAAATATGAAGCTACCTCTTCCTAATTCCCAGGAATTAGTAACCTATCCAGTACATCAATAATCTGTCTTGATATTCATGGTACAAATGGTACAAATGACCAATATTCATTTTTCCTTTAATCTCTATATATGAAGTTATCTAAGTTACAAAGTTTATATATGTTTATTTTCTAAAATTTGAAATTATAAGACCACAGTAAAAATTGAATTAAAATAATTTACTTTGCTTTATAAATAACAACAGTTAATGATATTTGTATAATAAACTAAAGTTTGTGAAATGCTTTTCATCTATCCATCTCGTTTGGGCTTGATAACAGCTCTATTAGATCATGGATAACCTCCATCTTATAGAGGAGGAAACTGAGACCAAATTAATATGTCAGTTGCCCATGTTAACGAACTCTTAAGGGTAGAAGAAAGTATAGTATTAAATCTAGATCTTACCTGACCCCAAAGCTAATGTCATCTCCATAAATTTGCCTATTAACTTCTTTTTATTCAGCATTATATTTCAGAATATATTTCTCTTTTATCTTTCTGTTGGGGCTTCTAGGTGATGCACAGTAGGTAGAGTGCTGACCCTGGGGTCAGGAAGACCAGAGGTCAAATACAGCTTCAGTCACTTATAAGCTGTTGGTCCCTGGAAAAGTTACATAAACTCTGTTGGCCTCAGTTTCCTCATCTGTAAAATGGGACTAATAATATAATCTACTTCCCAGGGTTTTGTGATAAATAATAATTACAACGTGCTTAGCACAGTTGCCTGGCACATCGGAAGCGCTCTATAAATGTTAGTTATCATTGTTTATTATTTTTATTAATATTAAATTTTTGACTTATTAGGTGTAGACATAACTCACTGCTTTTCGGTCTGATTCTTTATTTTCCATCTGTTTTCTTGTTTATGACATCTTTATATACCCAGCTTATAGGAGGAAAAGCTGAGTCATGCCAAGGTTAAGTTGTATGGTGAAATTTACCTAGGAAGTCAGCAACAGAACCCTATTTTGTCATTCTCGATCTGTCCCTATAGTTTGGCATTTAGTGATGTTTTCTCTTTTGTGTGATTATCTAGGCCAATAAAGCCCTAAGTTTTCAAGTTGTCTATTTTTTTTACCATTGCTGTTCTCCGTTATTGCGCATGTGTAGACCCAGTCTAACTATCTACATCTATATATACATATATATGCACACAAAACATGATTAATATTTGTTAATAAATATTTATGTAATTCAGATTATACAGTGACTTGCTGTATTAATTACATGTGCAATTATTCAAAGAATTGGTGATGTGTCACCAGTGTCCCTGTAGGGACATGCCCCTATGGGAATTCCTAACACTAGCTCATAGGGTCACCCATCTCAGATATAGTGGAAAAGTCTAAGGTAGCTACTTGAAACTCAGAGAGGTTAAACAGAGCTAGTAAATCACAGAGACAGAACTGGAATCAAGGACTGCACATTTTAGCATACCAAAACAAAGTGGTAAAGTTCAATTCAGAAACTGGCTAGATGGAGTTACTCCCTTCTATACTGATGGACATTGAAAGTGCCCTCCCATACACAAAGATGCAAATTAGACATACTCTTACATTGATTACGGTTGAAGGAACAAGGTAACAGCTATGCACTAAAGAAAGTGGAGTGTAGCCAGCAATGGAAAAAGAACTTGATTTATCTTGAAAGTCTTAACCAAAGTCCCATATTGTATCATTGCACCATTGATGAAATGAATAGGCCTGTCAGCTCTAGAAAAGTACATTCAATTCTATGCTGTGGTTAGAGAGCCAAAGCACTTTGAAATACAAATGAAAAAATAGTACTATAGAAATGGTGCCTGACAGATGGAAGAGCTATGGCGTTTAAAGAACAAAATATCCATGTTGTACAGTACTCGCATGCTAAAAGTCATTCAAAAACTGAAAAAAATGAAATGTTTGAAACAGAAAGGTCACACATGGCTTTAGTGTTCTATTGCCCACACAAAATCATTTTCTTCCTTCCTTCCTTCTTCCTTCTTCCTCCCTCTCTCCCTTCTTTCTTTCTTTGCTTCCCTCCTTCTCTTCTTCCCTTTCTTCCTTTCATTTTCTTTCTCCTTTCTTTCCTTCTTTTGTTTCCATTTTTCTTTTTCTTTCTCTTTCTTCCTCCCTCTCTCCCTCCTTCTTTCCTTCCTTTCTGTCTTCTTTCTTTCCTTCCTTCCTTCTTTCTTTCTTCCTCAATGATAGTTAAATGCCAAACAAAATAGGAAGTACTGAATGAGAAAATTATCACTCCTCTCCCAAAATGGTCCTTTAATTGGGTGGTATGCATTCAAGGTTGCTGTAACCCCTGGCAATCAATGGGAATGAACACCAAAGTTGAAATGTCTTACCAAAGAAGAATCAGGCATTCATGAGCTATAAGATCAAGGGTCTAGTCAAAACAAGTCAAAGTGATAAGGTTAGCATATGCCACGCTGACTTTCACTGAAATATAATCTAAAAAGACACAATACATTTGGAGCTCAAAATGAATAACTGACTGCTATTAATAAACAGCATGAATCAGACAGGCTATCAGCCTATTAAAATGTTCTGACATTTAATTGCTGTTAATTATTAATCTGTTTGATGAGCAACTCAAACAGTAATAATATAGAAAAATACCATTTTTTGATATTTATGATCCAAAGCAACCTTTCACTCTTACATCTGTTTGAGCAGAGGAAGGGTAGCATTGAATGATTCAGTTTTATTTTTTGTTTATTTCTGAAGGCTTCCACAAAGTATCATTAAAACGACTGAACAGCTGTTTCATAAAACCATTTACTACCATCTACCTTTCTAGATACTTTTCTTATTGGATGATCATGTTCATGACTCTCCTGGGACATCAAGCTTAATGGCTCACAATGATATCTGCTAGAAATATTCTTTGAAATTTGGAATATATCCTTAAATCCCCTCCCCCTTTTTCTTCATAATTGATTAAGTTCTGTTTGTTGGTCAATGGCACTTAAACTATGGCATTCATGACCCCTGGGCAAGCCACTTAACTTACATGAACCTCTTTTTCCCTCATCTTCAAAATGGATACAATAATGGTCTTTATGGCATGGGAAGTTGGTGTGAAGAGTAAATGAGACAGCATGCCACAGAAAGCTTTGCAGATTTTAAAGAATGATACAAATGTTGGTTATTTTTAGTAATATGTTGTCGTTGTCATCATCCATATTGTTAGTCATAACATTTTTTCTAGAAGTAGTTATCGTCAATGTAGTAAACGTGATGGAGAAATCTTTATAGGGTCAATTTCTTACTTGTGAAAAATGTTTTAACATGAACAAAGCAAATACAAATTCTAAAGAGGTACAGGCACTCTTCATTTTGTGATTCAATTGTCCTAACTGGGGAGGCTTTATAGCCACCCCATCAGTTGCCTCTCTATCTGTGAAATAGGGGAAGGAAAAGCTATCTCTAGAATCACAAAATTTAACCTAACTGCCTTGTGACATATAGATATTCCACAGCAAACTCCTTCTTGCTTTCCAAACTCTCTCCTTCTATTGGAGAGTAGCATTTTCCTATCCTCTCCCCGACTCCACCAGAAAGAGTAACAACACAAAATTAGTACTCTCTAATGCATTCATTTGCTTTAAAGTGGGTGACAGGGATGAGGAAAATATACATTAGAGTCAACATAGTTTTCACATTAGAACCAGCCCTCTGCAACTATTGAGAGCAAATGAATCTTCCTTTATAGCCATAAGTATCACTGTATTACATACTTTTATTTTGGATTCCCTTGTATGTTCCTTAGATTTTTGAAGGAAGTAGAAACTTTTTGCTGTTTTCCAGTGTTGGCAATCACACCTTCCATCCAATGGGCATTTATTACAAACTTGTGGGATCTCAGTTCTAGGTACCATGTGTTGATTGGAATATCAGGAATGTATGAATGAGTCAGATAGCCTCCGAGCTTTCTTCCAGGTCTAGTTCTGTGGTCCTATGATTCTATACAAGACATGACCCTACTTTATGGAGAAAACTGAAGATTTTATTTTCCAAGGACAATATGAGAATTTACCCCAAACTCAAGATCAGTAGAGTCTAAAAATCACCATAAAGTATTTGAAACTAATTGTATGCAGTGTGTGCCGATAGAGGTCAATGTAACTGTGACACATGCAAATTTTAGAAAAAAAAAACCAGCTAAAGTCTGAAGGAGGGACTTCCCTGTATAGTGTGCCTCCACATAGACAGAGATCCAGCATGATTCCACTTAATAATTAAGGAGGTAAAAAAAAAGTTTTATGTTAAGGGGAGGAAACAAATATAAAATTGTTTTTCTTTAAGCATGGCCAAGTAGAATGGGGAGTCTCAAGACTGGGATTCCAAGTCTGTCTCTGGCTCTGGCTCTGACTAATTTGGACAAAGTATTTCACATCTCCAGCCATCACTTTTCTTCTTCTTTTTTTCATCTCCCTTATCAAGCATTTCTTTTTCAAGTTTTAATTGAGAAAATTGAACTAGACTTGTACTCTCATATTCTGTGCTATGTGTGAAATTTGTATTGACCTTTTGATCTGAACTTTAGTAGGTAAAGAAAAAAGAGCATAAAACATCTTTTGCAAGGAGTAGGGAAGAAGTAACATGGATGAAATAACTAGCAAGAAATTAAATTTGAAATTCTATAGTTCCAAGTATAAGTTCAGTAGAATTTTGAGCTTGGAGGGACCTTCTGAGTCATCTAGTCAATGGGTAGCAAAGTTCACTCTTCTGACTTCAAATCCATATCTCTTTTCAGTAAATCACTGCCTCCCAAGTTCAGAGAATTGGGATTTAGAAGAAGATCAGCATGTGTATCCAAAGAACCCCAGACATCAGGGAATCAAGAAGGTTAGATCTAGAGACCATCTAGTTCAATTTTCTCATTTTAGAAATGAGCAAGCATGCACAGAGAGAGACATAACTTGTCTAATAATTTCTGCATCAAGAGCCCTGAGCCCTAGAGTCTAATCCCAGATGTTCCAGTGGCTCTTGCTCCTTTTGGAAGATCATTGTTGATGAAAGAATAAAGGAATAAATTATGGAACAAGCCTAAAAATACATTTTTATAGCATACCAATATCAAATTAGAAAAAATACTACTCCATTTTTAAGAATATGGAAAGGTTATATTTTCCCATGGAAGCAATAGTTCTCTAGCCAAAGACTATTTATCTAAGAAGAGACTGCTAAAAAGGGAGTCATTGGCTAAGGGAGAAGTCTGTCATCCTTTATCTCTGTAAATGTCCTAGGACACTGAGATGTAAATTAATTTTTTTAAAATTTAAACTTTTATGCAAATTAAATATATGTGTGTATAGATAGATATAGATAGATATATCAGATTATTTACAAGTCCACTATTAACTTTCCTTCCTTCCTTCCTTTCTTTTTTTTCCCTCCTGCCTCACTCTCCTTCCTTCTTTTCTTGCTTTCTTCCTTTCTTTTTAAATTCTACATAGCCTAGGACAAGTCAAATTATGATATTTTGATATTTTTGGCTGATATAACAAACCATGCAACACAACTGTATTTCCCAGATGTGGAGAATAAAGTCAGGATTTTGTACAGCTGCGAAGGAACCTAGGCATTCAGTCTTCTGAAAAACTTCTCTAAACTAGCCAGATGTACACTTGAGACAGAGCTGTCTGCATAATCAGCCATGCAGAAAGATTATGTATTTCCTGAGAAAATTCAAAATCCCTTATGGTTTAACTTTTATTCATCTTTATGCTCAAGACAGTTAAATGATACAGTAAAAAATGAGTTATAACCTGTCTCTTCAGTTAGCACATTATACCATTAACACTAACATAAATTTCTTGTGTAGGAGAAAAGTGTTAGCTATGTAAAGTGTGTTTGCCAAAAGTGCTAGCCTATTGCTTACAATGTACTCTTTTCCATACTTAGCCAAGTACTGGAGGAAATCCTTAAAGGGAATGGAATTCCTTTCTTTTTATTTCCCCCTCCCCACCCAACCCAACAACCTTTCAGTACTGTGCCAGGATCTCCAGAGGAAACATGAGAGCTACAACATGGTCTCTATCTTCTGGGAGTTTATAGACAAGTCTGGAAGACAAAATTCATAGAAAAGACACACACTCAGAGTGAAAAACATAAAGATAGTCAATATTCAAATGGCTCCATGATCTTGTCAGTTTGGACATGGCCTCCAATAATTCATTCTGTAACTTACCCAAGTATCTTGGATGACTACACGACTCTTGAATGTACCTTTGCTTAAGTTTACCATAGGGAATCCAGTCACAATGGGGTTTTTTTCTCACTGCTTTCTGACATTACCATGATATTAATATAGGAATTTGGTAAACTACAAATTAAGTTAGTATGTTTGTGGATTGGGTTTGTCTTGTACATACACAGTCGTTTGGAATATTATATATCAGCCATAGCAAATGTCATGTCATGGGTGAATGCCCCCAAATGTTGAGAGTTTTAAGGATGGCAGAGCTAATGGGGCTTTGTCCCCAAGCATCCCTATGAGAGAAGGGCTACATGGGTTCTAGGGCTTGTACCCTGCCAACTCTGACCGTCCAGGCTGTGTAGGATGTGGGCTTCCATTTTTCCAGAAAGAATGTCAACTAAACAAGACAATGTATCTTCACCCCCATTGCTCATCTCTCCTTACTCAGCTGAATTTGCCCCAGATGCCACAATTCCTGGATAAAGCTCAGTAACTGAGCGTTTTTTTCCCACTTGTCTTCAAGTTCAAGGTTTTCAAGTACTATGCATGAAGAGAGTGTTATCAAGGAGTAAGTGATACTTTAGAGTTTTATTTCAGTCATGAGATGGATGGACACAGGTGGCTTCAGTGAGCCCTAGGTCGTCCTACAGAGTTCAAGAAGTCCAAAAAGATATTATTGCAATTCTTAAACAGAGCTGGAAAGAGGAAAGCCTGCTTAGCTAATCAAGACAGGAAGAGAGCCATTGTGAACACCTGCAGGAAGTCAGGATTATGGCCATGGAGAGGCTGAGAGAGGTGTTAGCTCTATGGGGGGGAAACACTAATAAAATTGACTCTTTGGTTCCAGGCTAATTAGCCCAGGGAGGAGGGGGGGAGACCATTTGGTCTGCCAAGTGGTGAAGTCACTACTGACCAATCAGATGGAAGAAAGGGTGTTCGAGAGACAATATCACCAAGAGAAATAAAATTCTTTGAGCTTTGACTCTTCCAGTCTTTGCTGGAGATTAAGAAAAAAGATTTTAGGGCAGGGGAAAAGCCTATGCACAGTCAGGTATAGGAGCTTCCTCCTGGAAAAATTTTACATGTGCTTTCTCCTGTCATATATGGCCACAGGCTATGTATATTTATTCCTGCACTAAGAATTGGTGCCACAGCAGGCTTAACTTTTGCTAGAGCCACTGAGATCATGTCTCAAGTTCCTAATATCTAGAGGATTCCATAGAGAATGTGAAGTAGAGAGCACTGTGCGCCCTCCCCACCCCATTCACCATTCAGGGGATAGCATAGGTGAAAAATCAGTGTTAGTGTTAGCTTTGTCATTACTACTGAGTCACCTATTTTAGTAAGGAAAAAAACCAGATCAAATAAATGACATCATTTCTGGAGACTTTTTTCTTTTTAAAATAATCAACAAGATTGAGATCCCCCTAATTCCCCTCAGTTCCCATGATATGAATTTCTTTTGAAGTACTTAGGTTTGAAAGGAGAGTTCTACAGCTCTTTTATATGGTTAAATCAAGAGCTGGGACAGTAGGTGAGATGATTGTGACACTGTAAATGATAGCAAGGAAAAGCAACTGAGTGGTGTCATCATCCTACTCAGGCTTGATACTTAAAAAGAAACAAGGCAGTGGACATCCCATAGGTTGACAAACATGCAAATGCTTATGCATATGTGTACATTTGCATGTGCACACAATACGTATATGTATTGGTTTATACTCATGCATAAATATATATGTTATAGTAAGAAAATAATGTGAAAATTTTTGAGTATACATTTAATTTGAGTATATTTAATTTAATATTTGAGTATATTTTGAGTATGTTTAAAATTTCAGTGACTCAGTTTATGCCTCTTATCAAATCAACAAGTCTTTTTTAAATACTTATTTTGTTCCAAGCACTATGTTAAGTGATAGGAAAAAATACAAGCCAAAAAAACAGACAATTACTGTTTTCAAGGAACTCATACTCTGATTAGGGAAATCAATCCATAAAATGAAACTGAAAACATAATGTCAGGGAGTGGGGCAGAATGGAGGAATGAGACTGAGTAGGACCCAGAGAGAAATGGGAACATGGCAGACATAAGTACTTCCCTTACAATGCAGGTAATCCAAGAGAAACTAATAAATCAGAGAAAGGGGCTGCCGAGGTAAAGTGAACCTTCAGGATAAGAGAGATGTTTGTGACATGGGTGAGAAATCTTTGTGATATGATCGAGAAAGACAGGGCACTCAGGATTGGAATCCAGAAGTGGATGAAGACATGAATGGCATGGGCACTTAAAATGAAGGTTCTGGAAGATTCTCTCACCCCATGGGAGGAAGAGGCCACAGGGTGGAGAGAAGATCCACAGGTGGAGTGAGTTTCCATAATGAGGAAGCTAGAGGAACAGAATAAATTTCCCAATTGAGAAGCCTACCTGGTAGCCACCAGAAACAAAAACTAAGGACCTGGAGATGATCATGTGGACTCCTTTATTTCTACAGCTTGTGGTTGACATGTGACTTTTTTCTTCTTTTATTTTTTTCCCATACATGGTTGTAAAAGAATGCCTGTGGCCCAGCCTGTAGAGAATACAGAATCCCCTTCCTACCTTGTTGCTCAGAAGCAAGGGCTGATCTCATTATGGGGTTAACTGGTGGCTTTACTTTCCTAGCTGCTCTTGCTTTGTTGGCAATAAACAAACTGATTTCTCATATAGCAAAAAAGTGACAGCTCAGTGTCACACATCAACTGATATTCAGAGTCTATGCAATCGGCCAGTAACTGCAATCAGTCCTTACTTGAAGGAGGCCTTCAGAACATAAATCCCATTGACAAACCCTGGTGAAAAAGTTCAGAGAATCACAGAGTTGGAGGGGTCTTCAATAACCAAAAGTGGAAACAGAATCTGAATGGAAATCTTTCACTGGATCATGCTTCAGGATGTAGTAGATGACCCCTTCTCTTTGGCTCTTCAAGTACAGGTTGAATACTTGACAGCTGTGGGGTTAACTCAGTTGCCACTGAGATGGATAATTAATCACTGGTCACCTACTCTGAGACTGAAGATTTCCCGTAAGGGTAATCCACTACCTTCCAAAGCTGTCCCTTTCATTTGAGGATATTCTAATAACTTAGAAATTCTAACACTTTTTTTGAATTAGTTTATTTTTCTTTCTTTTCTCAGATATCAAACTTACATTTGCTCCTTTGCAACCTCTCATTGATTCTGCACCTAAAGTTTGGGGTCAAACAAAAAATCTAATCCTCCTTACTTATGGTAGTCCTTAAAATACTTGAAGATACCTATCATGTTCCTCCTGAGTCTTTGCTTTTTAAAATTCAAACAAAATCAATGATCAAACATTTAGGTTTTTTTTCTCCCTGCCTCAAACCTGCGAAAAAAATAATAGCAAATGTAAAAAACAAACAAATAGACAAAAAACTAGTGGCACACAGCAGATTCTCATGTTAGCCCTGCCTAGCACTTGTGCCCTGTTCTGCATCTCAGGTCTATCACCAGCATCGCTATCAGGAGGGGGCAATGTTCTTCATCATTCCTCTGGAATTCTGGTAGGGCATTACTGCCATAACTGTTCTTAAACCTTTCAAAATTGTTTATCTCTACAATATTGATGTTATTGTGTAGTTACTTTTCCTTGTTCTCCTCACTTCCCTCTGTACATCTCAGTTTTACTGGGTCATTGATTCCTTTCTCTTCATTCTTTCTTCCAGCCCAGTTTTCTCTTTTTCAGGATGAACGGTTCTTCAACAGCCTCATACAACATGAATACAGACCCTGTTGCCATCCTAGTTGCCTGACTCTGGATATTTTCCAGATTTTCAGTCTTATTTTACCCTAAACTGTGGTCCTCAGAATTAAATGCAATGACTAAGAGTACCCATTTCTTTAATGGATGGTGCTACAAGGCACCATGGACACTGGGATACTGTTAGAAGCTTGGTATGCAACTATTTGACTCAGTTAAAAATTCCATCTTCTGGAGGAAGCCTTTCCCAATTCCCTTGGAATTCTAGCACCTTCTCCCTATTAATTATCTATCCTATAGATCTTGTGTGTGCATAGCTGCTTGTATGTTATCTCTCCCTTCAGATTGTGAGCCTTTTGAGAGCAGAAACTGCCTTTTGTCTTCCTTTGTATACCCAAGGCTTAGCACATAGTAGGTGCTTAATAAATGTCTACTGAACAACTGATTTAAGAAATATGTCTGTCAGTACTATCAGTACTGTCAGTCAGCCTTCACTAAAATATTCCCCTAGGTGGGTAAGACAGGATTGGTATTTGGTATGAGAAAGCATGGTCATTTAGATGTTACCAGTAAAAATGAGAGACAGAATGGAACAGTGTAGGGGTATCAAACTCAAATAGAATGGTTACTAAACCATCTAAAGGGATCCTTACCTTTGCTTTTTCACTTAGAAAACCAGACATTAGCAAATCTATGTTTTATATTATTTTATTTATTTTGTTAAATATTTCCCAATTACATCTTATTATGATTTAGGCTGCACTTGGGAGGACTGTGGACCACTTTTACCTGGATAAAGGGTGTTTGTCGCCTCTCTTATAGTGGTTAAAACATTAGCCAGGGAGTTGGGAGTTCTGGGTGTGAGTCTGTTCTTAGGTATTTACTGGATGTATAATGCTTAACAACTCAAATAAGCTGTCTAAACCTCAGAATGTTCATCAGTGAAATGGGTATCATAGTCATTGTGATACTAACCTTCTCTTGTAAAAGAAACTGAAACATGACAGAAATATGAGAAGTTATTTTATATGTGTGTGTACACACATAGGAATAGAAATATTTTCATATTTAGTAGTAAAATATTACTTGTATTTATTTACTTGTGGTATAATTTACTATTTTAGAGGAATTATTTTAAAATTTTAAATCATTGTTCAATTAATAAATATTGCCCTAGTTTATTCCTATAAAAATATTTGACAATATAATTTTGCCAAAGACCTTGGGAATCACTATCAATTCCCTAGTACTCTTTTTTATCAATAGGTAAAGCAAATGGCATCTAAGGTTATCTAAGCAGCAGAGTACATAGAGGACTAGACTTGGAATCAAGAAGACCTGAGTTCAAATCTGGTGTCAGACATTTACTAGCCATGTGACCCTTAACCCTGTTTGCCTCAGTTTCCTCATTTGTAAAATGAGCTGGAGAAGGAAGAGACAAACCACTCCAGTATCTTCACCAAGAAAACCCCAAATAGGGTCACAGAGTCAGACACAATGAGACAACAACAACCACAAGATGGCATTGCCCCCTCTGACTTGCACAGAGATATCCACAGTCATATAGAAAACCACGTTCTTATTCCATAGCCAGAAATAAAGTTGTTTAGTTAACACATGGGAGTTCAAGTTAACATCATCTGCATTGCCAATATGTGTGTTTATATAAATACCATATGCAGATAAATCATGACACCATAGTCATTTAGCACACTTCAGTAGAGTTACCATAGTGCTTCTAACACTATGATATATGCCTAATTTGGTATGGAGTTGTATCAACAGTCCAGGCCAACAGCCAATTCAGTCCAGGCATGCATCTTCTCAGGCAACATGAGGAAAGGGGAGGAGAAGTATTTATTAAGCTCCTACTATGTGGCAGGCACTGTTCTAAGCACTTTAAAACTATCACCCCATTTGAACTTTCTAATAATTCTGGGAAGTAGGTGATATTATGAACCCACTTTTGCAGTTGTAGGAACTGAGGGAAACAGAGGTTTAAGTGTCTCGTCCAATGTTAGATAGCTGGTAAGTGTCTGAGGCTAGCTGTGAACTCAGGTTTTCCTGATGTGGCTCCAGGGCTCTATCCACTGCACTCTCTCTAGCTGCCTCTTAAAATAGGGATGATATCCTTACAATGACATTTCTGTGTTTCAACAATAAATCAAAAATGATTACTGAGTACTAATTTTATTTTAAAAAATACTGTCTATTATTTGCAATTCAATAATCCAAAAATCTATAAGCAATTTTAAAAATCCTTCAGACACTGGAATTAGACCTTAAGAATAAAAAATAAAATGAAGAAGTTCATATCTTCAATGATCTTACATGGAGATTAAAGAAACATCGGCTATAAGCCCTCTTAGTCTCAATGAGTTCATGGCTTTACTGAAGAGAAAAATTATATAGTCATGAAAAATTACCTAATAAAATAGGTCAATATACTAACGTAAGATTAGTACAAAATGAGACCCACAGTTAAAAAGTACTTAGAAGTAGGGGAGTGGGAGAGATCCTGGGGTGGTCAGAGGAGATAAAAAAGTATGTTGTAGGTACATTTTCCCCCTGAGAGCTGATTGTTAAACATCAGCGTACCTGGTGTGTCAACCCCCCCCCCCCACCCCCCATCCCTCAGGGTTCTCAGGTTCCCTAAGACTATTGAAGGGAGTTCTCTAGTCTCTGCTATTGACTCAAACCCCAGGCTGATTTTGTCACCCAATTTCAATGGCCCAAATATCTTCCATTTAGCCACTTAAAGATCAGATTAGTTTTAACAAGGGAATAATTACTTAAAAGATATGGAAAAACCAACATAGTATTCCCCTTAACATCTCAGAAAAATAGTCCTTCCTACTCTGTAAGGGATTAAGTTCATATTTTAACTCAGTTCCTAAATAGTATTGATTAGTCAGCCAAGTTTCTGGTACAAAGTGCCATCACCCCACTCCCAGTTTTTCTGAACATCCCTGGTGGTCTTGTTTCAGCCTGGAATCCTGGTCCTCAACATCGATATGGCTTGAACTCCTGAGCTGGAGACTCCATTTCCCTTGCCTAGAACTAAACAGAAAAAAATGAAATAAGACAAAAAACCCCCAAACCATATATCCTGGCCACAAGACCTAAGGGGAAGGGGAAAGTAGTCCTTCCTAACTTTGCCTAACTAATTGCATGGTGCTCCTCCACCCCCAATTCTCCCCCCAGTCAGTCTTTCTTCAGTTCGTTGCCTGTGTCCTGGTCATATACATTCCTCCTTCATGAAGTCCAGATCTCCAGAACAGCATCAGAGACAAAACAGAAGTCTAGCAGACAAGATTTGTTTCCTCAGCCACTCATGGCACGTTAAGCCCTTTGTTCCTCTTGAGGTGTCAGATGCCACAGTGGAATTATTAGTCATCTTTCTTTTGGGAAAGATTTCCATCTTTATTTGGGAAGAGAAAATCCATTCTCCTCCAGAGTTCCTTGAATCATTCAACACTTGGGGTAGAATCCACAACGGCCACCACGTGTTGTTAGTTATTTGTTAATGTGGTTGGGAGTCAGCCATCTTCCAAGTAATCAGGTACTTGGTGCTTGGGATGATGGGCAGCCAGGGGTGTGCTAGAACCAGCTCAAACTGGCTTGCATTAAATAGTCCATTGTTAAATTTTCAATGAGAGCATTTACACCTTGGAAATTGCCAATGCTTTAAATCAGGGACTAGTATTGTTTTCTTATCATCTACTAGGGGTGGGGAACCTTCATATGGCCCTTTAGGTCCTCAAGTGCAGCTCTTTGACTGAATCCAAACCTATACTTAAGAAAGTGGTAGAGAAAATGCAAATTCAACTTTGAAGAGTGTGCTATCTGCATTTATTCCCCTAGAGAGCTGGTTATTAAACATCTGCTGGCACAGTACTGTGTGCATCAGTCTTGCTGTGGTGAATCAGGGCTTGTTAAAGAGTTCTGATCTTATATCCTTTTTGACAAAGCTTACTTTGCTCAATAATACCAAGTTTTGTGTATTACTCATTTTCTGCATCCTGTGGCTTGAAGCCAAATCTGGCCATCTGACTTGTCAGGCCAATATAAGAAGTTACAGATGGAAAAGGAAAAAAAAATCTGTTCATTTCCTAATTAGGTATCAGTTTTCCTGCACAGAAAATGGTGCTCTTGGTTATTATTCCAATGTAAACCATTTGGGTAATGGATGATTATTATAAAATTTTAGATCACTCTGAGGAATTCAGAGAAAATTGGGAGGTTATATTTAAAATAAGGAATGAAGGGAACAGAGACACACAAACAATATAGACATTGACTACAACAATGCACATAGAAAGAACCCCAAATGTATGTCAGAAGTCAGAGCAATTGGAATGATTTATCTTGGTCCCATAAAATGGATGATGAAGCTCACCTCCTTTCTATAGGAAAGCTGTGGTATGTGTGTGAGGAATGTTGCCTACACCGTCTGATATTGTCGCTAAACTAGCTGGTTCTGCTTAATGCTTTGTCTTTCTTATAAAGGTGTCAGGTATGGTGGGATGCCAAAAAAAGAAGATTAATGTAAAAAGCAGAGAATATTGATAAAGCTTACATGTGGGAGAAAAAAAGAGTTAAATTTGGATAACTGTGGTTTCTCAGAAGCAGCATTTGGTCCTCATTGGATACTTTTTTATTAAATATCACCACTATTAAGGACTTTGTCTCCATGCTCAATGTGTAACAGGATGCCAGTAGGGGGCAAAGCCATACTTAAAACAACTTGCTGGCGACCTTTCCAGGTATAACTTCTTGCCAAATCTTTGCTGAATTTTCTACTTGTAGTAGCAATTAATAGCAATGTGGGTAAATTTGTTAAGGGGACGTGATCTATTCAATTTATGTATTTTAAAATGTTCTTCTCTAAATGCATTATTGATTTAAACAAAATATTAGTTGATTGGGGCAGTTAGGTGGTACAGTGATTAGAGAGTTGAGTCAAAATT
Source organism: Potorous gilbertii (assembly GCA_028658325.1). NCBI lineage: Eukaryota > Metazoa > Chordata > Mammalia > Diprotodontia > Potoroidae > Potorous > Potorous gilbertii. The sequence continues at coordinate 533,704,499 of CM053771.1, read as the reverse complement.
TGGCCTCAGATACTTACTTTCTGGGTGGCCCTAGGTAAGTCACTTAACCTTTTTTGTCAGTTTCCTCATCTGTGAAATGAGCTGGAGAAGGAAATGGCAATCCATTCTAGTTTCTTTGCCAAGAAAACCCTAAATTGGGTCATGGAGAGTCAGACCTGATTCAATAGCAAAAGCAAAATTAGTTGATTGACTTCCATTCTTTATTGTCTGGTATTTTCTTTTTTTTATATCAGTCTTCCTATTTGTAGGCTTGATTCAATTCCACATGGACTTATGTGTCTACTCTATGTCAAATATTATAAAGGCTGTTGGAGACATACATGCCAAAAAGGAAATCAACTCTGACATTAAGAACTAATGGACACATTCCCAAATTCTTGATGGCAGGGCAAGGTTGATGTCATTTGTTTTCTGTATTCTCGCCATAGTTTTCTGTGCTTACTTCTTTGAAAAAATCCACAGTTGGGATTTCATTGGTGTCGAGAGCTCCCATTGAGAAATTTCCTCTAAAGATGCTTCTTGGAGACTGTTCTGTGGTTGATGATATTTGAGAAGGCAACTGAACTATTAAAGGGGATTTACCCTTGGAGGTAGGATTTGAACCTACAGATTGCTAACTCTAAGGCCAGTTTCTATCCACTGCATCATTCTTCCTGGTACATTGTAGGGGATTAGTAAACATTTATTCAACTGAATTGGTTGAATTGAATTAGATGTATCTTTTTATCCCAATGGATCTCTTAATCAGAGATGATAGATACTCTTCCAAGTTCATGGTTCACAGAAGTGCTAATGAAGACACAAAGACGAATGGGCTAACAGTTATAAATGGGACCATCACTTTAGAACTCTCAGTAACTTTAGAGTTCATGTATCTAACTAAGTCCCCTGACATCACCTAAAGCAGCACAACCCAACAGATGGTAGAATCAAGACATGACTTCAAACCCAACTCTCTTGGCTCTCTATCAGGCTGTTCTTAATTATGAGTCAGTTCCCTAGTAGACTCTCTACTTCCCAGTAAATTCTTGACTCTCTCCCCTAGTAAGCTCTTTTTTTTCTCAACTCTGTGGTGTGAGACACTTCTGTGTAGCTTTTCAACTTTTGCTGGAGTTCTTACTTTTATTTAATTTTATTTCCTTTTTTTCCCTTTAGGCATATGCATCTGCATTCATTTGAGAGAGCTTCTATTTTCATGCTATAGATAATAGATATGTCAGACCATAGATAAGTTGAAAGTCAGAGACTTCATACAGGAAGCCCAAGGTTGTCATGACAGCTATTGAATTCTCATATTTTTCAGAGTAATAGTGGATTAGAGGAATGATCACAAAACATTTCCCAAAGCTCAATATGTTTTCAATATTAAAGGAGAAATTTCAAAATCTGTTTAATAGAAACATGGGAGTATTGGGATGAGGAAATAGAATAACTCTAATAGTGAAAGAATATAAATGGACTAATTAAAAGATAAATCTAAAAACATAAAGAGTTTACTCTTCTAACTACTAACCTGAACAATTAGTCGCAAATGTAAGATCATAGTTACCATAATATCCTCCATAATACCCATCCCCACAGAAATCAATTTGTGTCTATTTTTACATGTTTTGAATTTAATTTTCTGTGCACATAGTTTCCTTCTTTTGTAATATAAGTTCCTTGAGTACAGGATCTGTTTTCTTTTTTTTTTCCTTTGTAGCCTGACACTTGGCACTGGAAAAAAAAATCTATTGTATGAATAGACAAATGAACAAATGAATGAATGAAAGAATGAATAGATGGATGGATGGATGAACAAAAACCAACACTTTGATTCAGTTTTCTGGGCCAGCATATAATGCTTGTGATTTTCTTACTTTGTGGTTTAGCAAGTCCCGACCTCACAAAAAAGTGTACCAGCTACTGGAATGTGAATACAGGTTCTGCCACAGCAATCTAGGAAGCTATAGTCTAGAATGAAAGGAAAAATTTAATGATTTTCATGATATCTCAAAATCTGCCTATTCTATAAATATTAATCATTTGGCTTCTTGGAGATTTTAAGAAGAAACCTTGTAGAGGAGCAACATCAGCATTTTTATATAAACAATGGAAAATGAGGCAGAGTCTACATGAATATGCAAACTGTTATCCTTATTCAGTCACATCCAACTCTTTGTGACCCTATTATAGGGTTTTCTTGGCAAAGATCCTGGAGTGCTTTGCCATTCCCTTCTTCAACTTATTTTATAGATGAGAAAACTGAAGCAAACAGGGTTAAATGAATTGCCCAAGGTTACAGAGCTAGTAAGTGTATAAGGTCAGATTTGAACTCAGAAAGATGAGTCTCTATGGACTGTATCACTTGGTTGTCATGATCGTAACGGCAGAACTAGGACCAACTGGTTGAAGTTTTACAAAGACCAATTTAGGCTCAAGATCAGGGAAGATAAAGAAACATACAGAAAACACCTTTTTAACAATAAGACCTATAAAAAGCTAGAATGAACCATACTGGGAGATTTTGTCCCAACACAGGTTGTAGAATCACTGTTCAGATGGACTGCAGGAAAGATTATTTTTTCGGATGCTCACTAGATTTGACCTTTGAATTCTCTTCCAACTCTAAAATTTTACATTTCACATTATCTAAAAATGAATGAGGTAGTTTAGTACACTACAATGAACAATGGACCGTCTTTCCAACATCTCTCAAATACAACCCTTTCTCTCTTTGGACACCACCACTATTCTAATGAAGGCTGTCATCCCCTCATGACTGGACTGGTGAAATAGCTGCTGTAGTGTGTATATGTGCATGTGGGTCTGCCTGCTGGGCCTCTCCCCACTCTAATCCATCCTCCACTCAGCCAACAAAGTGACTTTCCTAAGGCACAGGCCCAGCCATGTCACCCCCAAACTCAACAAATTCTGGTGGCTACCTAGTAACTTTGACATCAAATACAAAATGTTTAGCATTCAATACCTTTTATAAGGTCCCCTCTTTTAACTTTACAAGCTTCTTGCATTTAATCTCTACCACATAGTTTTTGACTCAGTGACATTGCCCTGTTCCACAAACAAGACACTCCTTATTTTGCCTCTGGACATTTTTTTTTTTTACTATCTCTGGAGCCAGCACAGTCTTCCTTCTTAATTCCACCTGCTGATTTCTCTAGTTTCTGTAGGTCCCAACTAAAATCCCATTGTTTATAGGAAATCTTTCCTAACCCCTCTAAATTCAGTGTCTTCCTTGTTAATTATTTACTATTTATCATAGCTAACATTGTATATATCTTTTTGCCCTCAAGGATAGGGACTATCTTTTGCTTCTTTTTACATTTCTAATTCTTAGCACCCTGCCTAGTACATGCTAAGTGCTTATTAAATGTTTATTAATTGATTTGTTGATTGATTCATGGTATTTGGGTGTCAGCTGTTTCACACACTCGTTTTGTGGAATGGCCAAATGACTGACCATTCCTGGTTGTAAAAATGAAGAGGTTGGAGTATGGAATCCTGTAGTTCCTTTCAAGCTCTTAAACTGAAATTTTCAATTATAGCAATGTTGAAAGTTAGGGCAAAAGCTATTGGTGGCAGATTTTGTGTTATTTCTTGCTATAGCATGCTTCCCTTCCTGCTTCCTAATAAAAGATGTCATTAATACTATATTTCACAAAGTTTCCATGGGAATCTAAGGAATTTGGGACTCCTTTGTTAAACTACACATCTTGATTTTATTGTATCTTTCCTATTTGCATTTGTAGATGCATTTTAGGAGCATTTATCAACAATGATTTAATTGGCATAGGTATTCCTTCTCCTGGAGTTATTACAACATTCATACCTCTCTGCATCACCTTCTGGAGATCAGCACCTGAGAACCTTGTTAAACTCATCTTTACAGCAAAGTCATTTAGTCCATCACAGGGCTCTTACTCAAGATCTGTCCAATTTCTAGGTCAGAAAACATAAACTTTTGACATACTTTTGGAGACCTCTGGGAGTCTGTTTCTGATGAGTGATAAGATAAGGACTGTGGCAAGGGAATATGATCAAATAATACGTAAATGAAACAATCTCATTATTTGGTGAGAGGTGGAATTTGAAGACAAATGTGATATCTATAAATAATGAATAAACCCTGTAGAGTTTCATTCTCTAATGAATTGTTAATTTCTTTGCAAATGTAAATATTTTGTACTTGACAATACCAACATATGTGAATATTTCCATATACAAAGAATATGAAAAGTTGTTTTCAATATAAAATCACAATCTAATTATGCACAACTATCAGTAAACATATAAAGTGTAAAAATTATGAGTTCCAAATCACTGATAATAAGAAAAAAAATTAAAACAGTGCTGAGGTTCCATTTCATAACTCCAAGATTTAAAAAACATGACAATTAAAGAAAATGACCATTGTTAGTGTGCATAGGGGAGGGTCATCAAACTAACGTATTTTTGCTAGAGTTCCGAATTGGTACAACCATTCTATAAAGCAATTTGAAACTTTTTCCCCCAAATTACTAAATTATGCCCAAGTTATCATACTTTAATAGGTATATATCCAAAAGAGATAAAAAAAAAATAAAAGAAAAAATATGCATAGTGCAAAGCAAGTAACAATGAATTCCATTTTGGTAGAGAATTGGAAACTAAGAGTGTTCATATTTTGGGCAGTGGTTGAAGGAGTTATGATATACGATAACGGCATATTGTGCTTTCAGAAATGATGAATTGGATGGATTCAAAGAAATCTGGAAAGACTTTATAAATTAATGCAGAAGGAAGTGAGCAGGACCAGGAAAACAGTTTGTACAATGACTACAATATTATAAAGAAAATTAACTTTGAAAGACTTTAGAATTGTATGATTAGCTATGAATCTAGAGGACTGATAATGAGGAAAGCTTTCCATATCTTGATAGAGATGTGTGATTAACTAGAGGGAAATAATTGTACAAAAGTGAAAGAGAAAGAAGAAAATGAAAATCAATGAAACATTTAAAAAAATACAAAGAAAGAGAAGAGCCAGTAAATGAGTCCGTTTTCGGAACTAGTGTAGAATTTCCTGTTTACCTTAAAACAAAATAGCAGCAATAACAGCAATATCTATGTCTATCCACATCTACATCTATATATCTATAGAGACACACAATGGAATCTAATTATTCCATTTCATCTCCCCCTCACATAAGGTTTACCTAGAAAATACTGACACAGGTTGAATGTCAACCTTAGTAAATCTTACTAGATCTTTTCTCCCTATTTTGAGCAATATGATTCTTGTGGAGTCTTGAATCCCAGGCATATCTGGTTTATTGACCCAAACAGGAGATTTTTATGCAAATGAAATTAATCAGCAACAGTTTTGAGAGGGGAAACCAAAGCAAAATATAACATGTTTCATGTTGACTATGCAAAAGTCTAAGATGGATTTGAAATGACTGGGATGTTTTTTTCTTTGATGATGGATATAACTAAAGGAGTCCTCTCTAGCCATACTCACAGAGATAGAGACAGAGGGAAAGGAGACAAGGGGTGGGGGAGGGGAAGAAGAGGTAAGAGAGAGAAGGTAGACAGAAAAGGAGACAGACAGACACAGAGAAATAGAGGAGGGAGGAGGAATAAGGGGAAAAAGAGAGAAGGATGGAACAAGAGAAGAAAGGAGGGAGAAAAAGGAGGAAAGAAGGAAGGAAAGAAGGAAAATTGACAATTTTAAAAGTTGTATTTTAATTTTTTTAACTTCTCCCTCCCCAATAAATTAAGAAGTTAACTGTTTTTTCTGAAAAAACAAATAAAATTAAAACTTAAGTGATTTTTGAGCTTGGCCAAGCACAATATACCACTTCCAATTTAAAACCCATCAGGTTATATTTCCTATGTTTACTCTTCATATGAGATGAATGGGGAAGAAATAAATTTGGTTATTATGAGACTCTGTAATGTTCACAAGTTGTTTTCCATTCAGTGTTTTTAGCTTAAGCTTTTATTGTAGATAAATAATCTCATGAGACAATGCAGAGTATTACCTTGAAGTTTTACAAATGGAAATTTCTCAGTGACTGAAAATAAGTATATGCTTTATCAATAATTAGGAATGAAGAAACATTCAAACATAAATGATCCAGTGCATCTGATATGGGTATGGCCTTGACTAATGTACGTCTGTAGATGACAACCCATCCTTGTCTATCCATCCCATGTGACTTTTGTAACCACCCTTCTGTGAGTTCACTATCATGTCCATCAGAGGTGTTTCAAGTTCCTGTCTCTCATTCCCATTCTCATGACTAGTACCTTCCCTTTGAAATTGCCTGCAATTCATACTGTACACTGTACATACACATGAATTTATATATGTATATATACATTACACATATACACATATATAATATTACATACATACATATGCATATACATACATATACACATACACATGTATTTCTCTACCTCTATATATCTCTGTCTCTACCTATCTCTTTCTATTCATCCTGGCTGAAAGTAGAATTTGAGCTAAGTCTTGAAAGAAGCTAGAGAAAAGAGGAAGTGGCGGTAATGAGTGAGAATTTTCCAGGTATGTGGAATAGCCAGGATTTGGAAACTTGATTGTCATCTGTGAGGAACAGCAAGTAACCAGTGTCATTGGAGTATAAAGTAGGTGAAAGGGAGAAAGTGTAAGAAGATTGGAAATTTTGAGGTTGAGCGACACCCCAAAAGCAAAGACCCTCAGCCCAGCCCCTGAGCCCAGATCCCAGGCACATTTGCCAAATTATCACATTTCCTACCTGGCCCATCCCAGTCAATAATCTTCTAACTGCCCTTGCATTGTGGCCCTCATTGTCTATACCTGGCCCACCCCAGGCTATTTGCCACTCCTTAATCCCATCCAGATCTTCCAGTAGTCTTTCTGTATTAAAGTACCAATTTCATCCTCATCAAATGCACAAATTCTTAAAATCTGGCCTGCTTGTATAGTCATCACAAATAATGCAAACTCATTAGGAATCTTGCCCCCACTAACCAGTGTCATAACAAACTTGCTACTTAGACTGAAAGAAAACTTGAGTGGTTGGATTCTTTTGAGGCAGACCAGTGCCCTGTACTCTTGCTTTCTGGGGTTCTCAGCACCTCTAGGCCACAACAGAAAGACTGGAAAATGCCCCATGTTCTTCTTTGTGTCTATCCCACCTTCATTTTTGCTCATAAATTTCTTGAATGGTTTCCTTTGTTCTATTTCTTTGTAATTCTTTGTGATGAGGTACAAGCCCAAGCCAAGACCTTTTCCCCTTGGATTGGGAGGTTTTTTGTCCTATTTATCTAAAGATTCCCCCCACCCCAGTCTCCTAGGATTTCTCTTCCATTTCTCCCAGCCTGGATACTCCCTATTTTATCAAAATACGGTTGTCCAGACTATTTATCATTCTTTTGATATTCCTTCCTTTGATCCAATTACCAGCCACTCCCATCAGGATACTCCCTGGTTTTGGTCTACCAACCCTGTCTGGAACTAGGGACTACTTGGCCACACCTGGATTCTTCCCTCAGTCTTCTTCGTTATTTAAGTCTCCTCCATGAAGGCGCTCAGATTCAATCCAGTTCAGTCTTTGTCTAGCTAAGATGGTATCTGGTCCACTTGTAGCCTTACAATTGCTTAGACTCCTTAAGAGTCAATCCAGTAAGGCGAATCTTTAATTAACTTTGTTTTTCTTTGACTTTAAGAAGGCCTGTGTCTAATTCATTTGAGCAGGATCCAGCATGTTGTCATTTCAGGGTCCCCAGCACCCCTTAGACCTCAACATTTGTATGATAAGCATTGCAGCTTTCTTACCTCTTACCTTCTCACCCAGCATGTAGCTCCTTCTTGGCTATGTTATCACAGCAGGAAGGTGACCCTGAGTTATAGAAGGCCAAGCTTATGGAGCACAAACTAGGTTGACTCTCCAGTGCAAGAAAGTCTTTGAATATGGTCCTGACCACAAATGATTTCTGCTTTCTGGGCACTCTCATAACCTGTCATGAAGAGGCTTATCACCAGATTGGCCACTGGTTGATCAATTCCTTGATTAATTTTAATTAAATTAAATAAACTTTTATTAAGCAATTATTTTGTTTTAGGTACTATGCTAAGCACTGGGGATTCAAATAAGAAAGGTAAAGCCTACTCTCACAGAGTTTACAATCTAATCAAGCAAATAAGCTTAAAAGGGAGCTAGGAAAAGGGAGGAAGAGTGAGGCAGCTATCAAATGGAATGATGTTCCACGGAGTGAAATCTAAGCAGAGAAAATAGATTCAATGGAAAGAGAAAAATAGAGAAACTACACTATATGTCAGTAATATTATTCAACATTGTTTTAGATCATTTAAAATAACTGGACAGTATAAAATACCTGAGAGTATACATGCCAAAACACACACAGGAACTATATTAACATAAACATAAAGTACTTTTTATACAAATAGTCATCTAAATAATAAATAATATTTATTATTCATGGGTAGATAAAGCCAATATGATAAAAATGATCATTTGTCTAATTAATCTATCTATTTAATGCTTTATCATGTAAATTACTGAAAAACTATCTTACTGAATTAGAAACAAAAATAACAAAATTAGAACAAAAGGTCAAGGACTTCAAAGAAACAGAGCAAGGAGGGAGAGGGGGGTGAAGGGAAATGTAAAAGAAGCAGATTCAGTAGCATCAGACCTTAAATTGTATTATAAGGTGAGAGCATTATTAGAGTGTAAAACTGATCATTTTAATTATTTTAAATTAACATTTTCTTGTGTAAATAGAACCTATGTAGCCAAGAATAGAAGGAAGGCTGCAAATTGGGGGAGATAGGAGGTGATTGCGTTGGAATTTTCTGTGGTGTAGGAAATGATGAGCAGGGTGATTTAGAAAAACAAGGAAAGACTTGGATTTGTGGAGCAAGATGCTATCAACCTTCAGAGAAACAGATGGGAGGAAATAAGCATAATATGGTCTTATATATATATATATATGTGTAAGTGTATATGTGTATGTATGTATATGTATATAGATATCTATGTATATGTATATACATACATATTCATATTTAATTATAGCCTTTTTATGGTGAGGTAGAAGAGGGGGGAGAAATAAAGTTAGAAGTCCACAACAGAGAACAAATGAAAACCTACAAGGAAGAAAAGAAAAGCTGGGAAGCTTTGAAAACAATGTATCATATTTATTATTTATTGTATCATGCACAGGAGAGAGAGGGAGTGTGTGTGTGTGTGTGTGTGTGTGTGTGAGAGAGAGAGAGAGAGAGACAGAGAGAGACAGAGACAGAGAAAAACAGAGAGAGAAAGAGAGAGACAGAAAGAGAAAGGTAGAATTCTAAAAGAAAAACAAAAACTGGATGAAAAATGTCTATTACCTACAATTTAAAGTAGAGTTTATGGAATTGCCCCAAAGAGAGACCCAAGGATGTGTGTGCTCAATTAGCCTAAGGGTAGAAAGGTTGCAACTCACCATTTGTAATAGGAGTTTTTACTCTGGGGTCCATGAACTATTTGTGAGTGTTTCGATATAATTGGTTCCCTTTATAATACACAATTATTTTATTCATTTAACAACATTATTCTGAGAAGAGGTCCATAGTCTTTACTGAAGGGTCTATTTCATGCATACCTATACATTTTTAACCCCAGATCTATGTATAATTGATAATCCTGGAACTTACCTCCAATAAACTAATTCATGACCGTCTCATTTCTATGTCCTCTTTTTATTCAGGCTCCTAACTTTCTTCTTGCTGAACCAAGTGTTGACCTCTCAAAGTAGTTATAATTTCAACTAACTACTGCTCCCAGGATTTGTGCAGGTACCATTGCACATCCTCTAAGCCTTCCCCTCTCCTCAGGTTCCCTTGTGGTTGCAACAGGTACCTTTTCTGGAGGGAGGTAAGGTCGACACTTGATTTTCACTAAGCAGCGAGCAAGAATGATATCTCTTTTCTTTTTGAGTAGAACCGAGTGAGTTACCCAGTGTCAGCAGGGATGGATGTATTGCGATTTGGATCCCTGATATCATTATATTATTTTTTCCCCATCTTCTATCCTTCAGTATTATTGCCAAGGGCAGCATTATTTTTCCAGTCATTTGGGTTCCTATAAACTTGGTGTAATCTCCAATGCCAAACTTTGTTTTTTCCACATGTACATATCTGACCAGTTGGGAAAGCTTGTCATTTCTACTTCCAAATCTCTCAGATCTGTGTCTTTTGCTCTACTGACAGTTATTCTCCCACCCCAACCCTAACCTATTCCAATTTTGGCTTTCCTTATCTCTTACCTGGACCATTGCCATTGCCTTCTTGTTGGTCTCTCTGCCTAAAATCCATCCCTTTTTCAATCTGTCCTCTCTACAGTTGCCAATTTTCCTAAAGCATAAATCCATTAGCAGACTTCCCTGGCTCCCTAGAGACTCTAGGACCAAGTATTATTTTATGCCTATCTCATACTTTTCTAATGTATATTTTGATGCAAATTTTATTATGTATATACTTATTAGTATAGTAAAGTATATGATTTATAAATATATCAATGCAAACAAATTGAAGTGCACGCTCAAAAATGTTTCTTGATAGGTGTCTGCGTGACCAAACAAGTTTAGTGACCACTGGTTTGATCATGATATGCATTTGTGTGGATAGGCCATAGAAATTGTCCATTAGTACACATACTGTAGACAGATACTGTGATTGTTAGTCTGTATCTACAGATGGTACTTGAGAAATTGCAGAGTGCTTTCAGTGACTTAGAACTTCCTGAAACAAAACCATAGTTTTCGGGTAAGTGGCATACATTTCATTCCAACTCAGGTTCTCTGATTCCCTCCCACTGTTCATCCTACTGTGCCAATTCAATCAAATATTTGCAAATTATAATAATTACAATTTATTTTTTCTTTTCTGGACCCATGATTTCATCTACATGGAGAATACTCCACTCAGATGTGGAAATTCCTGGCATAAAAGCAGATCTGCAACTTTCCAGTAACTTAAAGTAGTATAGAGTTGTCTAGGGAATCAAGATATTGAGTGACTTGCCCAGGGTCACACATATATTAAATGTTGGAGGCAGAATTTAAACCCAGGGTTTCTTATGTCTAAGGTTGGCACTTGATCCATTGTATCATGTTTCCTCTCATATAAAGATATACATGTTAAATTTGTGTTTGAAAACAAGTATTACATGTATTTATATATGCAGACATACCTACATATCTACCTATATATATGTACCTGCACATACATACATACATGCTAATTTCCATCACTTCACCCCCAGATACTATTCAGGGCTTGCTGTCTCCTTAATTTGCCTTCTCTAAGTTCATAAATCACAAACTGCAGTTCATATCAGTGACATCAGCAAGCTTTATTTTAAATTTTAAAATGAGTTTTGAATGTTAAAGAGCTTTGGATCAGGCACCATTCCTCTAGATGCCAGGAAGCCTGTCATCTTCTTTGCATAATTCAATTAAATGCATCTGGTACTAAATGTGAAAAATGGGTAAAAGCAAACCAAGGACCTAGAATGAACAAGCCAGAGTATTTGAAAATGCTCATAAATGTTGGAGCAAAAAATGGATGTCAGGAATATGTCTCTGACTGGTATGCATCTGTTAAGGTTGTACAATATGTCTAGTAGTTGGATTAGCTTCTCAATACAGGCAGAGGAAATTTCCTAGGTTTTAGCTCCATGTTCAAATTCTATAAGAAGCATCATTTCTTGTGATTGAGACTCAAAATGGTCCTTGGAGTTCATATAAAACTGCCTTTTGTGGACAGTGAATCTCTTACTACTTTTTTGTGCCATGATGACTATCATTGTAGGAGATTATTTGTTTCTTGAGAATCTAGAGGGAGAAAGAAGAAAGAGGAGATATTTCAGCACCTAGAACAGTGCCTGGCATATAGTAGACCCTTGATAAATTCTGATTGATTGATCCACCTGAGCTCCATTGAACACTCTGAACAAGAGATGGAGATGTGTTGGTCCTAATTTTGCATTTTTTTCAAAAGGATTTTAGTTATGATCATAGGATTTCTTCAGGACGGGAACTATTTTTTCACTCTTCTTATATCCCCAGCATTTAACACAGTAAGCATGTAATAAATGTATATTGATTGATTGGAATTTAGAACTAGGAGGGATGTTAGGGATCATTTAGTACAACCATATTACTTTGCAGGTGAGGAAATAGAGGTTCAGAGAGTTAAAGAAATTTATCCTAGTTTATACTTGGTACAAAGTAATACAGATGAGATCTTTAACTCCTCATTAACAACAGTGCATATGAGGTCAAAATTTGGTTTTTCTGTTTGAAAATGAAGGTGTGGGTTCAACTGCCTGACATCTAGTGATCATGAGTTGATTATTTAACCTGTGTAACAACTATAACAATGATAATTCTCCAGAGATATGATTCCATGAATGCAGAAAATTCCAAATGAGAAAAGTTCTTCCAACAATGTAAACTGGAAAATGGTTTACAGCTTATATTTCAGACAGATGCCCAAGAGACTTTAGAAACTTCCCTAGGGTCATACAGTTAGTATGTTTCAGAGATTGTACTTGACCCATGCTTTCTTGATTTTGGCTCCTTTTTTGCCCCTCAGTTTTCTCACCTCTTAAATAGGGAGAAGTAATGGAAGGAAAGTGCTTTGTAAACGAGAAAACCAAGGTAACGCTTGTTGTTGAAGATTATTTTTGTAATTCTTATTGTATGAATAAATATTGACTTGGGTATACTGCCAATTTTAATCAAATCCTAGAATAAAGTTGTATTTTAAATCTTTAGATGAGTTTCAGAAAAAATAAACTAAAACTAAGAGTTGTTTTCATTGTGAATCTACAAATACATAGAGAAGTCAATGGCTATCTAATGAGAACACTAGCACAGTGTGCATTGGGGAAAGAAATGTTATTTATAGAATGCTCAGAGGGTGTAATGAATGACAATATTTTTTTTAAAAAAATAGAATTCCAAAAAAAGCATTTGAGAAAATCACTTTAAACTATCTTGCACTAAAGTCTATTAATGGAACATGAGTCTGATGCACTTCTCCAGTTCTAGCTTTGTTTAAATTTTAAAGTCTCCAAATTACCTACAATTGGAAAGTGTTTGCTTACTTCTCTTAAAAGTCTTGCAAGCTCAGCAATTTTTGAACACAGATATTTAACTTTGTAAGTTGTTTCCATATGTAGCTGCAGTATCTTTGTAATCTCTTCTGTCAGGTTTTCCCCTTATTACCACTGTGGTTCAGGTCTTTATCACCTTTCTGAATGGACTATTGCAAGACTTTTCTAACAGGTGTTCTTTTCTATAATTTCTACCTTTTTTGGTCTACCCTTTTGCAATACAATCTGGGTCATCTTAATAACGCTAAGATGTGACCATTCTATTTTCAGCTTCACAAGTTTTCAGTGACTCCTCTTTACCTAGTAAATAAAGCACAATTTTAAATCATGATTTATTTTTAGCATTTTTTAATTTTTTGGAGTTCCATATTCAATCTATCCCTTCCCCCACCCCAAGAAGGCAAGCAACATACATTTCCATATTAGATATATCAAATAAGTAAGAAAAATAAAATGAAAAATTATACATCACTCTGCATTCAGAGTTTATCAGTTCTCTCTCTTTAGGTTATGAGCATTTTTTTGATCATGTGTCCTTTATAGTTGTCTTGGATCCTCGTATCAATCAGTATAGTTGTCCTTCATGGTTGATCACCCTTACAATCTTGCTGCTACTGTGTACAAAGTTCTCCTGGATCTGCTCACCTTACTTTGCATCAGTTCATAAAAGTCTTCCCATTTTTTTTCCCTGAAACCATTCCCTTTTCTTAAAACACAATCTTACTCCATCAAAATCAGATACCATAAGGTGTTTATCCATTCCCCAAACGATGAGCATCCTCTCAGTTTCCAATACTTTGCCACCACAAAAAGAGATGCTGTAAGTATTTTTGTACATAGAGGTCCTTTTCATTTTATCTATTTAGGGTAGAGACCTAGTAGTGGTATTGTTGAGTCAAGATATTCTATAGGCCTTTGGATATGGATCCAAATTGCTTTCAAAAATGATAGACCAGTTCACAATTCTACAAACAGTTTAATAGTGTACCTATTTTCCTTTATCCCCTCTAGCATTTGTCATTTCTGATACAATGATAAATTGTATGAGGTGGTACTTCAGAATAGTTTTAATCTGCCTTTTATAATCAGTGATTTAGAGCATTTTCATATGACTATAGATGGCTTTAATTTCTTCTTCTGAAAACTGCTGTTTATATCGTCTAATCATCAATTGAGAAATGACTTATATTTTTATAAATTTGACTGTTTACTACACACTTGAGAGATATTTTATCAGAGAAATAGGATGTGCTTTTTTTCTACATTATTTCATTGTCTATGATTTCTTTTAGCAAAATTTAGTTTCCCTCATTATCTCTTAGTTACATCTATTTTTGCTTTGATCTTGACTGAGATCATAATGGCTACCACTGCCTTTTTATTTCAATTGAAGAATAATAGATTCTGATCTAGCCTTTTATTTTATCCCAGTGTGTGTCTTTCTGTTTTAAGTTTGTCTCTTTCAAACAACATATTGTTGGATTCTAGTTTGTAACGCATTTTGCTATCCATTTTATGACTAAGCTCATCCCCATTCACATCAACAATTATAATTACTGTGTGTTTCCCACCATCCGATTTTCTTTTATTTATCCTTCTCTCTGTCTGTCTGTCTTTGTCTCTTTTTCTCTCATCCTGTATCTCCTCAAAAATCTGCTTTGCTTCCATCATCTCTGTTATTTTGCCCTTCCTTTCATTGGCCTTCACCCCATTTTCTTATCTCCTTCCTCTCCTATTTTTCTTTTGAGCAAAATATATTTCTAGACTCCACTGAATGTGAATATTCTTCCATATGTGAATATTTTTCTATTTTTGAACCAATTAGGATGAATGAGGTTGTCTTTGCCCACCACTACCACCCTATTTCTCTGTCCAATGTAGAAATGTTTTCTTGTGTGCCTCCTTTATGTGAGAAAATTTCCTGCATTTTCTATCTTTTCCCCTGAAGGATTATACTAAGTTTTGGTGAGTAAAGTATTCTGGGTTGTAAATACATTGCCTTTGTTTTATAGAATTTCCTTTCAAGTTCTTCACATCTTTTACTTGGAAGCTGCTAGATCTTGTGCAATTTGACTGTGGCTCCATTATATTAGAATTGTTTCTTTCTGGCTGCTTGAAATATTTTCTCCTTGACCTGATAGTCTTGAAATTTGGCTATAATGTTACTTGGAGTTTCTGTTTTAGGATTTCTTTCAGGAGGTTATTGGAACATTCTTTCAATTCTTATTTTACCTTCTGGATCTATGAGATTGGGGCAGTTTTTTATTATAATTTCTTGAAATATGGTTTCTAGACTTTTTTTGGTTAATGCTTTCAGGTAATCAAATAATTATTAAATTATCTTTACTTGATCTATTTCTAGATTGGTTGCTTTATTTTCAGATAATATATTTCACATTTTAAAATAATTTTCCATTCTATTGACTTTGTTTTTTTGGTTTTTGATATCTCATGAAGTCATTAGCTTCTGCTTGTGCAATTCTAATTAAAAAAGTACTTTCCTCAGTGAGTTTTTGTGCATCCTTTTTTCCATTGCTTTTTAAAGAATTCTTTTCTTCACTGAATTTTTGTTTCTAGGACCACTAGGCCAATTCTTTTTTTTTTATGTGTCATTTTCTTTAGTATTTGATTCTTTTTTTTTTTTTAACAAAGTCATTAAATTTCTTTTCATAATTTTCTTACATCACTCTCATTTCTTTTCCAATTTTCTTCCTCTACACTCTTATCTCTTTCTTTAAGTCTTCCAGAAATTCTTGTTGATCTTGTGTCTAGTTAGAATTTCTTTTCCTTTCAAGCTATACTTATAGCTGTTTTCATATCATTGTCTTCTGAGTCTGCCTCTTGGTCTTCCCAGTCACCATAGTAGATTTTTATAGTCAAGTTCTTTTTGTTGTTAGCTCATTTTTTCCCAATTTCTGGATTTTTAACTTTATATTAAAGTTGGGCTCTGCTCACCTTGAAGTGGGAGGTATTATTCCAAGCTTTAGGATTTTTGTGCTGTTTTTTTTTTAAGGGCTAGTTCTTGGGTATCTGCAAGTTTTCAGTGCTTCCAAGGTGGCATGATCCGTGGAGAGGTGTGGTCACTGCTCTCATGGTCTTTACTCTGGTCTTTACCCAGGAAGGACCTGTGCTCCCCTCTACTAGTGTTTCTCTTCTCCCTGGAATTAGAACCAGGTCCCCTGCTCTCCCACAACCACAAGCACTAATTCTCTTCTTTGCCTTGGAACTGTGACCTGGTCTTTTTGTCCCTTGTGACAGACCACAAGAGCTCCTTTTCACCCTGGAACTGAAAAATCAGAACTCTTTATGGGAAATAGAGTTGCTAATCAATGATAGCTATATCTGATGCCAGCAAAGAGTCCCCTGTAATCTTGTTCTGATTAATTGTCTAACTTCATTATTGTCTCTGGCCCAAGAACTCTGCTACTGCTCTTTGAAGCTGCCTCCCAGACCTCTAGCTGTTGCTGCTGCCACATGCACTCTGGGCAAGCCACTATTCCAGTGTCATAGAGCTTTCCAATTGACTTCCAAATTTGTCTAAGGCTTGAAAATGTTTCACCCAAACTTTCCTTAGCTCTGCCACTTTACAATTCAATTTGTGGCATTATTTTAAAATTATCTGGATAGGAATGTTGGGAAAGTTCAGTTGGGTTGATGTCTCTCTCTGCCATCTTGGTTCCACACCTCTCCCAAATATAAACTTAACATGTTCTTTGAGGTCCTTTTCAGCTCCACTTTATTTCTAACCACTACTTTTCACATGGTGTTTCATCTGAATCAATAAACTGCCTAGTCTTTGATGTTATCCTGCTTTCCATTGCCTCATCTTGTATAGGTAACTCCTTTGGTCTAGCAAAGAGCCCATATGTCTCTCTACTTGCAATTCTTCCTTTCCTTTATGACAGCTCAGGTACCGACTTCTCCACGAAGTCTTTCTTGATTGCTCCATCTAACACAGAGGACCTCTCATATTTCCTACATGATGCTGAAAATGATTCTTCCATTTCCTCTAGAAATTAGACAGAGGTGGAATAGAAAATCTCTGTGTTCTCTCCCAGCTGTCGAATTCAATAAGCTTATTTTCTTGAATATAAATTGACAAAATGACTTTTTAGACAACATGGATAAGAATCCCATTCAATTCACCAGAATTCCACTAAATCATAATGAAAATAAAAGTTGGGGAATTTATGAGGTTGAGGTTTTTGTTGCTGAGAGAGGCAGAGAGGCGGGTCTAGTTTGTGGGTTTCATTGTGGTAAAACTCAAGTATGCCCCTGTGTAGGCAATTTGCTGCAGACTGGGTGATTATCGTAACATTAACCAAATCAATGTAGACATATTTCCTACTTTCAAAAATAATTGAGAGTCCTCTGTTCTGGGAATCTTCCCAATTCAGAGTAAAGAGAATTTCCTGGCGTTAAAATGTAATGCTTCAGCTTTCAGCAAATCAGTTTTTCTCACGTTAATGTGATGTTAATGCATTTTATATCAATTTTAGAGCTGGGGAAATCAATCAAAAAAGTAAACAGCATGTCAAAGAGAAACTTCCTAGGAAGGATATCTCATGGCACTCCTGGATTTTCCCAATTAATGCTTTAGGTGTTTAAGTGTAGCAACAATCTCATTTCTATCTATTTCCTTATTTTACTGTGTATAGCAGGGGATAGTTGGCTGGGGTATCTGTAGGAAGTGATGACAGAGATGCATCAGAATTCAAGGTTAAAAAGTGAGTCAATGGTAGCAGCAGTCATCTTCATCTGGGGGCTTGTTGCTAAGTATGTTCACCCTGTTTTATTGAGCTGTAGCCAGAAAAAGATCTGATATCCCCTAGATAAGACATCTGGGATAAAGATCATCATCTGTCATTGAAGCAGGAGGAGTTCTTCCTCAGAGTCCATCCTTATCCCCCACCCATTTATCAGCACTTGAATGCCACAATTTGTTATTCAAGAATTTCTGTTTCTTTGTCTAGTGAATTAAGTGTTGATTATAAACTTCTTTGCCTAATCAAAGAAAAGTTATCATCTGGGAACTGGGGGAAAAATGAAAAATGCAGATTCCTTAAAATTTCTAGCTTCAAAATGATCATGTCTGTGGGAACTTCTTGGGCTTGGGTTAGTGTAGGTTAGAATAGCAAGATTGTTTTCACTTGGTAGAGGTTTTATTGTTTTAATATGCATTGTTTGCTATTTATTAAACACTTTATTTGCTTCTTAATAAGATGCTTAAGAGTAAATGATAAATTCAAGCATGCGTCTGCTTAGATCCATTTACAATATCTCAAGGTCATTAAACTAGCATGTGTGGCAAAACAGCTAGGTCAGGAGGGAGTAGGGCTTCACTAGATTAGAACTCAAAGATAGGTCCTACTTGAGTTGATCCAAAAATTCACTCACCCCTGGAAATTAGAGGGGTCTAGATGAGGAGTAGATTGCTGGGGCTCTAGTAACCACAGTGGTTGAGACATGTAGCACTTTTAGTCCTTAGACATATGCACAGGCAGTCAGGATGAGTGTGATATTCCCCAGTATATTGGCTATTACAAGCACCTGATGGTAGTACATCATCTAAAAATCATATTATTTATCCTGTATTGGGCCTAGCTCTTCTATCAAAATAAATGTACTTTCAATTAATAATGTTTATCATTTCTCTTCTGAGCATACCAGAGACATTTATTTAAATTGAAATAGAAGTGATGGTTGTCTCAAGACTCAAACCACATGGATTAGGTCAGTAGTTCTCCTTTAGGGGTTCATGAACCCCTTGATCATTCTTGATGATGATCCAAGAGTTATTTTCTAATTTTTAATAGCACCCTAAGCAGAAAAGACTTGGAGAATATTATGATTAGTATATAAAATTATCCTAATTATTCACATTACATTTTTTTGTTGTTGAAAGGGGTTTTTGGAACAATAAAAAAGTCAGAAAACAAAATTAGGGGAATAATTGCTTTAGACCTCAGGTTGCTTATTCTGAAAATAAAAGTACTCAAAATGAAATAATTACTTCCTTCGTAATGTACTATGGAAGAGTCCTCCTACCCCCTACTTTAAAGTCCTTTGAACATAGTTTCAATTACTTAGATTATTAATATATTGACTTTATATTATATAACTGTTTCCTTTTGAAATCATGGTGCAGGAAACATTTTTTAAAATTAAATTATGAGGTATATTGTTAAAGGAAAACTACCATTTCATTTGTAAAGGGAGGGACTTTTATCAATGTAAATAATAAGCCCCTTATGCATCTGCCTTGTAATTCCAAATTTTTATGTAGCGTTTTCTCAAAATGGGGATAAACTTTATAACTAAATGTAGAATGGATGATATAGACTTTTATTTCTTTTGTATGTGACCTTGGCAATATCCTATATTCTGTTTTAACCAATCATAAGTCTCTCACGCATCCTTCTAATTTAAACTCTAGGAAGTTCATGCTATTCCTTGTTTCATTGGCATATAGCATCACCAGAAGAATATCAGCCTTAAAAATATGTATTTTTGTTCTGAGAATGCCATATGATTTCTAAAGGGCAATCTAGCTTGTCCTTTCCCCTATCCAATTTTCTGCATATTTGATGGTCTATCTACAGTAGCTGTCTAATATATATGCTGGTGTAATTATTTTATATGCAGGAAAATTATGTAGGAAATGGTAAAAGTGCATGCTGGAGTCCAATCTTTTATTCATTTCCCACTTTTCAGGATCAGCAGCTTATTTGAATAGATCCGGCTGGAACCATTTTCCTTATTTTTATCTTTTCTGATGTTTCTTTCAATCTATTTTCATTATTTTATTTTACCAATTCTGATCCTTGCTCTAACAAGTAAGTACTCTAACTTTACAGCGGATTCAAAAATGATTCCCACAGTAACTACCTATTTTTCCCTGTCAAGGTATATTTAATTTAAGACTTCTTTATGACATTTACTTTTTGCTATATTTGGTCCTTGCTCACTCTTCTTGAAGAAAATATCCATCATAATAAGGGTATGAATATTTTCTGTAGTCTTGAAGGAGTCACTCTATGCAGCCTGGTGGTGCAGTGGGTAGAGTGTTTGACATAAAGTTCAAGTTCAGTCCCTCTACTTGCTGACTGTGTGACTCCAGGAAAGTCATTTCCTCATCTGTGAAATGGAGGTGATAACAGCACCTACCTCCTAGGAGGCTGTGGGAGCTAAAATGAGATTATACTTTTAAAGGCTTCGAAAAGCTTAAAGTACTATGTAAACGCTATTATGAATTTTTATTGCTACTATTAGCCTTTGGCAACTTTCATTTCTTAAACTCGAGCCATATCTTATAACGTAGGTATATACAAGATAACAAAAAATCCTTAGAAGGAATTATGAATGCTCCCTGATGACAAACTGTCTCAAGAAATGATTGTTCCTATTAACGCTCTATGATCAATAAAACCTAAATAAACTAACTTTTAATTTATTTCTCTAAAGAGAACTAATGAGGCATCCTCCCATGCAGCTGCAACTTCCTAACCTCCTCTGGTTTCATTTAACAATAGACATCAATATCGATATAGTTGACTTCTTGAAGTAGCATATTGACAGATTAATCCTCAGAAATTATTTAGCACACCAACAATAAAGTTCATGCTAATAGATGATGAAAAACAGTTTAATACTTAGCCCTCCCTAAGCATTCCTTGTTCCATAACTTTGTCATTGTCACTATGGAAATGAACATTTCCAAGGATCAAACATCTATAATCAAAATATTTATGACCTCATGGGAAGCCCTTCTAGCCTTATATTTAAAGATCATTGGGAATGGTGGAAGCAGCCAGTATCTGTGCTGCACTGGTGAATGTCAGGGTCATCTCCATACCATCATGAACATTGGAACACCTGTTTTGTGGGGGAAACCAAGTATAGACATCACACCAATAATTTCTTTTGAAATGACGTAAGTACTGAATGAGAAGGATCTTGAACTCTAATAGTGGGGGTGTTTGTGAGGTATGGCAATTAGAGAGCTGGCCTCAGAGATATAGAGACCTCTGTTCAAGTTCTCAGCCAGATACTGGTTGTGTGAATCCCTTGGCAATGAATTTAACAACTCAGTTCACTAGACAGCTTTCTAAGAGAAAGTGTGGACCTGCACCTCGCTGGGTGAAGACATTCAGGACTGGGGGATTCCTATGTCAATGAACTCGCAAGAGCAGTTGGATCCCTCCATATATCCTTCTCACCTTATGAGCTGGAATTAGCTTGACTCCCTCCTTTGTTTCAAAAAAGCCCCAGAATGTACCACTGTCCTTCCATTTCATCAGTAGGCTGCAGAACTTCCAAGTTCCTCTTTTATTGCTTATTAAATGTTTGTCAAACGAGAAAGCTGCTTATGGCTGCTAATTGGTAAGGTTTCCCATCATCCTGTCATATTGTCTTGGCAAAAAAAAAATGTAGCAAAATAAAGATCTGCTAATTAGCTGTGTGGGTCTGTTACAAGTAATTTCACAGTGCATATGCACGGGAGAAAAAAAAGGAAAATCCTCTGAAAATACTGTTTTAATCTTGAGTTGGAAAAATATATTGTTAGTGAGAGACAAAAGAAGAAAAACTTCAATATAATGAAATTATAATTGAGAAGATTGTGGAATCCGAAAAGATCTCAATGGGAAAAAAACCCCAAAACTTGACAAATGAGTTACAAGTAAGCTCTAGGGAGTTTGGAGCAGAGTTCAGGGGATCAAGGTAGACTACCTCATTATAAAATTATATTTTGTATCTCATTGGTGTTCAATTATATGTGAATGTGGGTGTGATTTAAAAAAAATCACCACCTAATAAAATAAATTGAACAAAGTCTAGTTCCTTCCTTACAAAAAGAACTGGGGAAAGGTCAAAATCAATCCATTACAAGAAAAGAAATGACAAAACTTTACAATTTTCAGAAAAAGAAAACCAACTCAAATCACTTTTATAAAGCATCAACAAGCTCAATTTCTTTGCAAAGATGCAGCTGAAATTGATGTTGGCACTGCAGGAGGAATGCAGCAGAATCAGATGAAACTGAGAGATTCCATCAATTTGATTCCAGGTGGTCAGTATCCCATATCACTGCTAGGATTTGTCCTAGACTTTAATGATCATGAGGTGGTCAGTTTGTTACTGTTAAGAAATAGTAGATGGGACCAGGGGGATCATTTGGTAACAGGAGGTTATTTTGCATTTTAAATAGAATCTTTCTCTGCTTTTCTCTAGACTAGACTGAAAATGACCTGGTGATTATTTTTCTACCTAGGACATAAAAAGAACTCACTTTATCCAATGCAGTTTGTGACTACATGTACCATGTGAAATTGAAAATTGAAGGCAATGTTGGATTAATTTATGAACGAAATAGATTTTGTCTTTACTAACTGCTAAGTCCACTGGGTAAATGTCGCTTAGAGATTCATTTTGGTCATATACAGTAGTTCTCTTTTAGCATAATAACAATATCTAACATAAAATTAATGTCTAAAGTTCACAAAACATATAGTAATATCTAATATTTAAGTATTTTTAAGTATTTTTAGTGCCTACTATATGGTAGACACTGTGATTTATAAATACTATTTTATTCAATCCTCATAACAACCCCTAGAAGTTAGATGCTATTGCTATACCCATTTTTAGAGGGGGAAACTGAGGCGGACAGCAATAAGTGACTTGACCCAGTGTCACCCAGCTAGTGTTCAAGACCCCAATTGAAATCAAATTTTCCTGACTCCAGTTCCAATTTATCCATTGAGTTACCAATTTGCCTTCACTTTACATTTTTTCTCCCACTCATGCACTTTAGGGAATGAGGGGAAAGTTTAGAAAAATAGTAGAGGAGAATTGGAAGGAGAGGCCGAGTCAAGATGGTGGAGTGAGAATCAGCATTTTCCCCAACTCACCCAGCACATCTCTGCCTCAACAACCTAGAAAAATTCTGATTGAGAAAGTCAAGGGAGAAACACACACACACACACACACACACACACACACACACACATACACAAACCTCAGTGTTTGATTTTTCCCACCCAGGTCCCCTTAGGAAGATGGAGAGGACTGGAAATGGTGCCAGGAGGGCAATATGGCAGTGGATGGGGTAAAGGTAAGAATCATTTCAGTGACCAGGGACTACACAGGGTCTAACACTGAACTCCAAGCATAAAAAGACTTGGCAACCCCTGAAGTAATGCTGGAGCAGGAAGAGGTGCCATGAGACAGCTCTGACACCCGTTACCCAGTACTAGGTCACAGCTGCAGAGTAGAGAGGAGGTACTTCAAGTGAGAGGAGCTCTAGCTGTGTACAGAACAAAGAGCAAGATCCAGAAATTTAATTGTGTGACTGAGCCCAAGGGCAGAGTTAGAGATGGGGGAAACTCAGTTTTAACCTTTAGTCATCTTGTACATAAGCCTGAAGGGGAAACCAGGACAAAGACCAGAGAGCCAGATGTCTGGGCACTCTCAGGCTGCAGAACCTCCCACTGGTCTAAGTTACTGAGTCAATTATCAGTCTACTAAAAATCAACCATGCCCAAGCCAATAGACCCAAACCTGGGTCAGGAACTTGCAGAGCTCAGACCAGTATCCTTAGATTGTCTCTGTATCTTGTTGTTGAGATCAGTAGGTTTTGCTTGGATAGTGAGCATAGTTTTGCAAAATGTTATTGCTTTTTGGATTCCTTTCTGCTTTGTCCATCTCTTGTGCATTTTCATTCCCAATCTATTGTTTTCTTTTTTGTTTCTTTGGTGATATTTGCCATTACAAATTCCAGTGTTTTTGATTCTGCCTATTATTTTTGCTGTGAAGGCCCAAAATTTTGCTGCTATAATTCTCATTTCTCTTTAAAACTACTCAAAAACAGTATGTTTTAGTTGCATATTCACCTCTAATTCCACAGGCTCTTCCTTCCCATCAGGTGTTGGATCACTTTCCTGTGTTTTGAAGTATTAATCACAGATGCCTGAACTTATTTACTAGATCTTAAGGCCATTTTTACTTCTGTTATTACTGTTTTCTCTGTTGGTTTATCTGCTTAAATTTAAGGTCTTAGTTTTCTTCCTCAGATATTTGGTAATTTCAATCTATTTGTTTGTTCGTTGGTCAGATGGTTCAGTTGTATCTGATTCTTTGTGACTTCATTTGGGCTTTTCTTAGCAAAGATACTGAAGTGGTCTACTATTTTCTTCTCCTACTCATTTTATAGATGAGAAACTGAGACAAAAAAGATTAAGTGACTTGCCTGGGGTCACACAGCTAATAAGTGTCTGAGACCAGATTTGAACTATGGAAGATGAGTCTTCCTGACTCCAGGTGTGATGCCATTCACTGTGCTGCTAGTTACTCTTACTATTTTTTTACTCCCTTGTTTTCTATAATTGTTCACTTTCTAGCTCTGCTCTAAAGGTGGTTTCCTTGGGTTCTGGGTCTCAAAGGCTCCAGCCTCTTTTAACCACAGGCAAGTCGTAGTTCACCAGTCTAGATCTCTTTCCCAAGCAAATTTCAGTAGGCAGAACTGACCCTAGATAGTTTCTATGCACTTTCCTTCAGGATTAGTGGTGTTCCTCAGACCTCTCCATCTCCATAGTGGTGTCCTGTGTTTCTTATTTCTCTGTTCCTTATTTCTCTGGGTTGTCACTAGCAGTTCAGAACTCCGCAGCATTGGTGCTATGGGGCTGTCACTCCAGGTGCTGGCAATTCAGAGCTTTAGCCTTACTGGTGTTACCTGACTCTTCTGAAGCACTGTCTATCAAGATCAAGCATTCTTTGGCTCCTAAAGCTCTCCTGGTACACAGATTATAGAGCCACTGACTCTCATGAAAGTTACACAGCCTGTAGACAGTGTCTTCCAGGCACTGGAAAAAGGGAGAAGGTATAGGAGTATGAGGTTGGGTTTTGCCAAAAACCCATGCGTTGGAACTTTGGTTCTGCTAGTGCAGTCTCAGGGTGAAGGAAGAAAACAGAAGGAGCTCAGGGTTAGTGAATGTCAGTTCATTTTTCTTTAGACTCAGTTTGGGATCTGGGTGTCCTAGACCATGGGGACCTCTGAAGATGCTTTATGTTTGACACAGGATTTTGTTTCAGAGACTTTTGAGAAGTTATAAAGATCAAAGAAAATGTCCAGTTTTTGATCTCATTGCTCATGTGACCTAGAAGGTCTCCTTCACTTGCTATGATGAGTTTCCAACGCACCATATGCACTTGTTTTTGTTACAGAAGGCTGATCTCCCCCATGAGATAGTGAGCTCCCCGAAAGCTGCATAGTGCCTGTCATAGGAAGGCATTTCATAAATGCTTGTTGAATTGATTTGATTTCTAAATGTTACAGGAGATGACTCAAACAAAAACCAAGGGCAAATTATAAGTTAGAAATGGCTAACACAAGATACAAGTTAGAGATGGCCAAGACCAGCACTTAGGTATTATTTGTAGGACTGGGTCTATTCATGAAGGGGAATACAGACATTGTGAAGGAAATTAAGGATTTGGCTCAACTTCAAACAAGAGTACTATTCATGGATCATCAGCTTTTATTCCCTGTCCAGTGCTTCCCAGGTGTTTTTTTTCTATTTTTTTTTTAATGTATGTTATTGAGAAAGACAAACTGCATTCAAGATAAGGCAACCTGAATTCACACTTCAACTCTGTTGCTTACAAGCTTTATGATTTAATTAACCTCAGCCTCAGATTCCCTGACAATTAAATGGGCATAACAATATTTGTACTACTTACTTCATATAATGTGAGTGGAGGACAGTGAGAAGGGAAAGGAATAAGCATGTCCATACCACCTACTATGTGCCAGACACATGCTAAGCATTTTATATAGAATATCTCATAACAATCCTGAGAGGGAGGTGCTATTATTCCCATTTTACAGCTAAGGAAACTGAGGCAGACCTAGGTAAAGTAACTTATCCAGGGTTACAAAACTAGTTAGCATCACTCTGGACTTAAACTCAAGTCTTCCAAACTCCAGCCCCAGTGCTCTAACAACTGAGCCACCTATCTGTATTTTGAAGAAGATATTTTAATATTTTCTTTGAAATGGTAGAGGTGCTGATGGTGATGGTGGAATTTCTCCCCATTAAAGAAATTCTTTTCCCAAAAGAGATCAGCAACTTTTCTGCAAATTCTGGTTTTCATAAGTTGCTGGAGGAGACCTGAAACATTGCCATTCAAACAATAAGCATTCACTAAGCTAGGGGCAGCTAGGTAATCACTGGATAGAGTGCTAGGCATAAAATCAGGAAGTTTTGAGTTCAAATCCAGCCTTAGACACTCACTAGTGGTATGAACCCTGGGCAAGTCACTTACCCTCTGTTTGTCTTACTTTCCTCAACTGTAAAATGGTAACAACAAAAAAAAAATCACCAATTTGCATGGCTACTGTGATGATCAAATGTGATAATATTTGTAATGTACTTATCATAGTGTTTGATGAATAATAGGTGTCATTTAAATGCTTATTCCCTTCCCCATTAAGCATCTGCTATGTGCCAGGCACGGCAGTAGATCACTGGGGATGAAAAGGAACAGAAGAAACAGGGCACCTGCCCTTAAGGAATTCATATTCTAATGGAAGAAGAAAATTTATAAATAAATGTGTATATATATATATATGTATATATATATATATATATATATATACATATATATATATATATATACACATATATACACATATATATGACTTGCTCAGGTTCACAAGCCATTATGTGGCAGACAAGGGACTTGGACCTAGTTCTTTATGAAGAAATCTGGCTATCTTTGTGCTATACTGCCATATTTATTTACTTAATTAATTTTTATATGGTATTATGTACATATACATGTATCACCAAGGCAATACTCACAGCACATGGGCTATGACTATGAATGGGTCAGGGTGGTTCTGAATAGCAAGGTAGAAGGCAGAGTCAGAAAGCCAAATCCCAACACCAGAAAGCCAAATCCATCATAGTAACCAAGGAGTTTACCATTAGCTCTACAAGGGACAAAGCCATTTCTAAGCCTTCCTCTCCCTCCCCGAAACCTGGGCCTTCCCAAAAACAAACACTCATGAGCCTAGCTTTCTGTTTGTGTCCTCCCAGTTCTGCTCCACCCTTCCTGTTCCACTTATTCAGCAAATTCTTCCTGTCACATATGACTTAGGCTTCCATGTGATTTAACAGGTCACATGGGCCCATTAATGAATGGGAAAGATCTTCCCATTTAAATTACCCTTACAATGCACTATTAGGATTTTATTTTAATCATAATAATCACTTGATCATCAATTCAAAAAACATTCATTATAGGTCCACAGCTTTCCAGACCTTCTGAATTCAAAGACAAAATGAAACACTTCATGATCTTAAAGGAGAGGACATTCCACAAAGGGGAATAATGTGCATTTAGATAAGGAAAAATTGTAATTGTCAAAAATACGTATTTTATTTCATTAAATATTTCCCAATTACATGTAAAAATGTTTGAGGTTCAAATTCTGTCCCTCCCCCCCATCTTTCCCCTTCCTTGAGAAATCAAGTAATTTGATATGGATTATACCATGTGAAATCCTACAAAACATATTTCCCTATTAGCCATGTTGCAAAAGAAAGCACAAATAGAATGTCTAGGAAAAATAAAGTAAAAAGAAAAGTGTGCTTCGATCTGTATTCAGAGTTCATCAGTTCTTTCTTTGGAGGTGAATAGAACTTTCCTTATGGGTCTTTTAAAATTATCTTATATGGTTGTCTTGATGAGAATCATTTGTAATTGATTATCATACAATATCACTGTTACTATGTACAGTGTTCTGTTTCTGCTCAAATAATTTTGTACCAGTTCACGTAAGTCTTCCCACGCTTTTCTGGAACCATCTTTTTTCATTTGTTTTAGCACAAAAATATTCCATCATAATCATATATCACAACTTATTCCTCCATTCTTCAATTGATGGACATCCCCTCTGTTTCCAGTTTTTTGTTACCACAAATATGCGTACATACATCTACATGTGTGCACATGTACATATGTGTATATTTACAAATAGATTCTTGTCTCTTTTACTTGATCACTTTGGAATACAGGTCTCAAAGTGGTATTGCAAGGTCAAAGGGTGAAGCAAATGCAGTTTTTAAATGGAGAGAATACCAACAATTGGAAGGAATTAGGAAAGGCTTCTTTTACTAGGTGACAAATGAGTTAAACCTTGAAGGAAGCTTAAGGATGTTAAGAGGCAGAGGAGAGGAAAGAAACGTGGAACCAAAGAGAGCAAACTCTCCAAAGACACTAACACGAGATAGTGGAGATGACTTGTTGAGTTGGAGACACAATAAATACCCATTTGACTGGAATGTTGAGTGCACAATTAAGAATCATGTAGAATAAACCTGAAAGAGAGGGCGGGAGACAGATTGTGGAGTACTTTCAATGCCACCATAGACTAAAATAAGTTAAACTGAAGGGTGTACAAACATATGACTCAGTCCATTAGAATAACCATCGAAATTAAAGTCCTCTCATAACATTAAGTGAAAAATATAAATTTAGAAAATAGTAGCTTCAGGAAATAACAAAATGTAACCCTTCTTGGGGCCTTAATTAGTTGAACAGAATTTATCAAAGGTTTAAGGGAAAAGTAATCTCCTTTATTACTACCAATATGTTCCTTTACTCTCTCCCTCATTTACAAATTAATGTTGATTGGCTTTTATTATTGAAAGGGTAAAGGTGAGACTTCATGGATATTTGGTAACAAAGGACTCTGAGCTTTGAGATTGGTCTGTCCAGATCCATGTGCTCAAGTGAACACTTTCAGTCTTGGCAATCAGATGACTGGAGCTAAGGAGAAGATCCCAGTTATCTAATTAAGAAGGGCAGCAACTCTTCCTAATTATAAGGTTCTGATGCAAAACTAGGTCTTAGCTAACAAAAAAGTTCTCTCTCTCTCTCTCTCTCTTCTCTCCTTCCTTTTCTCTGTCTCTCTGTCACTCTTGCTCCTGTTCTCCTCCACCTTGCATTTAAAAAGAAATCCTATGCTTGACTAAAATTGCCTTCACCTGAAGGTTTCCTGAGTTTTTCCACAAAGGAGCAAACAGCAAAACCAGTGAGTCGTCTCTTTCTCCTACTGCCACAGTTCTAGCCTTCATGTTATTCAATTACTTTGTACACTGAGTTGATAAATGCTTTTTATTCATAGTGCCTAGACTTAACCACACTAATCACATTGTGTTTTCTTCACTTTCTTCCCCCCCATCTCCTTCCCTAAATATCTAAAATATATAGATATCTATTTTCCTAACGATATTTCCCTACATGGGGAGGAGGATCATAGTCTTACCTATATGCACTGATGATTCTAGTTTCTTTGTTTTTGCATCTGGGAGAAGCAGAATAGGTATTTTGAAGAATATTTCACTTCAATTTTGACTGCCATCTAGAGTGGCTATCATGTGGAGGAATTCACTTAGCCTCCCTAGGTCCCAAGAAAAATACAGAGGACTAAATCCGATGATTTCTCTTCTAGCTCTTAAAATTATGGTCTAATGATTGTGACTTTTAGGGAAGGCAATCTGTGAAGTACATAAGAGATTTGTCCCACTGGACTTGGACCCCTAGGGGATTTAAGGATAAAACCCTCAAAAGATCAGGAATTATGAGCAATACTCTATTCTGATACCTTCATTTATGGGGAAGCTGATTCCTAGAGGAAATAATTGCCCTCCCCATGATCACACAATACTACATATCAGAACTGGATTTCAAACTCAGTGTCTCATACTCATATTCCTATTAATATTATACCATATTAGAATAAAATCTGCCACTGGAATCTGACCTATTGATGTAACTAAGAACCATCGAACCTTGCTATACAGCCCACAATAAATACTCAGGACTTTCAAACTTTCCCATCTTCCCTTAAGCCGAACTTTCATTTATATGCTGTCTTGCCTAAGTAGAAGGTAAGCTCCCTGAAAACAAGAACAGTTATGGGTTTTTTCTATTTGTATTTTTCTCTTTCCTTCCTTCTTTCTTTCTTCCTTCCTTTTCTAAAAAGTAGTACAAGTAATTTGTTTTGAGATAGAGAAAGATTACAGAGAGGCAGACCAAGACAGAAACAGAAAGACATAGAACATTAACAGTTGGGAGTAGATAGGAAAGGATGTTTTATTAGGCAGCTAGATGGCTCAGTAGAGTCCTAGACCAGGAGTTAGGAAGATATGAGTTCAAATCTAGACTCAAATATTTAGCTGTATGAGCCTGGGCAAGTCACTTAACCTCTGTTTGCCACTGAAGAAGGAAATAGTAAACCACTGTATTGTCTTTGCCAAGAAAATCCCATACAGAGCCAGCAATAACTGGACAGAACTGAACATGACTGGACAGAACCAAACAACAATGTTTTAAAGGAAGCATTTAAAGGAGGTAGCCACTTAGTATAGTGGCCAGAGTACCTGACCTAGAGTCAGGAATCTTCTCTTTCCTATTTGCCTCAGTTCCATCCTCTGTGAAATGAGCTGGAGAAGGAAGTGGCCACTCTAATATCTGGGTCATGAAGAGTCAGACGTGATAGAAAATGACTAAATAACTGAAGAATTTCTGAGAAGCAAAGGTAAGGAGGGAGTGTATTCAGACAGGGGGATAGCTGAGCAAAGGCACAGTGGTGGGAGATTGACTGTCATGTACAGCTAATTGCCAGTGGACAGCCAGTTCTACAAAGAAGTGAGTAGCAAGAATTATATCTTGGAAAGTTAGGCAAAAATAAGCATCTGAAATGCTAGTTTTTTGTCTTCCTATGCCAAAATAAGTGAATATGTTTAGGAGATGTTTATTGCTCTGCGTTCTAGCTGTCCAGTCAGAGGGAAAAGGCAACTGAGGATCCTGAGAAGGGCTTGAGTATCAAAAACTGAGTCAATCCACATGCTGATGAAATTTCTGATGATAAGCTTATGCTAGGGGAAACATGATGAGCATGGAGTCAGACCTGTTTGTGGAGGGAAGTCAAATGTAATCAGACTAAAAAGGGAGGAAGAAGCCAAGTTGAAAACAGCCTAAAATGTCATACACAAGATTTTATATTTATTCCTGTTGGTAATAGGAAACACCTGGCATTTACTGAGAGAGGGATGAATGGTAAAGCCTTGATTTAGGGAAAAGAAATACTTAGGTAGAAATGTTGAGGATGGATCAGTTAGGTGTGAGACTTAAAGCTTGAAGATAAGCACATCATATCAAAGGCAATGGTGCCTTTGAAAAGAGGGAAGGAAGGGGTACCACTCTGGGCCCTGTTTAAGTGGCCTATTTTTGAGGGTGAGCTATAATTTAATTCAGTAATAATTTCTAGAATATTTTCTCATAACTTTTCAGTTCTTGGGGGTCAAAGTGTTATGTTTCTATCTGATTGATATGCACTGAAGTCTTGTGTGGTAAGTAAATAAATCAGTCAATAAACATTTGTTAAGTGCCTATTCCTTGTCAGTCACTGTGCTAAGTGCTGGGGATACACAAAAAGACAAAAGATAGCCAGGTATCCAGGAGCTTACAATCTGGGGAGAAGATGAACAAACACATAGATACCATGCAAACTACTTATAGGATAAATAGCAAAATAATTAACAAAAGGAATTAAGAGGAGTTAGGGAAGCTTCCTGTGGAAGATAGGATTATGGTTGCCACTTAAAGGACATCAGGGAGATAAGCAGGCAGAACATAAGAGGGAGAGCATTATAAGCATGTGAAGTCTTTTGATTCGTACATAAATTGAATTTAAGTGAGGCAGAGTTGTACAACTTCGTCAGCCTCACTTTATTCCCCAGAGTCATCATAGTCCAGTGACAGGATAATGAAGACAACTGGTGATGGTTTAGGGTTTGGTGGATGGCCTTGGTGTCTTTGATGTCTAACCAAGTTCCAAGCACTCCACATCGCCTGCTTCATCTGCCTCCATGGCCATTGGAACAAATTGTTCTCATCTGCCCATTCTACCAGAAGAAGTCTTCACATGATTGGGGTAGACACCCCCCCTACCTCACCAATGGGTGTGAGACCCCTTCGTTACCATCTGCCTAAATGGTTTACCGGGGTGTGGTTGCTGCGAGAGCTGCAGTTTCTTGGAGCCAAAAGAGAGTTGGGTGGAACAAGTGGACACCAAAGGTGGAAGGAGCCCTGAAAAGGGCTTGGCAGCCATCATACCAAAGGTACTTATCCTCCCTACACCCCAAAATTTTATCCCTCTTCCCCTTTGGAGTCAGCTCCTTTGGCATTATTTAGTATTTTTTTTGGAGGGGGAGAAGACAAGGCAATTGGGGTTAAGTGATTTGTCTAAGGTCACATAGCTAGTAAGTGTCAAGTGTCTGAAGTCAGACTTGAACTCAGGTCCTCCTCACTCCAGGGCAGATGATGTATTCACTGCTCCACCTCGTTGCCTCTAAGCATATAGGACAACAAGAGAAAGAATCTGGAGCCAAGAGATGGAATGTCTTGTTTGTGAAATAGGTGGGAGGCTGGTGTTATTGGGTTAAAGAATAAGTTTTGGGAGGAAGGTATGGAAAATCTGGAAAGTTTGGGGAGTAATTAATGGAAAAGTATGAGGGGGGCAGGTTACGAAGGACTGAAGGGCTTTAAGTGACAAACAACATTTAGTATTTGATCTTAGAGGCAGTAGGGAGACACTGGAGTTTATTGAGTCTGGGCGTGATTTGATTGAACCTGCAGTTTTGGAAAATGATGTGTGTGAATGGAGGATAGATTGGAATAGAGAGAGGCTTAAAGCAGGCAGGACTATCTCCAGCTATTTCAATAGTCCAGGCTTGAGGTGGGAAGACCTGAACAAGAATGGGGGCTGTATCGAAGTAGAGAAGGTGGCATATTTGAGAGGTGATTTCAAAAGGCCTTGGCAATATATTGCATATAGGGGATGGGGGGTTAGTGATATTGAGGAATCCAGGATGACTTCTATGTTGCTAGTCTAGAACTTGGAGGATTGGTGTTGCCCTGTATACTAATGGGGAAGGCAGGGAAGCGTAGGGGAAAAGATTATGAATTTGGTTTTAGACTTGTTGAATTTAACATATCTATTGTATATTCAATTTGAAATGTCTGAAAGACAGTTGGAAATGGGAGATTAGAGGTCAGCCGAGAATTTGGAACAGAATAGGTATATTTGAGAATCATCAGCCTAGACGTGGTAATTAAACCCATGGGAGTTGACAAGTCCATCAAGTGAAATAGCATAGAGTATGAATTAGCATAGTAAATCAAACTGTACCTTTTTGAGGATTGCGTGGTGTCCTTTCATCTCTTCAAGTTAATTTTATCCTTAAGGGTCTCTAACTTTGATCCATTTCTTAGTTCTGGTCACATGAAGGCTCCCCTTCCCCTATGCCACAAGTCTTTTGTCTTTGGTGGGGTGAAATGACCATTGCTTCTGAAGTCTAGAAGATCTACAATTCTTCATTTGTGAATGAGGAGCTGGTCAAGGTGCCTTCAAAGGCCTCTTCGATCTCTAGATTAGTGATCTTGGAACAGAAAACAGGACAGGAACATTTTCCCTTCTTGGAAAGAAAAGATTCTTGATGAAGAATGGGGGAAGGACATAATTCCAAGACTGTGCTTGAACCTGCACAGAAAAATGATCCCTATCACTGCTTCCAAGTCTAGCTCCCAACCCTCCCCAAAATAATTATAAGCCATGTAGGAGGAAGTGATTTGTGTACATCTTCCAGTCTCCCACCTGAAATAATAGCAAGCCATGACTAGAAAGTTATTACAATTTTGATTCCAGGAATAATCAAATTGACTGCCTGGTTGATCATCATCAAACACATTAGTGGTCTGTTAGGCTATAGGAGACAACGAGGTGGCACGGTACATAGAGCATGGGGCTTGTAGTCAGGACAATTTTTCAAATCCTGCCCCAGACATATGTGAGCAGTGTCACTCTGAGCAAAATATTTACCCTCTCTGTGCTTTTCCATCTCTGTATAATTGGGGCCATAATAGAACCTGCCCCTGGGATTGTTATGAGAATCAAATGAAATAATACATAGAGAGCTTTATAAACCTTGACGTGCTATATAAATGCTAACATTTATCGTTATCATCAGAATTCTTATGCTATTGGCCTCCTGTTTAGTAGCAGAGAAGGGTACTAGCCGTTATAGTGATTGAAATGAGAGATGCTTTTTATGCTATAGTTAAAATTTTGCCTCAAATCTCACGTTATGATTATTGAATATTATAGAGATAGGAGACACCTGAGAGATCGTCAATTCAATTTCTTGATTTCACAGATGAGAAAACCAAAATACATTAGAGAATGTGCCATATAGCTTCTATTCTCTCAGTAGCTGAATCCCTGAAGGGTTGCCAGTCACCTTCTCCACACCATTACCATATTAGAATGGTGCTAGGAACACATCACATGTGGTGTCAAACTAACCATGCCCCTAGAGTTAGTGATTTAAGCAGTGCAAGGAGTTAAGCAAGGATGTCCACTGGTCTAGGGCCAGTTACAAGCACCCCTGTAAAAAGTAAAGGCAGACATTGAACAAAAGCAGAGGTGGAGCTTTCTCAACATGGTAACTGGTAGAGTGACCAGAGGAGTTCTACTGCAATAGAATTCAGAGCACATCATCTTTAACTCAAGGTTTTGTCTAGCACAGATTCATGCCTACATTACCCAATGGTGTTGGGGTATTTGCACCCTGCCCCATTACCTTTGGTGTACTCCTTGGAGGTCCTAGCTATGTAACTGGAATCTGGGGAATTTTTTGTGCCTTTACAATCTCTTTGTGAAAGGCAGGTTTTGAATAGTCAGGCCTATCATGGGTGAATGAAAGAAGAGACTGGAATCATTCAAGATCCAACATGGGTAATAAAAGACATAACTGCAAACTAAATTATATAACATATACATGCTTAGATTTGACTGAAAAAGTCCCTTTCATAATGAAATTGAGACAGTGCTTAGCACCTTCAAATAGCTTCTCCCTTTAATGAGGGAGGTAAATTCTTGATAAGTAATCTAAACCCCTAAGGATTACTTAGATATAATTTCTTAAACTGCAGAGTCCAAACTCATAGATGAATCTTAATCATCTTCTGAGCCTAATGATATTTTATAGAGTTAAATGGTATTTCTATGGTCTGGATGGGGCCATGAAAATGATGACAAAATGGCTAATTAATGCCAAGGGTAGCATCAACTTCTAATGAAAGCAGAGCTAGACATTGCCTTTTCCTTTTAACTATTACAAGGGGTCCTCTGCCAATTCCCTTAGGGAGCTACTAGTCTCTTGAAAAGTCTATGCATTTATTTCATGCAAAGATTTTTATTGTTTAAATATCAGTCATATAACATTTAATATGTTAAGTTGCTAGGGAAAAGGCAGCCGTTGAAATATTTAATTTCTGTTTGTTATTTATCCTCAGGTAATACACCAACATCTAACTGTATATTGCAAAGTAAAATTAAACAACCAACCTTATTTTTAAGTGGCTTTATTTAGATAAAATATTCAGTGGAGTGTTACCTTCAACACATAATGTATGCAAATAAAAAATGAAAAAATATCATTAGCTATAAAATTAATATAAATATCTTTGGATATCTAGGAACAATACATTTCTAGAGAATTCTATTTGAATAAGACTAAAAAAACAACTTTCTAGGACTTAGTATTTTTACAGCAAATAGTAACCTGGTATTTGCTTAGAATAAATTGAAACATGTTATGCTATATGTATATCTATATGTATATCTGTATCTATAAATATGTATATATGTATCTTTATAAATTTATATTTTAGTAAAAATTCATTGGATTAATGCAGATTTTTTTTCCCCTTTGACAACTTTCAAAAGGTGGTGGTGGTAGTTCTGAGAAGTACATTCCAGATGTTAATGTTAGCAATATAATACAATGGAGTTATATATCATCTTCAACTGGAAAACCAAAAATTTCATCATTTTCTAATGGGATGTGAAAGCCTCTACTTACCTAGAACTTGAAGAGACAGCAGCAAAAGAACATCTGCATCAGAGGCAGAGGACAAAGGTTCAGTTCTCAGCTACGTAATTTCCTACCTCTTGATCTTTGGACAAGTCATTTAAACTCTCTGGGACTCAGTTTAATCATCTAGAAACAAAGAGATTCAACTAGATAGTCTCTGAGGTGCTCTTTCGCTCCACATCTGCGATCCCATGAACACATATTTCCATTTAAGATTACTTAACTTGGGACCACATACACAGCTGTATTACAATTCTGATGTGTTTCCTTTATAATACCATGTTTTTATTTTACACATTTAAAAACATTGTTCTGATCTGGGCTCCACAGGTTTCATCATACTTCCAAAGGCTAGAAAACCCTGCTATAAGGCCTTACAATTTACAAAACACTTTCCCTTATCCTACAAAGAAGGATATACAATTATTTTTATAGGAAATGAAGATTCATATACAGTAATGGACACCCACACATATCTATCTACCTATACCTATCTTCCTTCTATCTCCTTCCTTCCTTCTTTCTTCTTATCTCATTACTATAGAAAACTCCTAGTAAGGAAAGTCACTCTGCCAATGCAGATCAGTAGTTGTGGTGCTGAGGGAGGGACTGGGCTTGTGATATCATCAGGATACATCATTTCCAGGTGAGAAAATTCCCTTGACCAATGAAGGTCAGTACCTTCTTTGCCATTTGTTGGCTTACAGAGTAGTTTGGACCCTGAGAGGATAAGTGATTTGCCAAGTATGTGTCAGAAGTAGAACTGGAGCCCAAGTTTCCCTGGTTCTGTGGTCAGATCTTTATATCTATCTATCTATCTGTCTGTCTGTCTATCATCCATCTATCTATACATCTATCTATCTATCTAAAAATGTGTATGCACACATATGGATACAAATATATAAATGTACATGTATATATATTCACAGACGTAAGTCAAGGAGATCAAAAGAAAATTATTGATAGTCCAGGTAGGAGGTTATGAGGCCTATATCAGACTGATAGCAGGGTTGGAGAAAAGAAGCAGGAGG
Source organism: Potorous gilbertii (assembly GCA_028658325.1). Taxonomy (NCBI): domain Eukaryota; kingdom Metazoa; phylum Chordata; class Mammalia; order Diprotodontia; family Potoroidae; genus Potorous; species Potorous gilbertii. The sequence goes on along the minus strand of CM053771.1, from coordinate 533,667,287 downwards.
CATTGGGAGAGAAGTTAGGAAGGTAGAACTAATAGGACTGACAATAGACTAGCTATGGGGGTGGGATGAGACCAGTCAAGGATTACAGTTAAGTTGTGAGCTCAAGTTCTAATATAAAAATATCTCAGGAATACACCAGGTCATGAAGGGACATCTTGTAACTAGTTCTGATTGGACACTAATGTGGTATAGAGGCAGCTCTTTGATTTGTAATGGAGGTATTCAAGAAACCCCAATAGTTATTATACCTGTGACCTCTTTGCCTCAGTGCTCTTGGAGGACTTCCATGACTCCTTCACTCACAGTGACCAGAAAAACAAATGGGACCCTAGGCACTGTGAGTTTAAAAGGTGTGAAGGAAACTTTGACACTCTAGAGTTCAAGTCTTTGGCTGCCTTCCTCAGCATCTGGGAGTTTGAGTGAGTAGGTTTTAAGCCAGCCCAAGGGTGATTACATGAGCAGCCAGCATTGATCTTTAGAAGTGACCTGGTTAACTGCCATCCCATAAGTTGGTGAGACAGTGGCTCATCCATTAGGGATGTTATTTTGGATGTGTACTGGATGAGACCAACACTACTTAAAAACTAAGCTAACTTAAGCCTGATCTCTAGGACTGAGGATAGATAAAGGAAAGTATGCCCTGAAATATTGGGGGAGATGACTATAGGTTTATTCTTGATATAACTTTGAAGGAAATATACCTTTCTATAGGCTAATGGATTAAGCACATAAATGGAACTGGGAGCTGATGTCTGGGCTGACCAATGGGAGAACACAGTGAGATCTGGTGTTAACTGCAGTAGAGAAATGATGCCTCAAAACACCTTTGGGTACCCTAGAAAACTGAAGGGTAGATTCATTGGGTAGATGAAGGGTAGATTCATACATTCCTGTCCATCGAAGAATGAGGTGAGAGAATACTCATTATGCATGCATTATGTAGGATTTTTCTTTTGGGGAGCTTGTATATTACTTTTCCTAAAGGCATCTGAGTTCTCTGTATGTGAAATGATTTGCTTGTGACTTTCGTAGTTGATAAAACCAGGAGGGAAACTGCCATCTTTTGACTCCACTGGCCAGGGTTTTTTCCATTAAAACACATTGTACTCAATCTCTATGAACCATGGTTTCATCATCTTCAGTACAGGAGTAATCAAACTTACTTTGTTTATATAACAGAACTGTTATGAAGGCCAAATGGAATAACATATGAAAAGCAATTGATAACTCCAGAGATTTGGGAAATATAAGGGATTGTTGTCATAGGGGACATGTTTAATTGCCATTGAACAGGGACAAAAGCTTGTTAAAGATGAAATAATAGCTTGATTGTGATAAAGCCTGAGAGAGAAGGCAGTGATTTCCCAGTAATTTAAAAAACTCCAGTTGGTTTTAACTTCATACTTATTTTAATGAAAGCTTAAAAGTCAGGTCCAGAAACACTCTATAATCATTTCGCAGAATTTTTTCTCCTTTAATGTCTTTGATGTTTTTGTTACTTTCCATTTATAACTGTGAACAGACACAATATGCTAATTTATTTTTTACAAATCATTTCACTGTCACCCACCAATGAAGTGCTAAAAGGATTAACATCCTGTATATTTGAAGTGCATAGCATTCAGATAGGCTTTTCCGCCCCCACCCCCTTCCTTTTGCTTTAGGGGATAACGACTAGGCTCATCACACAAAATCACCACCCAGAGCTCAGATCCAATGAGTTGATTATTACCAGGACTAGGTCTTAGCTGATCTATATGTAGTATATATTTCACCCTTTGATTTCATAGCCTTTGATCAGTTATTTCTGAAGCAAATGCAGATCATCAAAGATGCCCTAAGTTTATGGATGTCTAAAAAGTTACGCAGATATGCGTAAATATGTCAGACCCTGGAAACTTTTACATGTGCTTGACATCCTATAGATGAACACTGCATTTTTTTTCATTTTTCATTAGGAATATTTAATGTCTTATTAAGGAAACCTTAAGGAAACCTTAAGCATGAGGAAGATTAGGTAAGAATTTGTTACTATATAAATGTTCAAAATTTAGAAATATATGTAGGTAATGAAATTGTATATCATGGAACACAGAATATTCTTCATGCTGACTGCTTAGATAGTGCCGTTGCATTTTAATTAGGTAGATAACACATATAATTAAGTTTCATATTGGCTCATCCAATTATGCTCATATCTGCCAGATTTCTCATCATAGATATGCAGTGCAAATGAACAGTGAGCCAGGCTTACCATTCTACAGGAGGAGTTGGAGGGTGAGCAAGATTGCCTTTAAGGAATTACAAAGATATCAAATGAACCATCCATTTCCATGAATAAAAAGATCTCATGAGTTTTATGATTTTTGTATTTTATATTTTTGTTTGGGATATGTTGGATGATTATGAGTCATCGAAAATTATAATAAGCAAAGAACTGAAATTTAAGCTTACTCAAAGTGCAATGGAGTAGGACACAATAGCAACAATCATGCTGTAACATATGACAATTACACAGAAGTTGTGTGAGCCATGTCATTCAAGAAATATATGAATAGAAAAGATGGATAGCCAGAGCACCTCATTGATATGAAGAAAATATTAAAATATTTAAAGGGAATTGGAAGGCCTTTCTACAGCTTTTATGACTAAGCATGGGCAAGAATACCCTAAGATACAAAACATATATGATTCAACTGTGAACCATAAAAGGAGGCAGCAACTTCAAAGGGATCATGGATTCATTGGAGTATTGAGGAAGGGTTCAAAGACAGCAAAGATCTGAGTAATCTCATTTCAATTCCCTCCATTCACAGATGAGAAAGCTGAAGACCAGAGAAGTTTTGGCTTATGCAAGGTCAAACCAGTAGCAAAGAGTAGAATCAGGTTTCAAATCAAGGTCCTCTGACAGTAAATACCGAATATATATTTTTAACTACACCAAGCTATTTTTACTACAGACAAAATAAGAAGGCATAGCTTGGCTGGTGTTTCTACCACGGGAAGGAGGACCCATGTTGATAAGATTCTTAACAGTGGATTCTCATGCTCTTAGTACCCATCTTGGCTCTAGTGATGGACTGTAGTGCTTCTGGGTGATAAAATATTTCATCCCAAATATGACAGTGGTATTGTAAAATGCTTTCCTCTTGTAATTCAAAATATGGCCCAAACTTTTGGGAATTCAGAAAGAATGGAGGTATGTTTCTTACTTAGGAGAGGAAATAGTAATAAGAAACAACTATTTCAATCAAAAGGTAATGAGGCAATTGACTCAAAAGAAATTAGCAAAAAAGTTGTTTCATTTTGTTTAGTTCTTGGTTCTAAAAATAATCTCTCTCTGGCTGTTTGACCTCTGGAAAAGAATAAAGTTCCTTTTGATGAGAAAACTTTTTTTATTTTTACAAAAATGATGGAGAAGGAAGCATTCACAGTAATGAAAATATTCAAAATAACAACTTAAAGACATTGTAGCTGTGAGCGTGCTCGCATACAGAGTTCCATAATGCCCACTGGTGAGCCTTCTCAATACTTTTTTTATGTAGATTGCTAAATGGCTTCTTCAAGGATGTTAAAACACAGAGGCAGCCTTCAGTTGTATCTTAGTGTATAGCCCAGAAATGAATTATAAATGCTAGGTGGAATTGCTACTAGGGAAAGTGCCAGCAGCTCAATTTTTCTTTAAGACTACCCCCCAAAGACAGGGTCTATACTAGCTTAATAGTTGTCTTTAAAAAATCAATTTCCAATAATTTCCTCAGCACTATTCACGAACTACTGGAGCAAAAGTGACAATATGAAGGAAAATTAGAGAATGTCTTTTTCTAATGACCACTTTTAGTAATTACTTTTTTTTTTTTTTTGCTATCATAGTGAGCCATTGGTGGGTTCCTGAGTCATCTGATGTCCAGTCCAATTATAGCTAAATAGACTCACCAACAGATTGGATACAAAGTGATGAGCTTTAGTTTTATAGCTAGTATGATTCTCAGCAACTGTCAGTAAAATAATAGAGGATCCATTATTAATGCTGTTAGAAACAACACCATCATGTTGATGCAATCATGGATTTTTAAAGCACTGAAATAATGAATATTACCTCAAATTTTCCTCACTCAGAATAGCTATAAGTTGACAAAATTAAATATAATCAATGTTACCTTATATGTGTATATTATGTATGGATATATATGCAAGAACATATATATATGTGTGTGTGTATGTGTGTTTATGTATATATACATGCACACATATATCAAACAGGAGAGGTTATGGGAAAATCATAACTGGAGGACGTGGGCTCAAATCCTGACTTAGTTACTTATAACATGTATGACCTCAAGTCATCTAATCTCTCTTTTCCTCAATTACCTTATCTGTCAGTCAATTAATAAATATTTATTAAGTGCTTGCTGTGTGTGAAGCATTGTGTTAAGCACTGTTGAATAAAGTGGCTGATTTGAGGAACTGTATGGTATCATCTACCTCTAAACTCAAAGTTCATCCCTTTGGTGCCAAAGCAATATATGCAACCCTAGGTTGAGGGTAATTAAACTTGCAAATTCTGATTTATATTATATCAAGTCAGGTCAACATAAATGGAAATAAAGTTATAGTTAATGTCAAAGTATAACATGTATCTTATCCTGTGCTTACACACAAAATTATCCAAAAATTGAATTTGAACTGTCAAGTCTTATGTGTATTTTAGCATTGCCTTTTATTTTTATACTACAATTTCTCCTTAGTATTCATGACTCCAAGCCCCAGATTCTTCCTTGTATGAATTACAGATATTTTAACAGGACCACCTGACATAAGAACTGTATCTGAGAATATACACCATGTTCCACATCCTCATCTACTCTGAAGAAGGAAGAGTGTTCTTCCATTAGTTCTCCTATATCAAAATTATTCATTAAAACTAATAAAAGTTCAACTTCTTAGTATTGTTACTTTTTCCATTACTATAGTCATCTCATATGTTGTTCTACTGATTTTGCTATGATAACGGTAACAAAATATTTGTATAGTGCCCACTGGCCACTGTTCTAAGGGCTTAAGAAATCTGTTCTCATATGTTCTTCACAACAACCCTGGGAAGTAGGTGTTATGAGGAGACTGAGGCAAACAGTTTAAATGACTTGCCCAAGGTGATACAACTAACAAATGTTTAAGGCTAGATATAATTTCAGTCTTACTGATTCCATACCTAGCACTCTTTGCACTGAATCAGCTTGTATAAGACTTCTCATGTTTCACTGAATTCCTCATATTTGTCATTTCTTAGCAAAATAATATGCTATTTTATTCATATACCATAGTTTAAGTAGACAACTCCAAAACAGGTAGCTCCCACTACATTTATAAGTACACATAATTGGGAGCAGAGCAAATATGGTGGAGTAAAGGGAATATTTGTCTTGAGCTCTCCTAACATTCCCCTTATAGAGAAGACTAAGTGGGAATTTAAAAAGGGGTTTATGACTAAGGAGAAAATGTATTTAATAGGAATGTATGTGTAGAATCTATATAAAATTGTATGCCATTTCAGGGAAAGAGGGGGAGGGAGGGGAAAAATCTAAGATATATGAAAGTGATTGTAGAACACTGAAAAAAAATAATTTAATTAAAAGAGAAAACAGACAAAAATAAAGAAAATTTTAAAAAAGTTTTTTTTTTTAAAATAAATAAAATTTAAAAGGGCTATACTTTTTCCCCCCAGCTGTATATGATATTTCACCAAAATTGACTATGTATTAGGGCAAACAAATGCAGAAAAGTAGAAACATTAAAAATATTCTCCTGGTTCTACTCACTTCACTTTGCATCAGTTCATATAAGTATTCTCAGTGGTTTTTTTTTTCTGAAACCATCCCCTTCATCATTTCTTCTAACAAATAGTTTTCCATAGAAGTCATAAACCACTACTTGTTAAGCCATTTGGGGTACATTTAATCATACTGCAATAAAATTATATTCATGGAAAAGTATTTGAAACATAGATTAAAATGTAATTGAAAGTTTGGAAATCTAATCCTAAAGAATGAGTGGGACAAAGAACAAATCAATAATTTCATTAGAGATAATGACAAAACGAGACAACATACCAAAATTTGGGAGATGCAGCCAAAACAAAATTTTGGGGAAATTTTTGTGTCTAAATTATATCAATAAAAACAGAATAAAATCAATGAATTAGTCATGCAGCTAAAAAACCTAGAAAAATAATGAGCTAAAATTCCTAATTAAACACCAAAATGGACACCTAAAATCAAAGGAGAAATGAATGAAATGGAAAGTTAATTTTGGAGGGGATGTGGACAATTAAGTATACTAATGCATTGTTGGTGAAGCTAGAAATTATTTCAACCATTATGAAGAAAATTTGTACCTATACCCCAAAAGCTATAAAATTGTTTATACCATTTTGCCTACCAATATCACTACTGAGTTTCTATCCCAAAGAGACTGATAAAAAGTTTATCACTTGGAAGATGGCCAAACAAGTAGTGGTTTATGACTTTTATGGAATACTATTTGTTAGAAGAAATGATGAAGGGGATGGCTTCAGAAAAAACCCCACTGAGAATACTTATATGAACTGATGCAAAGTGAAATGAGTAGGACAGGAAGACATTGTATACAGTAATAGCAATAATGAAATTAACCAATTATGAAAGACAACTGCCTTGAACAATACAGTAATTCATGACAATTGAAAAGAATTCAGGATGAGAAGGACTTCTCTTCCAGAGATACTATTGATAAACTCTTGAGTATAGACATGATTAAACTACAATTCTGATTTTTATGACAATTAATGTTTTAATGCAGGGCAGATAAGTAGCACAATTGATAGGGTGCCTGGCCTAGAGTCAGGAAGACTCATCTCCCTAAGTTCAAATCTGGCCTTGTACAGCTATTAACTGTTGAGGAGGGATGGGGTCGAAAGGGAGAACAGAATACATGGGGGACAGGAGAGGATGGAGGGAAATGTAGTTAGTCTTTCACAATATGACTATTATGAAAGTGTTTTGTAAAACCACACATGTATAATCTATATTGAATTGCTGGTCTTCTCAGTAGGGTTGGGTGGGAGGGGGAAAGGGAGGATAGTTGGAACTCAAAGTTTTTTTTTTAAAACAAATGTTAACAATTGTTTTTACATGCAACCAGAAAATAAGATATACAGGCAATGGGTATAGAAATCTATCTTGCTCTACAAAAACACTAGAGGGGATGGGGATAAGAGAAGGGAGGGGTGTGAGAGAAAGGAGGGCAGATTGGGGGAAATGAAAATCACAATGCATGGTATCTTGGGGAGGGAGGAGGGGAAAGATGGGGAGAAAATTTGGAATTCAAAATCTTGTCGAAGTGTCTGTTGAAAACTAAAAATAAAAAAGAAGACTAAACAGTGGTGAGATTCCTGATAAAAGAGTTTAGACTGGAATTGAAAGTCAGGATGTTGAGGTTATGTTCCCAGCTTTGGACTTTATTAACTTCAGCATTAATCCTACTGTGCCTCGATTTCCTTGTCTGTTAAAAATTCAAATTATAGTACTTGCCTGCCCTGCCTCAAAAGTTTCTTGTGAGGAAAAAAATGAGATTGTGAAAGTGAAAGCAATTTGAAAAATTAAAGGGCACAATAAAATTGTAAGTTATTAATAATCTCTCATGATTTTGTGAGCTATAGCACTCACTTGAGGCATTAACATATCGCTATAAACTCTATCCTTTCACAAAATTTCATTGAAAACTATAAAATGTATGGACAATGCACCAGTGTGGAAAATATCAAGAGGTGTCATTTTCTTTCAAGGTGGCCAACTTTGCAATAAGTCAGACTAAAGTTTGATTAATTTACGTGGCTGTGTGTCTGTTTGAAGCAAAGGGAAAAGTGGAAAATTTAAGTGGTGTCATTGAAAGAGAATTTTTTTAACTTAGATCAAAGTTCAGATATAAATTTAGAAATTAAAGAGGGGAGTTTATTGAGTCCAAAGCCTTCATTCTGCAGATGAGGAAACTGAGGTCCAGAATGATGAAGTGACTTGTGCAATGATGATGACCAAGATGAAGAAGAAAATCAGAAAAGAAAGAGGGAAAAAAGATAGACATAGAAAGAGGAGAAATGGAAACAAAGGGACCTCAGATGATTCTGTGTATAATTGCTCTTGGTCATAATAGCATTCAGAGTAGCATTTGAAACCAGGGCTTCCTAATTCCAGGTCCAATACACTTTTCACTCTATCCTGTTGTAATAACTATAGACAAGAGCCTGTTATGTAAGACCATTAACAACTAAGTAGGAAATGAAACAAAACTTGAGACTTTTCAATAGTGTCTATCTTCCAATTCATGTTGGGATATTTCAGCAAACACTGAATTGGAAACATTGAATTTGTGGTGGGGGGGCGGGTTAAAATTTTAGATGTGATTTCTACGAGCCCAGATTTGAGATTTTATTTTAATCCTTTACATTTTCATAATTATCTACAGCTATAGTAAACATTGGCAGACATGCTTGAATTCTGGAATCCATAGTAGTGATTAAGATATGCTATTCTCTCTCCCTAAGATGTTGTTTATTTCTTCCATGAAACCAGAGCTTGAAGTGAGAAAACTCTCATTTGCTACCACTAAAGAGTCCATGTGGAAGACAAGTAGTGGAGGAGGAGGAAATGAGTGTAATTGTAGACAGGTTTCCTCTTAACTATCAGCACTTCACAGATTTGCAAGACTTCAGTCTTCTAAGAGATCTCAAAGGTCTTTTAGGGCAATCCATACTTGACCCAGAATCCCACCGGATGACATCCCTGACAAATGTTCATTAAGTAAGGAAGCACTCTAGAAATGGACAAATCAGTATCATTCAACCCCACTTCTCCCTACTAAGGAAGGCAGCTGGGTTGGTTTTTGTCCCTTTCTGGCCAAACAGAAGAAATTTAATTCCTGTGCCAATTTGATAAACTTTCAGATCTTCAAAGAAAGTTGTCACATTTCCCCAAATAATTTCTTCTCTTAGCTGAACACCCCCTAATGCCATCTATTCATCTCTCTCTCATCTATCTAACCCTAGGTCTTTTGACACAGATTTCTCCTCTACTCCCATATGTCTGAACTTATAAAGTTGAATGTGTTTAACTGCATTATCACCCATCCACTTCTTTTCCACGAAGGTATCCTTGGTCCAGATTTTGTCAGAAGTTTTGTTGAAATCATTTTGAGGCCAGGTGTGTAAAATGCTTTGCAAACATCAGAGTATGATGTCAGCTCTTCTTATTGTCCTCAGGCTTTTCATCTTCATAATTGAGGTAAGTAGGAGACATCATACATAGGAATATATGAGTTCAAATCCTGCCTCAGATACTTGCTGGCAGTGTACCTATGGACTGATTATATAACCTCTCTCAGTCTCAGTTTCTACATATATAAAATAAGGAGAAAAAGAGCACTTATCTCATGAGGCTGTTTTGAGCAACAAATAATATAATCTATGTAAGGGATTTTGCAAACTTTAAAAATGTTACATAAATGAGTATCATCATCATCATCTTCATCACAGATAAAGTCATGTGACAACTCACGAATCCACTCTTTTGTTTAATGTTAAGTGTCTTTGACGATGTAGATGAATTGATGTTTTGTTTGTAATTTAATGGGAATATTCAGATATAGGCTCATCTGGAGACTATGCAAGCATCCTTCAGTCGATTACAGGAACATACAAGATAATAGGTACTGATGCTACTGATTGCTGTGGCTGGTTTTGCTGAGATCTAGCTCTAGATATTTATCTGTATGTATATCTTTATCTTTTCAGACATGCCCTACATCCATTTTTGTCTTTGTCTCCTTTCTCCCTTGTCCCCTCCATTATCTCTCTGTTCTCTCTTTCTCCCATCTTTCTCTCTTTCATTCTTTAATTCTACCCACTCCCAACTTAATAGATATGAAAACTCACAAAGAGCATTATTAAAATAATTCATCTGAAGATTTTATCAGAAGTGGTGCAGTTAAGTGGCACAGTGATACAGATCACTGGCCCTGGAGTCAAGAGGACCTGAGTTCAAATCCAACCTCAGACACTTAGTAGCTGTGTCACCCTGGGGAAGTCACTTAATTCTCATTACCTCAAAAAAAAATTTTATGAGAAGTCAAAGGAGAATCTTGCACAGGAAACTTGCCTCTGTCTCCCGACTCCGAATTGAGTATTTTATCTGTTTATTTATCACCAATGTATAGTAATGTATAGTATATACTGTATAGTATAGTATAGTAATGTAAAGCTTTCAGAGATTAAGAAACTTGATACTATTAGAGTTGAAGGACAGAACTGTAAGGTAAGTACTATCATCCCAATTTTCTAAGACCAAGGTCAGAAAATTTACTGATTTGTCTAGGATTATATAGCATGTGTCAGAAGGAATATTAGCACTCAGCTCTCCTTCACTACATGGCCAGGAATGTGACTACTAATTAATACTGAAAGAGCAAAGAACATCAAAAAAGTTTTAGTTCTATGAATTTATTGGTTAATATTAGGTAGAGCTCTAGGAACAAAACTTTTGAACTTAAGGAAGTTCCAGATGAGGTTGTTCACTCCACCATTGCTGGCTGGCATGTTTTCCAATTTGCCTATATCACTAAGAGGTGAGAGCAAGTGCCCTAGTAGATGTCAAAGATCATCCTGTTTGGAGGTCAGCACCTTCCACTACATCATGCTTCTTTTTGGGAGATCTTTCACTTGCAATTATGGCATCTAAATAAGCCTATGTCTCTGATGATGAGAAATAGTTAGCAGACTCCTTCCGTCCCATCCTCCTTCATGGAGTGTATTTACTAACTCTTCATGTCCAGTCTATTTCTAACAAGTATTAAATATACATATATACATATATATATGCACATGCATATATTGCTATTAATCAAGAAATATACTTTCAAGGTTTCATTAACAGACTTTCACTTATATAATAAATATAATACAATACAGTGTATATTATATTATATATGAAATATGTGAGTATTCATTGTGTGTGTGTGAAAGCTTGCTACATGGAACTATTATACACATACATATATGATTATGTATTATATACTGTTATATATTTTGCATATATTTCAGTATATCTACACAAACACACATGTATATACACACATATATGCTCACGCACACAATGTGTATATGCATGTATACATGCATGGATACATATACATACATATATACACACATACACATATAACAACATGTTACCTGAAAATCTTGAAAGTCTATTTCTAGCAGCAAGATTTTATTTCTTGGACCCTGAGACAGGAGTGTCTGTCCCTCTGGTTGATTAGCTTCCACTGTAAATTCTGGATTTGCAAAGCAGTGTGTGAGATCTCAGTATGTAGGAGCAAGGTTCACATTTTTACTTGTAATATGGATCACTCTCTTCCTCTCTCCATTCTATCAACTGTTATAGCACAAAACTCAACTTAGACTTTGGGGGCTTCCTGTGTATTGCTCTTCTTGTGTGATTGCTAGGAGTGTCTCTATTGTCCCACTTCAACCTTTACCCATGACCTAAATACTACAGATATTATAATCAAGGCAAATCAAGGAGGCTGAGGATCGTGATTTGTCTGTGGTCAGACAAATGGTAACTCTCAGGATCAGGATTTGGCCAGTTCTTTCTGTCTCCAAGTCCAATTATCTGGCTACTAAAAAAATGATAAAGTAAAGGTGTCCAGGACATAAATAAATCCTCGAGTTTTATGATGGTATAGAAAACTAAGCAGACATTAAGATGATGTTTAAATGAGCAGATAGATCTCACAGAGAAGGTATCACGGTATTCTGAGGTTCTATTGAAGTATTATAACTAATTTACAAGCTGGATTATCTAGGAAATATTCCTTCTGTCGATGGAGAATTTCTTTTCCATCTGGACTATTAAAACACTATTTTACTACCTTGGCACACACCTTGAAAGAACGACTCCTCATTTGATGCCTCACTGGATGCTGAACCCATCAACAACATCTTTCTGTGGTTGTGACTTTCATACAGTCTTGTGCAAATTGAATATATGGAGACATTTTATTTTAAAGTCTTTAATCTGTATTTTGCTCTATCAGGTCAGATGGGTTTCTTGGTAAAATAATCATCACAAGTACCTGATATTCTCATCAAATGTATGAGCACAAAGATGTGATAGATTTGATAAAATAGTTTGCAAAGCAAGGTTGTTCCTTTCTCAGATTTTCGTAAAAGATATACAAATCATTCTCATCTTAATATTACATCGACAACAATGGTATTTGTGTAATATTGATCACATCTTTCTAATCATCTCTGTTTATTGATTTTTCTCACAATATATGCCTCTGAAATATCATAAACATTAATTCTTGGAATTCCCTTAAAGTTGTGTTATGTTTATCATGGATTTCTCCTGCACGTTTTTCAATTGCTAGCCCTGAGCTCTTCTTTTCAAATGGAATGACCACTTTTTCATTCAGTATGTCAGTTATAGAGATTGATGAATTCCCATGATGTAGTGCCATTTTCATTTCTGATAAGAAAAGATGGCTAAAGAAATACCACCATGAGTGTTTTACTCTATATTTATTTCTTTTCCTATTTACATTTACATCTAAAAATGCTTTTAAAAACTAGTTTAGCTGGGTTCCACACTTTTTGTTGCCTCTAAGTTCCTTTTTGCTGCTTTGGGGTATGATATGGTTCATGCTGGAAATGAGGAATTCTTCTGAGTGTTGGTCTTTACCTGCTATGTCTCTCCAATTGACAAGAGGATCAAATATTTTCTTGTTGAGACCGTTGTGTCTGTTGCAAGATAAGAATAAATAGGCAAACTTTGACAACTCTGAGCATGGCATTTAACTTCCTTGGGCCTCAGTTTCTTTATCTGTAGAACAAGGAGATAGAAGAGTTTATTTCTAGAATCTGATGATGCCTGATCTCTATAAAGCTGCTGTTTGTCTTTTTTTCTCTTAACAAAGATCACCAAATTACCCTAATGGGAGCACATACACGGCAAAAGAATTTCCAGAATGTTTGCGAAAGAATTTCCAGAATTTTTGGGTTGAATCTCTCTTGATATGTGAAGCTCACTTGAAATCAGGAACAACAAAACCCAATACTGATTCTCATTAGACTATAAATTCCTTGAGGGCAAGGACTAAGACTTAGATCTTTAGTTTCTTTAGTACCTAGTAAAATGCCTTGAATATAACCTGCATTCAAGAATTGTTGTTCAGTTGTTTTAGTAGTGTTTCAGCACTTCCTGAGCCCATTTGGGGTTTTCTTGGCAAAGATAGTAGAATAGTTTGCCGTTTCCTTCTCCAGCTCATTTGACAGATGAGGAACTGAGGGAAATGGGGTTGTGACTTGCTCAGGGTCACACAGCCAGTGTCTAAGGCCATATTTGAACTCAGGAAGATGAGCCTTCCTGACTCCAGGCCTTGCTCTCTATCCTCTATATCACCTAGCTGAGCATGTTTGGTGATAAGCATGATAATTAGGATGCCAATCAAAAACCATCTGCGTTCATTTCAATGAACTAAAAGAGCCCTTGATTGAAGATACAGAAACCAAAAATGCCAGTTAGCATATAAACTGTGGTCTATCTAGCTTTAATAGGCCCAGTCAAAATGCATGGTTTCATCATTTTTTGAAGAATGTGTCCTTCAGAAATATTATTGCCACATGGGAATTTCAAGCACGGGTATGCCTCGCTTGTACTCAGCTTCCTCAGATACGCCTTGTTTTGTAGAGTCCCTTCTGGCTACAAGAAGAGCTCTGTGCAAAGTAATGGTATGAAGCATGTGGAGGGAATCAAGCCAGTTATGACTTACTGAGCTACCAAAGACTTTGAAGAACATGAATACATCGATGGCTACTATCCTGCAGGGACTCACGAGACCTGAGAGAGATGTTCCAGTGGAAATGTATTATTCATGAGAAATCTAGTCAAGTGTCTGAAGGGAGGTGGCCTTTGGTTTGCCCAAACAAACTGCAGGAAAATATGGATGTGAGGATAGATGGATAGATATATATAGATAGATATTGATAGATAGATGATAGATAGGTAGATAGATAAATAGATAGAGATGGATGGATGGATGGATAGATGGATAGATAGAGATAAATGTAAATGTATAGGTAAATGTGATTGTACATGTATTTGAATATTAAATAAATATATATGGTTCATAATAAAAATACAGTATCCTCATTAGTATAAGGATATAATATAGCTATATTACTATCCATTTCTATATGATTCAGTTAAGCAAACATAAATAGTTTAATGAAGGACTTTAGAAATTTTTTTCTTTAATTCTTCTTAGAAAAAGTTCTTGGAAAAGGCTGAATAGGCCTGAGGGAACTAGAACTTGCATGGCCAGATCTCACTGACCTTGGTTCTTTTAATAGCAGGTCATATTTTATATTTGTACAGATGGACTGCTTTGTGATGTCTTCAATGAATCAGAACAAAAAAAAAAGGATTTCCTCTGCATTTATTATTCCTTTCTAACAATTTCTTCCCTTCACTCTTGTCCCTGTGCTATCACACAAAGCTCAGATCTCCATTTCCAGAGGAAGAAAGAAAGAAGAAAAGAAAGAAAAAAAGAAAAAGGAAGAAGGAAGGAAAGGAAGAAAGAAAAAGAAAGGAAAAAAAAGAGCAAGTTTCTTAGCTCCCTTTTAGTTTTGGAAAGAACTGAAAAAGCTTGTGCAAAATTTCCTTTCCTGCCATAAAATAACTTGACTAGGAAAATGGAAACTGAGTACACACACACACACACACACACACACACACACATAGAGTCCATATTCAATATCATGTTTAAAACAAATAAAATGTATTTTACTTGTAAAAGTAATTAGATTCCTTTTTATCTTTAAATATTTATGATAGAAATATAAATTCTCTTGCAGAGTTAACCCCTCCAGAATTGTAGTTAAAACATGTATTTTAGAGGGGAAATGAGGCTGAGAGGAGGGTTATCAATTAGTAAAATTCTGGGCCTATGATAGTGGTTGGCACTGCCAGCTACCCCACCTTATCTGCCAACATGCAGGGGGCAGTAGTAGTTGGATTAAATTCATGCATTTACTAGGAATGGATTTTATATTCTAATGTACTCGTTCAGAATCTTTGACATAAGACAGAAAAAAGAAGTTCAAATGAATTGTATCACAATACGATTCTCATCACTACATGTTCCACAAACAATATTTAGGTCCTCATAAAAATTTGTTCTATAGAGAAATGAAGTCATCCTAGTTGATGTATCAGAGCAAAGGTTCAGGGTTTCTTTAGTCCTTTGCTGTCTAAAATTGCTTGGGCAGCCTACTGGTCCTGGAAGACAGCAAAGTCTCCAGGACCTCCAGCAACTTTCCTATGTCTGAGTCAATCCAAATCAATTCAATAAGACTTTCATTAGTACCAATTATGTTGACATCACTCCTGGCACTCAGGAGACAGATGAAAATGAATGAGTTCTTGTCTTCAAGAAGTTTTTACTCTGTTGGGAAGGGAGAATGGGGGAGAGACTAGATAGATGTAGGGCCATTGTGGAAGATGGAGGGATGATGACTAAATAGAATATATCCCTCCATAATACTTCCTGTCAGATACATCTTTAGGATAGGGTGAGGAGAGCTTTGAACCATGATGCTAAATTTAGAAAGTTGCAAATTGAGGAGGCAGTAGCAACACTATTCCTTGTCAGTTTGGAAGCAATAGAATATCTCATCTAGTTAGTAAGAATACTGAGTCAAAAATGGGAAAACTGCCAGGTTTCAGAGTAGTTTGAAATCCTTCCCTTACCCCTCTCTGTACCACCATGGAACTGTATACATTTCCTGTATACTGTAGTTTGTGATGTTTGCCCAAGCCACAAAGTTGTTTCAAATGCCTACTGGCAGTCATCTGTCTTGTACTGGTATAATCAGAACCAGTAGGAATGCATGCATGTCTTTGGACATAGTATTATTTTTAAACTTTTTATTTATTTCGATCTATTTCTTCACTTGCTTCATTTCAAAGCACACACTAGCTCCTAAGCAGTTTCCCAGCATATCAATTAGTCAAATTTGGACAATGAATAGCCTCATTAACTACTTCTCTAAGCATGCATGATACAAATCTGTTTGTGAAATAGATCTTGCTGATGTCAATAATTTTGTGGAAGGCAAAAGGGAGAGTTAGCATTCTGTTCACAATTAGAACTTGCTGTTCTTAAATACACTGAAGCCCCAGTGGCTAGAAGGTTGATGGATGATACTCATCAGCCATCCATGACAGAAGGAATGAAATGCAATGACTTGGCTATCTCAGCATGCAATACCTTGGTATAGGTCACTGGGATCCCTTGCTACGCAAATGCCCTATTTAAAGACAACACATGTACAGCTGGAAGTCATGAAAGTCCATTTCGGTGACCAGACAGATGGTTGAAAAGATACCACAGGGAAGCCTTTCAAGCCATGTGGCTTTGAATGACAGCTGATAGCAAGAATGCTTTGGAAGAGTGCTAGTAACTGGTTGATTAAAAGAAGGGGTTGGTTTTTACTAAGCCAGTCAGTTTCTACTTGGCCACACTCGGCAAAAGAGGGTACCCAAAGGAATACACAGTGTATCGTATTCTCTGGGGAGTTCATTCAAGGTAGGAGGTAGAGGAGATTCTGCTGTGGGTGGAAACACTGACAGCAAGTTTGAGCTGTGTACTGCTGAAAAGATGCTAACAACAGAGTTTCACAGTGTCAGGGAAAGGAAAAGACAGCAGAGCCTCTGGAGGGATTCTTACCCCATTTTAAAGCTCTACTTGACCTAAGATCTTTCATGAAGTCCTTAACTTCAGATTTGAAACTGAAATATTTATCTTTTTTCCTTGGGGCAACAAGACATAACTAAGTTATTGACTGAGTTTTAAAACCACCCTAGTGTAGAATATAGGTTTTGAGTCTCAATCAGATCATGTGAGGGTTTTCCCATCTTTCAAACAATGATGATTTGCCAAGGGCTTCCACAAACTGCAGACACTCCTGCTTTGTCTCTCCTTTATGCCTTATTGAATTCCATTAGAAGACAAACACATCTTTCCATCATTAGGCTTTTTGCTGACAACACCTGTCAATCTGTCACTCCTATTCAGAGAGATAGAGACTGTAGGGCTTCATTTGGCAGACTTAGAAAGAAAAGAGGAAGAAACATATCTGGGGCACCTGCTCCTGCAAAAGAAATGATATGATTACTATTAGTGGGGGATGAATTAGATGTGCAGTTCATAAAGGTTGGATTGAAATGTAATGCAAGTTCGGGCCATTCATGCTAAATCAGGATTTTAAAAACCAGCACAGTGGATTTTTAATCATATTCTCAACTTAATACTTTGAATAGTTTGAATCATTAACAGGTTATATCTACATCTCTCTAGAGGTATATATACATATATATATATATATATATATATATATATAAACACATATATGTCTATGTATGCATACATGCCCAGGGGAGTTGGATTTGAGTGAGGCAGTGCTAAGGATATGAAGAAAGGTAAAAGACAGTACCTGTCTTCCAGGAGTTCATTATTTAATGGGAGGAGACAATAAAAAAAAAACAAAAAACAAAAACTATATATAAAAGCACTATGCAGGGTAACTTGGAAATAATCAACAGAGAAAGAACACTAGAATTAGGAAAGATCAGGAAACATCCATTGGAAGATGGGATTTTAGCTTGGATTTGAAGGAAGCCAGGAGACAAAGGTGAGGAGGGAGAGCATTCCATACATAGGGAACAACTCTTAAAAATACTCAGATTTGAGTAATGGACTGTCTTTTTCAAGGAAAATAAGAAAACTTCCAAATAAGGGAACTATTTCAAACTCTATTATATCAAAATTTTATATTATATATATTATGTATTATATCAAAGTTTTTCAAAACTCTTTTGGAAGTCCAGAACTGCTTCTTTTTTCTTTTTATTATGAATGTTATGTATGTATGTATGTATGTATCTATATATGTACCATGAATATTCAATATACAAAGAAAAGAAAAAAAGGAAAGTTTGTATAAAATTCGTAGAGCTTGTTTCTTTTCTCTCTCTGTGTGTATTAAATTTAAAAGGATAATACCCACACTGCCCTGCTCCTCTCTCTCCTCTTCTGTATTTCTTTCTGATTCTTTACTATATTTTTAAATGTTTCATTACACTCTTTCTTTCCCTAACTTCTTTTATCCATATCTGCTTCCTTAATCACCCAACGTTGCTAGTAGGTGAAAATTTTATGATCAACATTTCAATGACATTTATGAATAATGAAGATGTCTAATAATAATATTTTTATATTGCAAATGAATTCCCAAGCAATCATTTTTGCCTTTGATAATCTTAAACAAGACATTTAATGTATTTCTACCAACTTTGAATCTGTGATTCACAGAAAAAAAGGAAAATATTTATTAATCAATCCACAGGCATTTATTAAATGGCCTGTAATTGCAAACTACTGATCATGTAAGAGTGAAGTGGTGCCCACATTGATGTTTACATTTTGTTAGGAGAGACATCTCTACATATACTTCTATAGATCTATGATTTTATCAGTTTGTGAGTTTTCTACACTTACATTTATTCACCAGAATTCTTGGTTGGTTATAGGTTTCAGTATGATTGCACCATGTGCCTCCCCATTGAGTCCTATGTGATTCTTATATTTAGTTCTTCAGAAGCTGTAGTACTCTGTCTAATTTCCATATAGTAATTACTAGTGAAATGTTAGTATTAAAGATATCAGCCTTTGCTTTCATGGGAAACTTGGGGCCATTTCCCCAAAGCAACCCCTCCTGTTCCCCTTTTACCATTTAGCTCTGGGTCCAACTCGTCCCTCTGTTCTAACTCAGATAACGCATATTGTTGGAGAGTCCCAGTATGCTTCTATCCATATCCCTTGAAATATTATTGAAATATGGACAGTAGACATCCTTCATCTACTTAGGCTTTTCTATGTAGAATGACAGACCAAATTCTTCTAATTTCTGATCTCTTCCCAGACATTGTGCAATATTTCTTTTGGGGGCAGGGGAGCTTTATACAGAAAGCATATCAGTTTATACCAAACCACGCAAATACCTCTCTCCAACACACACATACACACACACACACACATTAACCATCATGCATATATATGACTGACATTTTGTATCTTGGTATAATGTACTTCCTATAGCTGTTTCAACATTGCTTAGGAAATATTAGTGGAAACATCTCATTTGTAGCACTGCTCAGGCTACTTTCTCTGTGAACTATCTTGGAGTGTGCATAGACTTTGAGATCACCTATTCTACTAATAAACTACATGACAGGGTTGGTTTGTCCATTATTTTTTTTAGGATATGAGAAAGCAATATGGAAATTTTTTCCCCTAATCAAAGTTATTTTTATCAAGAGTCTACTATGTATAAAACATTTGAAAACACAAAGACCAAATGTCCAGCACAGGTCTTGTGTTCCAGAAGCCTATACTCCCAAAAGGATAGCTAAGTTATTCATACGAAGTATGATACAGGGATCAAGAGCCAGCTTTGACCTTAGGAAACCCTGATCTCAGATGCTGTTTCTGAAATATGATGGCTGCATGGCTTTTCTTGAGGACTTAACTGGTCAGTTCTACAGGAATCATTCTAAGATTTCTCGCAATGACCATGTGAAGCAGGTAGTGAAAGTATTATTATGATTTCTACCAGACAAATGGAGAGAAAATATCTTAGAGAGACAAAAATGTTGTCTCTGGTCAGGCAACAGTAAGTATCAGAACCATGACTTGAACAAAGGGGGGCATCATGAAATAACTCATTAGAATAGGAGTCAATGGACACAGGCTCAAATCTCACCTTCCATATTGCTTCTGTGACCTTGGGTTCAAGTTGGAACTCACTTACCCTCTCTGTGTCTCAGTTTCCAGATCTAGAAACTAAAGAGATTGGACTCAATGACCTCTGAAATCCTTTTCATTTCTGTCTAGCATTCTAAGATCTTGGATTCAGTCTAGAGCTTTTTCCACTAAACCTTTCTGCTTTCTTTGGCCAGAAAGGGGTGTCTAGCAGGTAACTGGCAATACAATAGTGGAGCTGTGAAGTATCTGCTTCAGTGGTATCACATAGAAACAGGAGCCAATAAACTGTACATAAAGAACCGTATAAGCTACATATTGATTGAGAAAACCCACCATTGTCTATCGATTGTATTCTTATTTATTTTGTTAAATATTTCCCAATTACATTTTTATCTTGTTCTGCCTTCCTCTGGAGTAGGCTGGCTTATAGCCAGGGGGTGACATGGTTGATACCAATGATATATATGATGCTGATAATTGAAGCCATGAGGATACTTGGAGAACCATTGAAGAGAGGGAAAAACATCCTATAAATATCTGGGGAAAAATCCACAATGACCACCAAACAAAGAAATATATATATATATATATATATATATATATATATATATATGTATGTATATACGTACAGCTCTTTCACGCACCGTTAGATGATGAGGCAGTGTCAGAATAACTCACATATCAGAAATATAGTAGGAGCTAGATCTTAATGACAACATTTATCATAATAGGTAATAGGTCTGCAGCTGAAAGAGATCTCAGAGGTCAGTGAGACCAGTTAAGGTCACACATGTGTTAAATATTAGAGTCAGGATTTGAAACCAAATCCTTTGCCTTCAAAATTGTGATCTCTTTCCACACGTTATCATTTTCACCATCTCAACCAAGTGGCCTCCTAACACCTGAGAAGGTACATAAGCACAAGTAATATTAACATTAGAATCTGCACTAGTGATACCCTTGGAAGAAAGAGAGAGAATACACTGGCATTTCTAGCTTCTTTGTTGTAGGTGAATTTGCTGGGGATATTCATAGAGAGAAAAAAGGCATCGGTCCCCTCTCTTCAATCATAAATTGGATGAACATTCATTAAGTATTCATCTTTAATTCAGTTGTGGACTGGACTAGATAAATTCTTGGTCACTTTTAAGGGAAAGAGGTCTGCTTGGCAAGTGACATGATGAATTTGGAGGCAAAGAACCCAGGTTTGAATTCTGATTCTGTGTAACCTTATGAAAGACACTTGACTACTCTGGGTTTCAGTTTCGTCTTCTGAAAAATGTGAAGCTTGGACCAGATAACCTGTAACTTCTCTTTCCCCTTTATATCAATGATCCTATATTATATCAGGGATTCTGGGATACTGTTCAGCCTCCAACTTTACAGCTGGAATAAAGACAACCTCCGCATTCATCAGAGATTTTGACATTTTCACTACACACACACACACACACACACACACACACACACACACACACACATATATACATATATGTATGTATATACACAAGCCTATATCTATATATACATCTTATATATGTGCATACATATTGTGTATTTTGATAGATAGTATTGATCTATCATAAGAGATGATGAGTGATGAATGACTTTCCACTAAAGCCTAGAGTATTTTTCCTCATTAACATAATAAAGCACATGAGCAAACAAAGGGAGCCTTTCCCTCTTGAATTCTGTATTATGGCTCTGGTTACCCCCCAAAAAACCTCTCTTGAATTGCTTTCATTCACTGAGGCAGTTTTCATTTAAAAGGAAATTATTTTCTTGATGTCATACAGGGAAAATAATTTGGCTTCAAAGTTTAATTCCTTTTTGTGGGAGGCTCCATTAAAATCATTTTGCAGAATGTAAATTCATATCATCGAGTCACACTAACACATTTGAAAGTTTTTACCAGCAAGGATTAGTTTAGTGAGAATAAAACAAAACAAACCAAATCTGGACGTGATTCCCCAAAGACCTCTGAGGGAGGCCATCTTCTTCCCTCATTGCACCTTGGGTTCAATTAGCTTCCTGGAGTTCAGAGCTTCTTTAGCAAATGAAGATCTTTACTCATTCCTATGGAGAAATGTAGTCTTCAATTATTCTGTTCTCCTTCTGATCTTATTCTGAAACCTAATTTGCAGGAGCTTTATTGTATATATTTAATAAGATTTTTTTAATGTATTCTGAGTTTATTTTCACTGACACTCCCTGAGAAAATGGTCCTCCTACATATTTCAAAAGAGATTTAAAAAAAAAGAAAATGTATTTGTTTCCTCTCCTCAAGCAATGGAGACATTTCTTCATTGTTGGGAATTTCCATTCACTGAGTGTACATGGAATGGGGGAAGAAGAGTTGATGTGCTCCATCCAGATTATTGCCTAAGGTCCCAGATGACTTTGGCATGTGGACCACTCGCAGATGCTTTTCTCTCTCCTGGCTTCACTGAGATGACTATTTTCTGAGCAGCACCAGCTGCCCTGATATTGAACAAAGAGACTCATGAGATTCTAGATGAAGGGATTTCTTGTCCAATGCTTTCATTTGATGGAGGGAACTCTGGATGAGGGAAGTTAAAGGGCATTTTTGACCCTTTCCAATTTTCATTAGGAGGTAAGAGGTAGAATTTATGAAGCATATCACAGATGAAATACTGGATTTCCAATAAAATCGTGTAAAACAGTTTATCAATGTAGATTACAAAGTATAGAAAATTCAAGGTTTTTATAAAGCCATATGGAAACACAAAGGTATCCCCTTCAGGAAACAAAAATATTTTGCATACACTAATGTTGGACTCATGTAGAGCTATTTTACATAAGTAAGAAATAGTGATCTTCAAAGATATTTTTCCTTAACAATTCCTCCAAGTTCTTTTCTTCGAAGGTAATTTTTCAGGATTGTCTTCCCTATAACAAAGTGGCATTACCTATTTTTGTGACATAAAAGGGGCATTCAATTCTTGATGGAAAATGAACACAGCATATAGACCCTGATTATTGCAAATAAGGTTAATTGCTTTACACTATAAATACCTAATGCTGACTTGATTTTTACATTGATGTTTATTGTTATGACTTGGAATTCTTCAATGTAAGGTCAATTTATTTATTGTACATATAAAAGTATTATGAAAGGAAGAGGATATGTCCCTGAACTGGGAGTTCCAGGGATTCTGTAGGGCCACAGACTCTCAAATGTAAAGGTGGGAAGTACCTTCAAGATAATCGAATCCAACCCCCACATTTGACAGAGGAAGCCCAGAGAATTCAAGAAAGTTGCCTAAGGTAACATGAGTTGTAAATGGGAGAGATGGAATTTGAATTCTGGTCCTGAGACTCTTAGGTTAGTGGTATTCCCAATGCACTATGTGCAGGTTAAGACCTACCTGTGGAATACAATATTTCTGAAGCAGTAAGAAGTCATTGAATCTCAAAGCTGGAAGAGACCTCAATGGTCAGCTAGTCCATTCTAGTAAAGGAAACAGAATTTCCACTTTAAAATTACCAACAAATAGTCGTTCAACCTCTGTTCAAAGATATGCACTGATGTGGAGCTCATCTCTTAAGTTATTTAAATATTGGATCTTCACTAGCAGGCAACATATGATTACTGGTATTGTGCTAGACTGGGAGGCAGAAAGACCTAAGTTCAAAAACTACCTCTGTCACTTACCAGCTATGTGACCCTTAGACTTCTCAGAAAGCTCTGCATCTGCCTAGATTTAGACCATCCACCTGTGGCCTCTGTTTCTTCTCTGGAAGAATCTCCCAGGAAGCCCTGTGCCGTCCCCAGATCCAGGCCACTGGGCAATAGCCTCTTTTTGCATTGGGACTTCTCCAGAAGCAATTCTCAGGTCAGATGTACCCCAAATTATCCATTCTTAACCTCCTGCACCCAAACTTGCAAGGCCAAGCCTTTGTATGCTTGTTATGAGTCAGACCTCTTGATCCTCACTACCGGCTATGAGGTGGGATATGAAGAGTAGCTGCCTTGAATTATCTAATTACTTGTCTCTCTCAATAAACCTCTTTAACTACTGCAACTTTGCCTAGATTCACTCATCGGTGGTTAGTCTATTCTGACCCTGTCTTCTACTATTCCTCATCTCAGGGATCTATCATTCCTGTCTCCTTTTGTACAAACACAATTCTCTGTCTCCATTTCCTAATTTCTTTCTTCCATCTAACAATATCCCACTACAATTCTTCCCAACATTTCTACGGTTCATTTTCTAGAATGAATGCTCCATAGTTAATAAGATTTCTTTCATCTTAACCTTTCTCCTTCCCAATTTTCTCCACCTTCTGGCTCTCTCTTAAGACCTGGTTCCCTCCTGATACCAATACCAACCCTTTTCAATTTTGGTTGTACTTCCTCTCATACTCCCTAAGTCACTGGTCATGGACAGACGAGGAGTATGACTTGTTCCAGAGCATCGCCTCTTACTACCACCCCTACTTGAGTGACCTCCTTTGAGATTCATTCAATCTAAAATGTATCACTCTATCAAAATTCTTGTCTGTCAACCCCCAAGAAACTGTGATTCCTTTCTCAATGAATTTAAAACACGACTCATAATCGTTTTCTTTGTCCAATCTCCTGCCCTCATACTAAGGGAATGAAACATACATATTAACTCCCTCACTCATTCATTTCCCATGACCTAACCTTCTACTCCACTTTAGCTACACAGAGATAATCATGCTCTTGGTTTTGCCATCACTCACAAATTTTCCACATCCATGTTTAGGAACTCTTAAATTCATTTGTCTAGTCATGATCTCTGGTCATTCTACCTCTCATCTGTCTTGCACCTCCAAGCCTTGCTTTTAGCCCTAACTACAATCTCCAAACCCTAACTCCTCAATTTTTTTCTGTGAACTGGTCATATTCTCCCCTCCCCTCTCCTCTCCTCCCCTCCCCTCTTTTCTCCTCTTCTTTCCTCTCCTCTCCTGTCCTCTCATCTCCTCTCCTCTCTTCCCTTCCCCAGCCCTCTATTCTCCTCCCCTCCCTTCACCTCCCTTCCCCTCTATACAGCCCTCTTCTTAGTCTCTTGAATGCTTTATTCTATCAAAAGTCTTGTCCTGCTAATCTTCAGCACTGTATTACTCTTCCAAAATCATTAACTTCTCTTCCTTTGAGGTACAGTCAATACATATCTATTACTTTATGGTCTCCAAAATATTCTCTTTCCTTCCTTATAAATGATTTCAGTGACCGACTCACAGATTTTCCTCCCCAAACCTTGTCCTTAGAGCAGGCGAATTCAGCATACATATTTATATTCTTTCAAATACCCTAACCTCCCAATTCCTCAACTATTCATCTCTCCTAACCACTCTTCATTTAATTATCTCATTTCTCTACTCCATTTAGCAATAAACAGAGATGGTTATATTCTTGAGTTAGATGTCACTTACAAGTGTTATACTTTCATGTGTATTAACAGTGAAATTTCTTCTCTTTTTTATTTTCCCTCTGAATCATGATTGAAAATCATATTCTCCATTATTGTGCTCTCCAATTCCTGCATCATTTAGTTTTTTCCCCAGACCATCCCCTCTGCACCGACTATACTCTTCTCCCTTCCCTATCTTGCTTGATTCTTTGGTGAACTAGTTCAACTATACAATATTTTCATAAGAAAAACCATGTTCATTGGGTCCACTACATTTCCTGTTACATAAGCTTAGCTGCAAGGTAACTGGATATGATTTCCTAGAGATAGCAAGCTGGCTTAGTGGATAGAGCACTGGACCTGGAGTGATGAAAGACCTGAGTTCAAATCTAGACTCAGACTCATGTGACTGTGTTGCTACTGGCCATGAGGTTGGATATGGAGAGTGGCTGCCTTGTGACACAGTAATTTGTTTGCCTTAATACACTGGAGAAGGAATGACAAAGCACCCTAGTATCTTTGCAAAGAAAATCCAGAGGGGCATGAAGGGTTGGGCACAACTAAACAACTGAATATTAATAATAATAAATGATTCAGTATCCCACTCATCACAATGGCTATTGCTAATATGTTTATCCCTCCTTAAAGCAGTGTCTCATCAACCCTTTAATAGATACATGACCACCCTCTAAGTAGAGGATTTAGACTCATATTTCATGGAAAAATGAGCCTATTTGTCAAAAACCCTCTTCTCTTTTCCTCATTTTTTTTTTCTCCTCCAAATACACCTTTGTCTCCTCTATTCCTCACTTGCTCTGACCATTGCCACTAACTTATTATCCTTCTTCACTTTTGTGATTAAATTACTTAAGAAAGTCTTCTACAGTCAGTTCCTTGACTTTCTCACCTTTCACTCCTTCCAAAGCACTTTTGAGTTGGGCTTGTCTGCCTCACCTCCAAAATGATGTTTTACTGAATATCTGTGAATATCTGGGTGATGCTGGTCCATTAACCTAGCTATCCATAGAGCTATGCACCCAAGAGGACTAATGCCTTATGAAAGGTAATTTTAGAAATGATTTGAATGTCATGTATTCCCATTAACTGTAGGAGACACCAAGGAAGAGATGAAAGAATTGATAAGCTTAGGGTCCTGGTACTT
>CM053771.1:533578508-533640306 GCA_028658325.1 Potorous gilbertii | reverse complement strand
CTGTAGGAGACACCAAGGAAGAGATGAAAGAATTGATAAGCTTAGGGTCCTGGTACTTCTTGATGTCAAAATCTATTGCCACATAAATCTTGTTAATGCATAGATCTGATTATGTTACTTCTCCACTCAAAAACTGTTAATGATTCTACTCTTATAGAATAATGATCATATTTCTTAACCCAGCATCCGAGGGCCCTCATTTACATCATTTACAGACTTCCTTGCAATGACTCTTAGTTCACCCCTTTTTCACAGGTAATTGTGACCTTGTTGCCAGGTAACAAGCAAAACCTACATAAATAAATGATGTTATTTTCTTTGTTCTGCAGCCCATTGCCTCCTTATTATATTATACTATTTCAGTACTCTTCAGTCTTTCCCTATAGAGGATTAGAAGGCTGCTTCTCTCCTCCAAATACACCTTTGTCTCCTCTATTCCTCACTTGCTCTGACCATTGCCACTAACTTATTATCCTTCTTCACTTTTGTGATTAAATTACTTAAGAAAGTCTTCTACAGTCAGTTCCTTGACTTTCTCACCTTTCACTCCTTCCAAAGCACTTTTGAGTTGGGCTTGTCTGCCTCACCTCCAAAGTTACTAATGTAATTACAGAAAACCCAATGGTCTTATCCCAACATTCATCCTACTTGACGTCTACAAACTTGGGAACTGTCAACTACCCTCTTCTCCTTGATCCTCTCTTCTGTCCAGGTTTTCATGACATATCCCTCTTGGTTCATCCATCCATTAGTTTGAAATACTAACTATGGGTAGTTCCCGGAGTCCTATGCTTAACTTTCTTCTCTTCCCTCTCTATACTACTTGCTGATCTCATTAGCCCCCATGGCTTCATCATATTAACTATTCATTGCTATTATGGATTCATCTCATTTGATCCCTATATGGAGGATTTTCAGACCTATTTATCCAACTCTAACTTCATTCCTTACCTGCAAGTGGATATATAAGACTGAAGATCACAAATTATCTCTTGGATATCTCAATTGCATGTCCATTAACTTCTCAAAACAAAGTATGTTCAAAACATAATTTATTATCCCCCCCGAAAAATACCTCCTTCCTCCTGAATTTCCCTTTTACTAATAAGGGCACTCTCATTATTCCAGTCACCTGAGCTCATAATCTTGATGTCATCCTTTACTCTTTACTCTCATTCACCCCACAAAAAGAAATCTGACACAAAATCTTGTCATTTGTATCTAAATAAATTTCCTTCATACATCACCTTTGCCCTCGTATAGCTGCTATTGCAGTGTAGACCCTCATCATCTCACACCTGGAATATTGCCATAGCCTTCTGGTTGGTCTCTTTCCTTCATTTCACTCCCCATTCCATTCCATCTTTCCCTCAGCTACCAAAGGGATTTTTCTAATGTGCAGGTCTGACCCCATGTTCTTCCACACCAAGCTGCTCAAAAAATTCTGAAATAAAATATAACATCCTATATTTGGCTTGTAATCTCCCCTCATATGCTAGGTCTGTCCTATGTTTCTAGTCTTCTCATATTTATTCCCTTCTATATAGCTATGATACCGTGTCAGTGGCCTATGGCAGTTCTTTAGACACAACAGTGTATCCCCAAACTTCTTATCTTTGTACTAGTTGTCTCCCATGCCTGGGATGAGCTTCCCACTCAATTCTGCCTCCTGGTTTCCCTGGCTTCAAATTCCAGCTCAAATTCCTCTTTTGTAAGAGACCATTCCTGGAATTCCCTAGAACTATTGCATTCCCTCTGAGATTGCCTTCCATGTATTATGTATAACTTGTATGTTCATAATTGTTTTTAGGTTATCTACCCCATGTGAATATGAGGTTTTTTTGACCTGTCTTCCTAGCCTTAGGATTTAACACAATGCCTGACCCACGGTAATTGGATAATAAATCCTTGTTGATGATGATGATATGCCTTTAGTGTACAGTGCCTAGTACATAGTAGGCTCTTCCTCAATAAGTGTTTATTGACTAAAGATAGTGAACATGGGGAATTAATTTCATTTCTTTAAGCCCTAGTAGTTTCATCTGTCCAATAGGAACTCTATTTCCCCCAATGGCTGTCTGATGAAGTTGCGAGGCTCAAATTGGATAAGGAATTTATACAAAAGTCTTTGCAGAGTTTAACATGTGATATAAATGTCAGTTATTATTTGTTTCCTTAAAATATATAGAAAATTGATGATGAAAATAAGTAAGAAAAGAGAATAACAAAGAGAAGTTTTCTCAAATTCCATTTTTCCTATTTCAAACATCTGATAAAACACATTACTCATTCCCTGGGTAAATGACTATTTTCTGTCTTATGATAAAAACACATTCTATTTTTAAGAAAAATCTCATTATGATTAAGTTTAATTAAAAAGAAGCTTTGAGAAGAAAAATTAGGATACCCTTTAAGGATTTGATAGAGGAGAAATAAAAAAAAATTGAATATGAAGCAAAAATAGGGATGAGACTGTCAAGAGGAGCAGAAACAGAATTCAGAACTGGTTTTTACAATGGTACGTTTGGGGGAAAAGGAAGCACAAAATATAAAATAGAATTGGAAACCAACAGCGTAGTAGTGGAAACTTGCCTTTCCATTACAAACCGCAAGAAGGGAGGAAACATTCAGTTACATAATCCACTCTGAAAAAAGGGGAAAGAAAGCATTTTTACCTACAAATATTTTTTTTAGGGAGAACAACTTCCTTTCAACAATATTTAACAGAATTTGCCTCTGCATTAATTGACTGTATGTAGTGACTTTGATTCCTTTATTAACA
This sequence comes from Potorous gilbertii, assembly GCA_028658325.1. Taxonomy (NCBI): domain Eukaryota; kingdom Metazoa; phylum Chordata; class Mammalia; order Diprotodontia; family Potoroidae; genus Potorous; species Potorous gilbertii. The sequence goes on along the minus strand of CM053771.1, from coordinate 533,637,524 downwards.
TGTGAAGTGAAATGCAGTAATTTTTACAGGAAAAGGTGAGAAAGGTGTCAAAACTCGTGCTATGTGGGACTGAGTTTTCAGTCTTTTCTACCAACACTTCTAGCCTACGAGGACATTACTTGTCTAGAATGCAAGTGAAGGAGGTGGAGAGGGGGAAGGACCAAATTGTGTCTGAAAAGATGTATCAGCTCATCACATAGTTCAATTAATGTTTACTGAGGATGTGCTTGGCTTGGAGATTAAAAATAAAGAGACTTGACTTTTGAGTTTTACAAAAATAAAGACAAGTAGTGTGGTTCCTGTCCCAAGGCCAGTTGGTATGGGATTCTCCTTCTTGATAAAAATAAATATTTTGCTTTGTATTAGGGGCAGGGCAGAGATGGGGGAAGTGGAAGAGTTTCAACCTTCTTTAGTCCTCTTTGGGACTATTCTAACTTCAAGTCTCCTGTGAGACTCTTCAAGTATTGAGTTGTTTCAGGTGCTTTTGGCTTCCAGTTTCAGGAGGGAATATGGAAAGGGACCAACCCCACTTCAGCTTGCTTAAGAAAGACTCTGGAAAGATGTGAGTGGACCTGGCAGTTTACATCATGTCCCTATCTCCAGTTTGATACCATAAAAATTTTGAGGAGTTTCCTTTTGGATAAGATTGAGGACTCTCTCTCTTGATTGAGCTGAGCTATTTTGCTCCTGGTGGGAGAGCTCTTTCATTCTGTATCATCTGGTATTCATCTTCCATGTAAACCTTCCTTGATTTTGCTTTTGCTATGATTTAGATAAATCAATTTCTTCACTACTCATATATGTGTTCATTGTGGAACTGGTATTTGATATGAAAAGGGTCAAACCTTGGAAATAAACCTTGGGATCTTCCTTTCCCCCAAATGATTATGACAAAGTAATCAGAAGTTAGTTTGACCTGATTATGTCCTCTTGACTAACAATATTTAAGAGAGTAGATAGATGTAAATGTCATCTAAGTGGTCCCTTTTTCCGAGGAGAGCAAAATGGTGGCCTCTGACCCCAGTGTTTTACTTCTCCTCTTGGCAAGAATTAAAATCTGCTTTGCAAAAGGGTTAGGGGAGAAGAGGCCAGAGGCGTCTATTCCACTTTTCCTTGAGCCACACAATGACCCCTATATGTTACTATCGTCTCATCTGACCCTTTGTTTTATGAATGACGATACTGACTATGAGAGATGGCAAAAACTTTTACTAACATCACACAGGAGTAGAACCCAGGATGGAACACACGTTCCCTGAATTGAAACTCAGCTCTTTCTCATGTGAGACTGTGTCCCTCTGATTGTTCAATCAATGATCATTAATTTCACCAGTATCAGGTGCTTCTGGCATAGCAACTCTGTCCAGCAAAGCACATCAAACCCTCTATTTTCAATGGTGACAAACGTAAATTATAAAATCACTGCTATAGTGTGGAGAAGGACTTACCTTTTCAAATCATTTTCTTTTCTATATACCCATACACAAATGTATATACATATAGATACATACATCTATACACACACATATAGTGCACATATTTATATACACATTATCATTGTTTTTGTTAGTGTTAATTATTTACATGCTATCTTTCCAGGTCAAATATAGATTCCCCAATGACTATTTCTTTTTTCTTTGTATTCTCCCACTAGGAGCTTCATAAATGCTTGTTGATGGATTATTTGGTAAGTTTATGGAGCCAAGATCAGAAAGGATAAGATGGGACCCATTGGATCCATAGGATGCAACAGCAGGATCTATCCTTTGTTTTATCACTACAAAGTGAGAATACTTTGAGAAGCAAACTCCTCTCTAGTCCCCAGATAATCTCAAATACATTGATGAGCCTTTGGCTCACACAATGGGCAAGTACTGATTGTGCACCAGCTTTGTCCCATAATACGTTCTTGGAGTAAGCACCAGGGATAAAAAAAAAAAATGAAGCAAAACCTTTCCTGCTTTCAAGAAGCTTCCATAGCTCTTCCTGTGGCATCCTGTTTATTTTCTTGTGATATAGGGTTTGTAGCTTGATATTTGAATTTTTCCATATGCTGTGGAATCTTCCAATATCTTCCATTCTGAGCAGATTCCTAAGTCACTGGGGGCTCTAATAGACCACAAAACTTTGAGGTCTGAGTTTAGCATCTCTTTGGATGTGTGAGCTCTGCAGGACAGAGTCAGGGTCACAGGTGCCCTTCCTAGGCCAAAGGGGCAAAACAGAAGAGAAGAAAACAGTACAAGTGAGTTGCCAGTGGCCTCTCATGGCCCATCGTGCTGTTTATTTGCAAAACTGAAGAGCAGAGGAGAGCATCAGCAGGCTCGAAATCTCCTCTGCCAGCGTCATCTTTGAAGACGACAAAGCCCTGAGGCCCTCATCCCTTCCAGTCCTCTTTGTCATCTGCTGCTTGTCTGACTGGAGAAAACACAGCAGTTCTATGACCTTGAACAGCAGCATGCGTTCCTCTCTCTCTCTCTCTCTCTCTCTGTCTTTATATCTCTCTCACACACACACGCACACACATAAAGAGAGGGGGAGAGAGAGAGAGAGAGAGAGAGAGAGAGAGAGACCAAAAGAGAGACAGTCAGTCATACAGGCAAGTGGACAAATAGATATAGAAAGAGAAAGGGAAAGAGGGAGAGAAAAAGAATTTAATGACAGAATTAAAAAGAAAGTGAAATAAAGAAAAAAAATAATGGGATGTATTACTAAGTTTAAGAATGACACCAATCAAGCAATTAATAAGTATTTATTTATTAAGTAACTTCTGTGGTTATAGGAATTGTACTGGGTAACAGGGATACAGAGCCAAAAATGAGACAGTATCTGTTCACAAAGTACTTAGCTTCTGCAGGACAATCTGCTCCCAAGTCCTGATAGACTATTGAAGTATCAAAGGGGAAGGTACAGATGTGCCATCAAGAGACCTGAAATTTTGTCCCATCTATAACATTATTGTATGTATCATCTCTGATAAATCACCTAAAATCTTTTGAGCTTTTGTTTCCAGGCCTCTGAAATGTTATGAGAACAATGTACTTTAAGTCTTAATGAAGCAGGCAAAGGGAAATTCCTAGTGATTGTTCTATCCCAACAATAGCTATCGTGACAAAGTTAGCAGTGATGTTTGTTGCATCTGGCTGAGCAAAGCTGCACAGCTGATAGAGTCACAGTATAGGTGGCAAAGAGAATGAAAGTGGGCACTAAGCATCTGCTACTCCTGGGGTCAGAGCTAGTTTATCAATTTTGAGTCATAGAGAAATCACAGTGTGGTTAGTCCTAGCATCACTATATATATGATATATGTTACATAAATAAATATGTGTGTGTATGCATATGTGTGTATATGTATTGCATATGGGCACTACCCAGATACATGATATACATGCATTATGCATTGGGATATATTCCAAAATGAAACCTTGGATTTTTTTGTGTATATATTTTAAAACTTCTTCATCAAATATTAATTATTCCCTATTTTACCTAAGTGATCAGGCTGCTCCTCTCTATCATTTTATTACTGATATTTTTACACAACATTGGAGGGGCAGTTCTTCATAAGTGATATAGTAACCTAACCTGTAGTTATGTAACAGTGTAACCACACCTGCCATTTATTTTTCTATCAGCTTTGCATAATCTAAAACCCATTGCATTGCATGAATCAGAGCAACAAAGCTTCCCTGGATCAATATTATAACTAAAATGGTGAACCTTTGCTTCATAGAGAAGTTGGAAAACTATCAGATGGAAAACTCTTCAAGCTGGTCCAGCCATACCTATATCTTGGGCAAAATCTACATAGATAAAATACACTGAACCCAGAATTAAACAAGAAGGAAAGAGTGGGCTGGATGACACTTGTATTTTAAATCACTAAATAGAACATACTGGTATAATCTGTCAACATCCTTGTTGGAAACAGTTCAATTCTCATCTCATTAGTGCAAACCAACCCAGCATTACAGCTGTCTAATGAACCTTTGACGTGAAGAATGAAATTGCCTCTCCACTCATTACTGAATGTTACAATAATTCTAGTAGAAATACATTAAAATTTCACTATAGCATCATTTGATAAACAGCAGAAATAGGTATAAAGTTAACCTATTTGGACTCCATCCAAATGGGGTTACTTGGTAATTTGTCAAAGGCATCTCATCGATGGAGGCAGACTGCAAACCAGATGGCCAGACTCAAAATCTTGAACTCCTGGGTTCAAGTCAGACTTCAGGCAACTATTGGCTGGAAAACCCTGAATAAGTCTTGAACCTTTCATTTGTTTAGGTAATTCTCAAAAGAAGATGCTGAGTTGGAACCATTCTGCACCTGACGAAGGAGTTTCTTCATCAGGGAGATATCTATACCTGCCAACTTACAGGTCTGTGTCAAATTTATTCTCTTTTATAACATATTTCTACCTCTAAGATGTGACATAGAAACTCTCTTCTCAAAGGACGTTGTACCAGTAAAGCTTTACCAAATAATGAAAATACTGTTGAAAATATAATCATGATGTTAATAATAATAGTTTGAAAGATGCGTGAGATCTGCCTTTGCTGAGCCATTTTCTTATCCATTGATACAATGGATAAAGTGGAGCGGAGTGCTGGCCTTAGAGTTCAGAAGACACGTTCAGGCCAGGAACACTCAGGATTACTGTCTATGGATTTTCCTAATTCTCTGACCCTTTATGGGAGAAACACTGGAATAGAAATATTCTCTTGTTTTCCTTCTCTTTCTGTTATATGTGGCTTTTGTCAAAGCTTAATACCTTCATTATTAATAAAGGGAAGGAGCCAATTTTTGATAAAGATTAATCTAAGATGATGATGATGATGATATAGTGGTGACGTTAGTAATTGGTGGAGTTATCTTTTGTGGGGAAGATAAAACAGTTAATAAAGGCAGAGGCAGTAAATGATATCACAATCAGATTTATTTTCTGTTATTGAAAGGCATTCTGGCACGGTGGCTAAAGTGCTGGAGATTGGGTTAGGAAGATGTATGCCAATAAAATTTAACTAGCCAAGTGATCTTGGACAAGTCACTTAATCTTCCTATAAAATGAAGTTCACATTACTGGTCATATTTCATAAGTTTGTTTTGAAATAGAAGTGAGATAATGTGTACTAAGGAATTACCCTCTTTATTATATGAACATTTGGGGATTTAAAATGATTAGAAAAAAAGACACTTGGGTTAGGAATACTGATAAAATTCAGTCTGATCATAAAATCCTTAAAAAAATGTTTACAGAGACACAGACAGTTCTAAGTAACTTAGTGAAAACTGCTCTTCAGATACATTTACTGAGGGGACTTGTTTGAAAGACAAGAACATAGAATGAATTAAAGATTACTGAAATGTATTGTCGTCCATTAGCTCATTTGCTAATGACTGTTTTTAGAATTATGAAGGATACAGTTAATATAGTGCATATATCAAATGACTGAGGACTTTGGGAAGATTATATAAAACAAGTGGAAATCTGCTGCCAGAAAGTTGAATTTCTTGAGTTTCATATCATCACTGAGAGATGGATCATTGCTAATGAGGAACGCTCAATTTGAGGCACTGGTCACTGTAGGAAAGGACTTGATTAGAATAAGTGAAGAAGTAGGGGATATAGAGGCCAGGAGTCAGTGGAAACCAGTAGCCATGGCACAGAAAGAGAGAATAGTAGCTGTAACTAGAGGCAGAAAGGTGCTGATGACTGGAAGAAGACACTGCTTTACTGAGAGTTTATTGGCATGGACTCCAACTACAACTTGAGAATGGAATTGCCTATTGCCTTTTTCTGCCCTCTTTGGTTTGCAAAGGACATTCATTGAAGGAAAGACAGGCTTCTGATCTAGCATTGATTATCTCAAATTTATTTAAGCTTTTCAATCTGCAGAAAATACTCCTCATGGCAACCCTGTGTTTTTAGTATTTTCCCTATATAACAGATAGAGAGACTAAGTCTTTGAGAGTTGAAGCGATTTGCCCAAGGTCAGTCAGCTAGTGAGTGGCAGAATTATGATAAAAACTCTGGCCTTATCATTTTATTTTCTGTGGTCTTTCCATTATAGCTTGGTGCCAGATTGTTTGGGGTTATTTGGAAGCAAAGTGAAAAAAAAGAAAAAAAAATAGTCAGTCAGAGAAGAATGGAAAATCTGTTTGCACATGGCAGATTGCCATGACAGAAGAATCACAACCAGGTAACTGGGCTACTTGGTAACGAATTTCTCTGTATTTTGCTAAGATGACACTCAAAAGGTAGACCTCTGTCACCAGATTTGACTACACATTCAAATCTTTCCAGCTGGGTAGAAATATATGAAGTCACCCTCTAGGGACGCAGTTTGGACACAGGAGGGTTAACTCACCAACATGATTAGGCAGTGGAATAAGATTTTGTGGAAGTAGAGAGAGTGGGGGAGAATGGAAGGACAGCCTACATGTTCTTTCTGTATCTATGCACATGTATGAGTTCATTCTAGAGAAATGTCCTTAGAATGTTCAGTAAAACCTCTATGTTGATTTATGAAAGGACACTAAGGGAATTCCCTGTGGTTATAAAATGACTGAATGAATTATGATATGTGAAATTATGAAATGAGTGAACTAAAGCCTAGGGTACTACTATGAATTAAAGTATACGGTAAGAAATGAGAAGATACTCATATAGTGGGCAATGAGTGAACAAGTTATGATATGTGAATGACATTGAATGCTGTTGTGCTGTAAAGAAATGGTCAATGGAATGATTTCAGAGAAAACTGAGAAGATTTGCATAAACTGATGCAAAATGATATGAGCAGAAATAGGAGAATGATTTATACAATAACAAACATTGTAAGGACAAATAACTTTGAAAGCACAGTGACCAACTGCCATTCCAGAGGACTTAGGATGAAATAAAATAGCTGCATCCTGACAGGGACATGATAAATTCACAATACAGATGGAGAAATATTTTTTTGACATGACCAATCAGATTTTTTTTTGCCATCCTATACATATTTGTAATGTTTTTTCTTCTTTCCTCAATGGGGAGGGGGGCAATAATTCAGGGAGAGAATGAGGAATTGTAAATACAATAAAATTGAATAGTCTGAAAAGAGAATAAACTCTAGAAATAAAATAAATGAAGAAATAATTTCAGAGAAACTTGGAAAGTTTCAGTGAATTTAAGTGAGAAGAACCAGGTGATTAATTTATGGAATATTAACAGTGTAAAGACAAAACTTTGAAAAACCTAACTGACCACTATACTGGCCAATTATGACTTGAGAAGACCAATGATGAAGAATTATACTCACCACTTGAGAGGGAGGAGATGTACTAAATACGCACAATGATGCACACATTTTTTTGGGGGGGTTTGGGTGGAATTTATTTACCTTGATAATTCATTCTAAATTTCAAGTTTTCTCTACTATCACCATTATGGTTAGGTTGGAGATAAAATACATATTTGTTATTGGAAAATAAAAAAAAGCACAGACAAGAACCTAAAAAGGGGGGAAAAGAAAGAAAAGACATGAAAAGCAACTTCTTAGGAAGAGTAGAAATACATGGGTTACAATCTCCATTTTTGAAGTAAACACACTTACATTTAACCATTCACATGTACATATAGAGCGTCTAGGTGTGGATTTGTTTCAAGAAAATACTTTATTGTGTTTTCGATCTATTTGGCAGCTTGATGAAACCTATGGGCCATTTCTCAGTCACTGTTAGATTAAAAAAAAAATTACAATTGAATTAAATGATAAATTTCAATTAGAATTTAGTGACAAAGGTCACTATTATTTTGCATTGAATTTCATGCATTTTCTGTAATCTCTCCACAGCTTCTGTAGGGTTCTGCAAGGCCCAGGTTAGGAAATCATGGTCTAAAGGAGAGAAATATGTAGATTTACCGCATGCACTCCCTTTAGCACAAGTCATCCATTGTGGAAATGTCACAAGCTCTTGATTATGCACAGTAAGTCAGAAATAGTGATTTTGTAAGATCAATCTCCTGGTGTCTGATTTCATGCCCTTCTAACAGTGAATCCTATCATAGTAATCCTTGAGCTAAGAATCATGGAAGTAAATTGCTTCTTCCTTTCCACATTTCTTGGTTTTTACTGCTGTTCTTGTCCTTAAAATAAAAACCTGGACTAGATTTTTGTTTTTATAATCTACACACAAGCTTCTTACAAAAAAAAAAAAAATTGGGTGTACATATGTCAAAGAAAAGAAAATGCTGCCACTGCTGATTCATTGGCAAACTACTGGATTTAAAGCCAGGACATGCTTAGTTTAAGTCCTGACTCTGACACATCTTAATTGTGTGAGCCTGGGCAAGTCACTTAATCTCTCATTGCTTCAGGCAACTCTAGAAGACAGATAAATGGAAGAGAAGGCATTGACCTATATTGAGAGAATGAGTTTCCTCACCTGGGAGTTCACTACACTACAAAGCACAAGCCCAGCCCCTATCCTATCCTTGTCTTTATTTCTTTCACATCCTTATCTCTATGCCTATTCCCATCTCTTGTATCGCTATCCTTATCCCCAGCCTTTTCTTTTCCCTATTCTTTTCCCAATTCTTATGCTTATCCCTATTCCCTATCTTCATTCCTAGGATAACTCATAAAATACTCTAGGAAATATAAATCTCTGATTAGCCATGTGAAAAGTTTTCTTTTAAAGCTAATGGGTTAAACAACAGACAACATTTCCCTCCCTCCTAAATAAAAGTCAGGCAATCACTGCCTGTGTGCTAGAAGGACCTGGCATGCTGCATTGGCTATCCCTCCAACATACAGTGGTTTCAGACTGCTGCCATTTAAATTCTTGAAATAGAATGGACTAGATCCAAGTGGTATGGTTGGGACAGTCAGTACTAGTTTATTAGAGTGCCTGGGGCTTGCCCTCAGTCCTGAAAGAACTATTACTTAAGTCTTAAACAATCTTTATTGTTGTGCAAAGGTAGGAGACCTCAAGCACCTTTTTTTTTTCTCCTGCTGATATTACTGTAATAACAAAAGACAGAATGAAATAGCAGGAGGATGAATGATTCTAACTACTGAGCTTTTAGAAATACCGAATATATTTAGTTCTGTTTTGATGTTTCCCCCCTGAGGAAAAAATTGAGGCTAAATGCAAAAATTTTTTATTAACATTTTAGTGTTTAATCAATGGAATGTTAGAGTATGCACAGGCATTTTCTTGACCCCCTTGCTGTGCAGAATTGGCATTGAAATAATGTTTCCGATGCTTTCACTGGGCACAAGATGGCACTTCGACTTCAGAGATCAAATAATTGCTTTACGATTTCCCAGTGCAAATAAAATGATGCTGGAATTCAGATTCTTAAAGGAGAAACCTTACCTCAATAATGGTCAAAAGCAAACAAATTGGCCATGCAGTGGGGAATACATTTGCATTGCGATGCACGATTTTTGTGGATACAGTAAAGTGAGAGTCTATGTACTAGATATGAAAATGGGAATGTAAAATAAATTCTATTTTCTTTTTCCCCACATGAATGAAATGAACCACCAATAATAGCTTAGAGCAAAATATACATATGTAGGCAGGAATTCATTTTACCTCCAACATCACAGAGTTAAGAGTTCTGAATTTAATGGAATTGTTCTCTTACAGGTAGGTCAGTCCCCGTCGATGTCATTCAAAATACTCAATGCATGTGTTCTTTCTGGGCAAGGCAGCATTTCCATTATTTTTGTTGTTGCTGTTTCCTGGGCAAAGTTCTTTAGGAGCCAAATCTCTTTTCATTCACATGCAACATGATGCTTCTGTACAAGTGTACCCTATAACTGGTTCTCTTATCTAACGCTACTTAGATATTCTGTTGGGAGAGTACTTGGTATTTTTTCCTAACTTAAGATGTGTAACTCTTCTTAGTCTTGCCTTTCTAACTTTCTTACTTCGGGCAAAAATGCTAGATTATAACATGCACCTTGTTTTTCAGTCAGTTGGAATATTCAGATATCCTTGTCAGTGAGAACATGATACTTAGAATCTTTGAAAGATGTCTGCTGTGACATCGCTCCTTTTATATATGATTTATTGTGATATATATATATATATATATATATATATATATATATATATATATATGCACATCTCTTTTCCAATATGTATTATTAAACAAACTTAGAGTGGAAATGGCTTGGGAACAAATAAGTTAAGTGATTTATAGGAGGCTATTGACATGACTGAAATATATTAAATTAATTTCAGTGAGCACTTACTATGTGCAAGGGTGCAAAGTTATAAGATGTAATGGAGACAGTCAGGAACATATTTTCAAATCCCACCTTTGACAAATATTGACTGAGTGTCCCTGGGTGAGTCATTTAAGTACTCATTGCTCTAGACAATACTTTAAGACTGCAAGTTGCAGAGAAAATGCTGATCTACATTTGAGAGAGGGAATTTATTCACTGCGCTTTTCCATATATCAATGAAATTGTGTCTAATTTAAAACTAAAACCAAAAAAGGTTTCACACTAGATTCTAGGAAAGAAACAATGGTAACTATTATTTTAGTTAAATTGTATATATGACTATAATAAAAATGTATATTTTTCTAATTGTATACTATTATGAATAATTATTTTGTGGGCAAGTCTGAAGCACCTGAGGCCCCAGTATGGAGAGTCAGTCACCAGGCTCCTGTCCCCCAGCACATGAAGCTTGAGACAGGACTTCCCACCCCTATCCAAACAGCAGAGCTCAACTTTTGAAAATGAACAAAAAACAACAAAGAGCCCTAACCATAGAAAAGTGCTACTGCAACAGGGGAGATCAAAATGCAAACTCAGAAGAGGACGCCAATGTCAAAATGCCTACATGTGAAGCCTCAAAGGGGAATATGTATGATCTTAAGCCAGAAACATCATCTTGGAAAAGCTCAAGAAAGACTTTTAAAAATCATGTAGGTGAAATAAAAGAAAAATTGGGAAAATAAATGAGAGTTATGAAGGTAAATTATGAAAAAAAAGAGTTAACAAGAAGCACAAAAATTGACTGGAGAAAACAATTCCTTAAAAAGAGAATTGGCCAAACTGGGGGAAAAAAAACCAAACACTGAACAAAACAACTCCATTAAAAGTGAATTGTCCAAATGGAAAATGAAGTGCAAGTTCTAACTGAAGAAAATAATTTCTCAAAAGTTAGAATTGGGAAAGAGGAAGCTAATAACTCTATGAGACATTAAGAATCAGTCAAACAAAATCAAAAGAATAAAAAAATAGAAGAAAATGTAAAATATCTAATTGGAAAAACAACTGATGTTGAAAATAGATCCTGGACAGATAATTTAAAAATCATTGGACTATCTGAAAACCTTGATAAAAAAATATCCTGACATCAAGAAATTATCCAGGAAAACTGCCCTGATATCCTAGATCCAGAGAATCCACAAATCACCTCCTGAAAGAAATACCCAAATGAAAACTCCAAGGAATAGCGAAGCCAAATTCTAGAACTATCTGGTCAAGGAGAAAATACTGCAACAGCCAGAAAGAAACAGTATGAATACCATGGAGCCACAGTCAGGATTACATACATTTAGCAGCTTCTACATTAAAAGATCAGAGGGCTTGAAACATGATATTCCAGAAGACAAAGGAGCTTGGATTACAACCAAGAATGAACAACCCAGAAAAACTGAGCATAATCTTTCAAGGGGAAAGATGGATATTTAGTGAAATAGGGCATTTTCAAACTTTCCAGATGAAAAGACCAGAGTTAAACAGAAAATTCGATCTTCAGATATAACATTCAGCCTAGATTAACAGAAGAGGAAATTAAAAAAAAGTTACAACAAAAAACACAACAAGAAAACATTCAAATTGAACCCCATTTCAGAAAAAAATAAGACATTTAGAACTCAAAATCTTATGCAAGTGAATGTTGAAAACTAAAAACAAATAAATAAAATAAAACAAATACAAAATTCAAGAACAGCACAGAAAGGTAAGCAGGAAGGAAAAGAAAACAAATTATTCAATATGATTGAACTTTTTAGAACCCTACATGGGAAGACGGTATTTATAACTCTTATCTCTATTAGAATAGGTAGGAGGAGTATTCTCAGAGGATGTGGGTATAAGTTGATTTTGATGTAATGACATAAACACAATTAAGGGGTGAAAAAAGGGAATGTACTGGGAGAATAAGAAAGTTAGAGGTAGAATAGGGTGAACTACATCACATGAAGATTCCCAGAAGACCAATTACAATGTAGGGAAAGAAGGGATGGGGTGAACATTTTTTGAAATTTACTGCCATTAGATTTGACTCAAAGAGGGAATAACATACACACTCAGTTGGGTATAAAAATTTATCTTACTCTATAGGGAAGTAGGAGGGGAAAGAAAAGGGAGGGAGAGCTGATAGAAGGGAAGGTACATTGAGGAAGGTGGTGGTCAAAAGTAAAACACTAATGAGAAGGGAAAGGGATAAAGGAGAGAGAAAAGTATAAACAGGAGGGGAAATAGGATGGAGGGAAATACACAGTTAGTGATCATAACTGGGAATGTAAATGTGATGAACTTTCCCATGAAAAGGAAGCAAATAGCAGAGGGGATTAAAAAAAAAAACCCAAATCCTCCAATATGTTGTTTACAAGAAACAAATTTGAAGCAGAGACATACACACAATAAAGGTAAAAAACTGTAGTAGAATATATTTACTTCAGGTGAAGTACAAAAAAAAAAAAGCAGGGGTAGCAATCCCTGATCTCAGACAAAGCAAAAGCAAAAATAGATCTAATTAAAAGAGATGAGGAAGGAAACTACATACTGCTAAAAGGTACCATAGACAATAAAGCAATATCATTACTAAACATATATGCACCAAGTATTATAGCATCCAAACTCTCAGAGAAGAAATTAAGGGAAATTAGGAAGAAATAGACAACAAGACTAAACTAGTGCGGGACCACAACCTGTCCCTCTCAAAACTAGATAAATGTAATCACAAAATAAACAAGAAAGAAGTTAAGGAGGTGAAAATAATTTTAGAAACATTATATATGATAGATCTCTGGAGAAAATTGAATGGGGATAGAAAGGAATATACCTTTTTCTCCACAGTTCATGGCACCTACACAAAAAACTCACCATGAATTAGGACATAAAAACCTCACACACAATCATATATGGAAGGGAAGAAATATTAAATGCATCTTTTTCAGATCACGAGGCAATGAAAATTACATATAATAAAGGGTATGTAAAGATAGATTAAAAATTAATTGCAAACTAAATAATCTAATCCTAAAGACTGAATGGGTCAAACAATAAATCATAGAAAAAAAATCTCATCAAAGATTTTATATATGTGTGTGTGTGTGTATACACACACACACACACACACACACACACACACACACACATATATATATATATATACATATATATATATATATATGTATATATATATATATGGGAAGGTGAGGGGGGTGAGTATGTATAATTTCTACCTCATCAGTTTCATATGTTTTAAACTGCTATTTGGCTATATTTGTGTGTTTGTGTGTGTATATACATGTGTATTTAGGAATATGGGTAAAATAATTTTGAAAAAGTGAATTTCTGACTAAAAGGTATAGGAACTTATTCAGGTGTGTCCTAAGATAGGGATCCCCCAAATAAGTGGTGGGACACTTAGGATATACTTTGCCTTTTTTTTTTCAATTTTACTTAAAGGTGAAGAGGTATATTTTAAATTGAATATTCATGTGTCTCAGCTTCCATTTCTCTTTGGCAGGTTATATGCTTATCCCAAGAATCATTTCAGAATCACTAGAACATTTGATCTGACCAATGATAGGTACATTTTTCTCAACTTTTGGTACATATTTATGAATATTTTAGGGTATGGTAATCCTTTTGCGATCAACCTAATTCAATTTCAACTTCATCAATGGAAGCATGGCCATAAAGCTTGGGCCATAGTTATTTATGAAAGCTTTCCATTAAGGAAGGACAGATTGTGAACCAAATTAGTAGAGGGAAAACTCATGCCATTCAAAGTGTAATTACTTTGACATATTAAAACACAGACTACACTCAATGGCCTCCAGGATATTTGGTTGAAGTAGATAAAAATATTAGTAAGGTAGGTAGCATAAAGAGCATAAAATGAAATTCAATAACAGAATCTAAGGGCAGTAAAAGTTGGGTTCAATGTGAAAGGGAACTAAGGCAGATTTTTTTCTAATTTCAATTTTATAGGAATGATTTCTGTAAAATGGGGAAACAAGATTTCCTGAAATTTTAGCATAAAATGTGTCTTGTATTTTGCCCAATACAGTATTTACCTTTCTTTGATTGCCTGTAGGAACAAGATCTTAATCTTTTTCATGTGTTGTGTACTATATAGTCTCAATGAACCCTTGAAGGGCTTTGAAAAACAAATGTCAAACCAGCATCTTCTATTTCAATAAGGCTGTTGTTTAGCTTGCATGCCAACTCACCATTTGTAAATTTCAGATGTAATCTCTGATTTTATACCTGAGTTTTTCCTTAGGGTATTGATGGATATACGTAGGGAACATTGGCATAGTGTGAGTACTAAAGTAGAAGCTGTTTGTCAAACCCCTTTTTGTAGACACACTTAAATTGTTTGAGATGAATACATATCAAACCAAATTCTCTCTGTACCTAAACTATTCCCTGATTGTAAATTCAGGAGAAGTATTGTATGACAGAAAGAGTTCTAAATTTGTTATCAGAAGATATGGGTTCAAGTCATAACTGTTTCCTTTTAGATCAAATGAGTATGTGATATGTGTAAAGGTGATTAGCCTAAATGATGCCTAAAATCTTATTCTAGCTTTAACCCTCTATGATTCTACTTTATATATATATATATATATATATATATATGTATATACATATATAAAAATACACACACACACACACACACACACACACACACACACACACACATATATATATATATACCTACTATGTCAATGAAGTCTTATAATCAGTGGTGGTAGGGGGATATCTTCCTAATAATAGCATCAGAGATCATTCAGTCCTTAAATAGAAAAATTATCAGCACCTACTTTGTAAAAGGTGCAATGGTGGACACTGGAATTATAAACATAAGAAAAACAACCTGATGCCTGCCATCGTAGATAATACATACATGCCTACTTGATGGGATGTGAAATGGACACAGGTCAATATCATACAAGAGACAGTGCCAGAGTCGAGGAGAGGAGAATGGAGGAGAAAGTTAAACAAAATACTCTAGGTAAATTTGAGGAATGAAAGAATTATTTCAGGTAAGTAGATCCCAGAAATGTTCATGTTAAAGATGGAGTTACAAATTCAATCGTTTCAAGTTATTTTTAAATACTAAAGAGCACATTTTATATGTTAATTTTCAAATCTTATTACCTATTTATTTGGGAACAGGCCTAAAATAGTCCATTTCAATGATTCAGGTTCACAAATTAAAAGGAAAAAAGAAACTTATGGAGTATATAAATGCAATGAGCAATTTTACTGATAGGAGATGAATGCATTTAAAAAAGGCTGCTAACTTAGAAGGCACCTGCACAGTCACCTTGGCACTCAAGCACCCTAAGTAAGGAATGAATTCTCTTGAGAGAATTAAGAGTTCAAATAAAACCTCCAACAATAATTCCCCTGGATAGGATCTCTTTTGCCTCAGACAGCAAGTAAATCAAATGGTCTACCCATTTTCTTGAATGACTAGTAGAGCCTATATGAAAGGAGAGGTTGATCCTACTACACTGTTGTTTTTTTTTTTCTACTTCCTTTGGTTATTTTAGGTCACTTGGATTCGTTACATTTTCTCTACAAGCCTTTTGGTTTAACTAATGAAATTTTCTGTTCTCATTGAGGGAATCTGTGTTTCACTGAGATGTTGTGGCTAATACCTGGCATGCGTGTTTTCAATGGAGGTGAACACTACTAACACTACAGAATCAGTTACTATTTAAAAGTACACATCACTGTGACCTAACAAATGGGCGCCGGTGGAATTGAATACCTATCCTGCTATCCTCTCTGTCTGCACTGTTTGATGTCTTCAGGCTCTGCCCAAGGTTGAACAACTGATGGCTTGTCACATCTATCTAAATGTACCCCATGCTGTGAAGCTATGGAAAAACAAGACCATTTTTGGCTTTTGACTTTTCAGCAATATCTTTGTGATTTTTCACTACCTTTCCTAAGATTATAATAGACAGAAAAAAGAGGACAAACAAGATGGAAGCTGGAAAGCTTTTTCTTTCCATTGTATATGTTTGGAAATCATCAGTAATGCACATTACTTTATCCTGAGAAACTATCTTTGCCATGTGACAGTAACAGTGCTATTTTTTCACAATGAACTATGACAAATATGAATCTATGGCAATCAAACAAGTATTTATTATGTATTAAGCATTAACATGAAGAATAATACAAAGAAATATGAGAAGAACCCTATGAAATTACTTGGAGTGAAGAAAGCTAAAGTAGAACAAGGTATACCTTGGTTAAAATTATGCTAAACACACACATACATATAGAAGAGCGACAACAAAATACCTTGCCAATCAAATCATGCTTGTATAACTATATATGAATATATACATGCACAAACATAGACACAAGAGTTCCAAAGAGAAGGAAGCTAGTATTTTCATTTTTAATTGTCTTCTTCAAGAAGATAATATTTGAAAACCACCTATAAATGATGGAGTTTGTGATTTTATACCTGTTTTTTTCTTTGTGCTTTTGTGTACTTAAGTGTGTTTTACTGATGTATACCAAGTTTAGAATTTTTTAAAAAAGAAAAACCAATCACTTTGATGTTGCATCCAAGTTTAATTGACTCATATTCTATTACAGAAATCCATTTCACATGTTTTATGTTTATCACATAATCATATTTTAATCTCCTTAATGTGTCAAATTCTTGGAGACCATCGAGATGTGATTCTACTTCCTTTCCTTGTCAAATGACTATCGGGGATACAAAATGATCCTTTGGCCAAAAATTTTGTAGGAAACTTGAAAAAAATCATGTCCTTAACATATAGTATGGCTCTTTTCAAAAGACAATTCAAATTCTGATTCTCCCTACTACTCTTTCCCCTTCACAAAATATCTGGAAATGTTAAAAAAAAATTACATTTTCATGTTCAGTCATTTGAACTTCCTATTGCTACAAATTGCAAAATGTGGTTTAGAGGTTAAAGCTGTGGCTTGAATGTCCATGAAACTCCCTAAAATTGAAATAAAAAAATATCACAGATCTACATTGGTGGAGATTTTTCATCATGGCTTTTGCCTCCAATGACACACTCCCAGTTTATCCCACCTTTCCCTACCTTCACACAGAAAAAAATTGACTGATATCAAAGAAAATGTAAAGGAGGCACTAGTGACTCTATGGTGACACATAGTATTTCTTAAGGGAATATTTTTTTCCAGAGATAGTTCTTGTCTCTTACTTGCAAGAGTGGCTCTGAGTTACTATTCTCTTTCTACAACTTTTCATTGTTTTTGTTGTGCAGTCATTCAGTCATATCTGACTTTTCGTAACTCCATGAACCATATCATGCCAATATTGTTTATAAGGTTTCCTTGGCAAGGATACTGGAATGGTTTGCTATTTATTTTTTCATTTTACTGTCATCCACCTGTTTTCATAAAATCTTAGAGGGAATTTTTGCAAGTTGCATTTGTAAACTATAATGGAATTTGATGCATCATTGTTAATTTCCTTCTTCTTTATTTCATATCTCCATTCCAAGGGGGAATGTTAAGCCCACTTACCTATCCACAAATGCTATTTACTATGATTGAAGCTTTGTAACCATGCAAATAGTGATAAAAGATGTTCAGATTCAGAAAAGTTTTGATAATAAATATTTAAATATGTGGTTAGGTAACCTGGTCTCATCTAGTTACCTCTTAATCCAATTACCTCACCAAGTTAACTAGGGGTAGAGATCTTTCACAAAAGATGATTTCCCTTATTCCAGGTTGCTTCTTCAATATCTTAATATCGTTGTCATAGATACTTAAACTGGGAAACAGCTGGGATCATCTTAAAATACCTAAGAAGTGTCAGATTCTTTCCACAGACCAGTGTGTTTTTGTGTAGGCAACAGTTTTACAGTAAAATTTAGATTTTTAAACCATCATGAATGATTAACATTTTCTTTGTTTCATTGGGACAATGTTGGGGTGTGTGGTGAAAGTGACCAAAGTATAAAATGTAACAAATAAGATAATGCAAAAAGAACAGGAGTAAAAAAAAACATTGTCAGGGAAACACAATACAAAGGAAAGACGTAAAAATTATACATCAAGAGTAAGAGATGATAACCCCAGTGCTCTCATGGTACCTTTACAATGTGGGAGCAAGTGAGTTTATGGACAAGAAGGATAAGAGTGAGTGGGCTGAATGTTAAATCTTTGAAGAGAACATTTTCATCGATGAGATTGCAGACTCATTTGAGTATATTAATTATTGGTATGATAGCTATCACATTGGGATGGGAAGAGAGTAGGAAACAAGTTATTTCATAGTAAAGTTTTACTTTCATCACATTGAAATTAAGTACATGTATCCAAGTAATTTGGGCAGCAAGGTAATGCAGGGAATAGAATGCTGGGTATGGAGTAGGGAATGTATATCTTCTTGAGTTCAAATCTAGCCTCAGAAACTTACTAGGTGTATGACCCCGGGAAATTCACTTAATCCTGTTAGCTTCAGTTTACTCATCTGTAGAATGAGTTAGAGAAAGAAATAGTAAACTATTTCTTTATCATTTCCAAGAAAATCAGCATACAATTCAGTCAGATCTAAATTGGAAATGATGAATTATATCAAATTACAGTTTTGAAATAATATTCTTTAGGGCATGGGGTTTAAAGTTATGTTCCTTAGTATAGATATCTATCATGGGGTAAGACTCAGCGTGTCTTAATGACTCAAACTTTGGAGGAAGGAAGTTCATCCTTCATTCAATTTCTCATAGGCTAGCCATGTGACCTGGGAAAACACACTCACCCCAAGTGATGCTCCAAGATTATATATTGGAAAAAAAACCATTAAAGGTCTGAATTTCTACATTAATAGAGGAAATTACTCACCTGGATCTTCTTTTCTACTTCTTTTTTATTTTGATATATAATTTGTTAATTTTCAGTTTTCAATATTCACTTCTACAAGATTTTGAATTCCAAATTTTCTTCCCATCTCTCCCTTTCCCCAACCCCAGGACAGTGTGCATCCCAACAACCCCTTTCCCCACTCTGCCCTCCCTTCTATCATTCCCTTCTCTTCTCCTCTCCTCTATTTTCCTGGAGGGGAAGATAGATTTTTATACCCCATTGCCTGTACAACTTATTTCTAGCTTGCATGCAAAACAATTTTAAATATTCATTTTTAAAGCTTTGAGTTCCACTTCTCTCCCTTCCTCTTTCCCTATGACCCTCATTGAGAAAGCAAGCAGTTTGATATAGGTTATACATGTGTAGCCATGCAAAACACTTCCATACCAGTTAGGTTGTGACAGACTAACCATATTTTCCTCTCTTCTGTCCTGCGCTCCATTATTCTGTTCTTCCCCTTGACTTTTCCCCCCATAATAGTGTTTCCTTCTGATTGTCCCTCATCCCAAACTTTTGTCCCTTTTATCATCCTCTCTTTCCTATCCCCTTCCCCCTGCCTTCTTGTGGGGTAAGATAAATTTCCATACCCAGCTGAATGTCTGTTATTCCCTCATGCCAAATCCAATGAGAGTAAGGCTCATTTATTCCCTCTCACTTCCTCCCCTTCACCTCCATTGTAAAAGCTCTTTCTTGCTTCTTTATTGTGTGATCCTTTAGTACATTCTACATCTCCCTTTCTCTTTCTTCCAGTACATTCTTCTCAACATTTAATTTTATTTATTTTTTAAGTATCTTCCCTTCATATTCAGCTCACCCTGTGCTTTCTGTTTCTCTCTCTCCACACACATACATACACTACATATACACATATGTATACATATATACATACATATATACATACACACATGCTTATATGTATATATAAATGTATTTATATATATATATACATACACACATTCATAAACACACACATATAATATGTATGTATGTATGCCCTCTAACTATCCTAATACTGAGAGAGGTCTCATGAGTTACAAATAGCTTTCCTTGTAGGAATATAAGCAGTTCAACTTTAATAAGTCCCTTATGGCTTCTCTTTATTGTTTACCTTTCCATTTTGTTTTGATTTTTGCATTTGAAAGTCAAATTTTCTATTCAGCTCTGCTCTTTTTCACAGGAATGCTTGGAAGTCCTCTATTTTCACTGAAATTCCATTTTCCCCCTGAAGTATTATATTCAGTTTTCCTGAGTAGGTGATTCTTGGTTGTAATCCTAGCTCTTTTGCCCTCTGAAATACCATTTTGTGACTTCTGCTGCTCTAGAATTTGTTCAGAGTAATTTTTTACAGGTATTTTGAGGGATTTGGGTGGAGAGTTCAGCAGGTCTCTGCTTCTACTGTGCCATCTTGACTCTGCCTCACCTGGATATTCTTGTAGGATGTCAGAAGTCTTTATGAAAATAGGGAAAACCAAAATATAGAGAAGCAAATAAAGAGTAAACAGGTATGTCCCTCCCCATTTTACTTTAAACACTGTGAAAAATATAGGATATAGGTTCACTTTTTCGATTATTAAGTTGTAATAATGAAATATGTTGAATAAATTGCTATGATTTTTAGGCTTTTAACATATATATGCTTATATATAATATACATGTATGTATGTGTATATATACACCTTAAAAGGACCTCCTTAAAGGACCTTTAAGGACCTTAAAAGGATGGTTTGCAAAGGGGAACATGTAAAAAAAAGGTTTTGTTTTTCACTGTCTATAGTTTATAGGTCTGTTTGCAAGCAGACACATCAAAGACCTAAGATTTCCTCAGTGAATGCAGTCTTTCTGTAATGCATGATCTTAAAGGTTTTTCGGAGTTCATTGACGTAAGGTGGTTTAATGAGAGTAACGTATACAGCAAATTTCGTAAGTTAAACTTAAATCCATGTCTTGTGGGGTTGCATTGCCAAAATGCATAGCACAAAGTTTCACTTCTGTCATTATATAAAATTAAAAATGTGTGAGGAGAAACTTATGTATTCAGACAAGAACCACAATAAATTCACCTGTGTTGATAATTTTTTTTAATTGTGGGGAAAAAGGGATCATATTTCTTGGAGTATCCTGCTCTGGGTAAAATACCTTGACTATACGCATCCCTTTTCCAATATCACCCCTGTTTTGATTTGTAAGGTCTTTTGTGAGAAATGAAATAGCAACCTTATCCCTTGTGCCCACAGCAAGGATTGGTCCAAGAACAGCAATACAATGTCCTCTAGGACTGAGGATACAGATGAGGATTAACTAATAATAACTCTCAAGATTAGCACAAAGTAGAGGTGGAGAATGTAGCTTGACTGTAAGTCATGGAAGAACACAATTTTTTAAAGTATTAATTTTGTGACTAATACAAACCATAAGGGAAAACTACATGCTAAATCTACCAACATAGAATTACACAGAAGAAACAGTATAGAAGATACTGTTTGAAAGAATGGAAAGGGAGAGAAGCCATTCAAGTAAAGGAGAAAGAGAATTAATGGTCATTACCAAATCAGTGGCCAGGAAATATCAATGATCCATGGGGAGGTCCTCAGAACTTACATTGTATTATCCATGGAAAATCTATGGAAGGACAGAGGCAAAAGCTGTGTAGGATCAAAAGGTGGCACTGTAGGAAATCCATTGAGGTATCTAATTATTGGATCAGTGAATCAATTAGTGAATCCAAGAATCATGCCTCTGATAAAAATATTAGCATTATTTGAGATCTCTCCCTCTTAGTAATCTTAAGTTCTTTTATAGCACTTATGAAGTATCTCATAAGTATTATCTCATTTCATCCTCACAAGAACCCTGGGAAGTAAGTGCTCTTATTATATCCATTTTATGGATGAGGAAACTGGGACAAACAGCCTAAGTGACTTGCCTGGAGTCATATAACTAATAAGTGTTTGAGGCTGGATTTACATTCAGCTAGTCAATATTTTCCTTCTTTCCATTTCTTATTCTGATACATTCTGCATATTTCAATATTTTGTTCTTCTAAATCACATCTGTGATTTCATTATTGTAGGGAAGGCACATTTAGAAAACTCTTTCTACAAAAGAAAATCAGTAACTGTTCTCAATTTATACTGTTTAAAAGTGCCTTGTCAGGTTAATTATTGTAAAATGTTTACCAGCTGAATCCTCTTGCCAAAAACCTACAATTCCTTCCTATAGCCAAGATCAAGGGTGGGGAACCTGCAGTCTCCAGGTCACATGTGGCCCTCTAGGTGCTCAAGTGTGGTCCTTTGACTGAATCCAGACTTCACAGAACAAATCTTTTCCATAGCATCTTCAAATGCGTTTATCTAGCTTCCACTTGGTGACTTTCTGTGATAGAGAACCATCACAACTCCCAGTACCCCTGTTCCATTTAGTACGATTTTCATTCTTACTATTTACTTAGTAAAAACAAGTCTATTATCTGCCTCCGTGCAGTTTCCTTCCATTGTCCTTAGTTCTGTTCTTTGTGTTCAAAGAAAACAAATGCAATGCTCCTTTTGTATGGCAGCTCTTCAAGAAATTGAGGGAGGAAATGAAATCTTCCCCAAGTTTTCAATTCTCTAGGCCCAACACATTCAATTCCTTCAACAAATTCTTACATGTTAGGGACTTGTGTGTCTTCACCAGACTTGGAGCCCTCCTTTAAAATGCTTTAATGTGACAATGTACCACACCCACCACCCCCAGCCTAAAGTATTGCTCCTAGAACTACAAAAATTCATACATGATCTGAAAAGGACAGAATCCATTTCTGATTTTGGACTTTATCCTTCTTTTTAGCACAGTCTAAGATTACACCATTTGGGCATGTCATGATGTTGTATTATCAACTAATAATGAACTCAGCATATTTAATAAAAGCCAAATTCTTTTCACACCAGCCCCTGTCTGTCCATCTCTATACCATTTTGAGTTAGTAGAAGGATTTATAATTATTTGAATCCACTTCCATGGTCAATAAATATGTTCTGGAGGTACAACTTGGACCTAATTCATCTTGATGGTTATTTGGACCTCTATTTACTACACCCTGTTGTTTCCTGAAAAGGACTGTTAGCTGTCCTATGTGATGCCAGACACATCATCATGGGCCCATGTTCACTGTTTGCGTGGCAAAAAAGATAGCTTTTCAATTAAAACTGACATTTTTTTGTATGTTTCTACTCATGTTAATTTTGAAGCCATTGGTATTATATCCATCACTGCAAATGCTTAAACATAAGTCCAGGGGCTTTCTAAGGAATAGCAGGGGCAATGATGTGATTGAAATATTAGGGGAATACAAACACAGGCTGGCATATCCTATCCAGAGATTTCTTTAATAAGCTCTGGAAAGATATCTTTAATGAGTTCAGTGTGACAAGAAATGAAGTTTTACTTATTGCCTGTTCTTGCTTCCCTAGAGAATTCTTATCCTTTGGCTAAATAGGAAAAGGATTCTTGGTTACAGGCCAAGTGGGGGTTTTGGAACATGATACATTAAATAAATTAGCAAATTTACTCTGATAACCCCAATATGTTAACAGACAGGTCTCTCTGGACTGCATTTACACTGGGTCATGATAAAGCCTGTCAGTGTGGAGTCCCCAATTTAAAGCTATCCTCCCTAAAAGAGTAAATGCCATACTAGCCAGCCTAATGTGCCTATAATGCCTTTAATTTTTTTTCTAGAATAAGGTCTCGTTGTTACCAGAAAACATTTATCTACAGTGTATTCAATACTGTGTTTGGCATTAGAGACTATTATTACAATTCCTAAAACAAGACAAGGGAGGAGTATCTGGAAGTCCCTTCCCCATTGGGCACTATTTTTGAAAACAAGAAGATACTAGTTGGCAAAACCATGTTTTGCAAGAATGTATCCTGGAACCTGATTCAGAATTCGACTGCAACAAGACAGATATATAACAATGCTCTATTCAAATAAGCCAATGGTATACAAGATAACAAAGAAAGCTTGTTGGCTTAGCAAAGAGACAATATTTAATCAGCAACATTTGAGAAGAGAAGGGGAAAATAAATAGAATTATCTGAGATCTGTAATTTTTTCTGAAGATAATTTAGGGACATTTATTCACATTTGCATGTTGGAGGATTCTGCTAATTGATTAAACAATATCGTCCAAAAAAATCTACTTTGAAAGAATACCCTTAGCATCCTCAATACTCATACTACTGCCCATTCATTGAACAGTAATTATGTGAGGACAAATAGGAAATTATCTGTGCCAACTAGCAAGGGGCAGCAGTCAGAGCCATAGTCGGGGAATGAAGAAGAATCAATTAAGTATCTACTTTGTGCCAGGCACTTGGTTAATTACTTTACAAATATTACGCCATTTGATCCTTTCAACAACATTATGAGGCACATTCTAATATGACCCCTATTTTAAGATTGAAGAAACTGAGATAGGCAGATCTTAAGTGATTTACTTAGGGTCACAGAGCAAGTAAGTGTCTGATGTGGAACTTGAACTCTACTCTGAAGGCCCAACTCTCTACCCATTTATGCCACCTAACAGTCTCTACAGTGGGAGAACTGGGCATCTCAATTTCAATCAACATATAACATAAGAAGAGTGATGTAGTGATGTGCGGGAGTTTATTTTGTTCATATTTCTTTTAGATTCAGTTAAATACACACATGTGATGTAGGAAGAATTTACATTTTAGAGTAGAGTCACAGAAAATTCTTGAGCAGGAATGATGTTATAAGATGCATTGTTTTGGCAGTTATGTGGAAAAAGAATTAGGGAGGAGAGGTAGGAAGAAAGGAAACGGATTAGAAAATGATTAAAACAATCGTCCTAGTTCTCCTAGTCCCCCCAGGACCTGGAGTCCTTGAATCTTAGCTCTCATTGAACTGCCCAAGTCATTGAAAAAAAATAAAACCAAAGTTGCTATCTACCTTCCATTGCCTCCCACTCATTCCTTAATCTTTCGCAATCTGACTATTTTCCTCATCATAATTAGAGCAAAATTTCTCTCCATCCTTCTCTCTCTCTCTCTCTCTCTCCCACTGCCTGTCTCTTTGTCTCTCTCACATTCTCTCTTTTTTCCATCTGTGTTTGACTCTGTTTCTCTCTGTCTCTCCTTCCCTCTCTTTCTTCCCAAAAAAGGTTCACTGAATTGCTGTATATCACCTCAAATGGAAAGAAAAATACATATCACCTGATAGACTAATTATTGCACATATACTTAATTGTTGACCAAATATTTAAATATTTATGCTTTTCAAAAAAATGGAGCAGATTTCTGGGAGCAAAAGTAATGAAAACAATTAATAAAATCGTTAGTTCTCCTGTATTGACTCTCTTGACTATCTATTTAATATCTGAACATGACTAATTCCATTATTAATAGGTAAATTAGTTGTTTTTTCAAAGGTTTATGGATTTTTTTGACACAGGATGGGATCCCAGGGAACATTTAGCACAACTCTTTAATTCATCAAATGAAAGACAATAAAAGTCTGAAAGCCTACATGATGTACTCAAGATATATAAGTACTGAAAGAGCATGAAATAGAGCCTAGACATCCAATAAGAGAGAGAGAGAGAGAGAGAGAGAGAGAGAGAGAGAGAGAGAGAGAGAAAGAAAAAGAAGAGAATATGGAGAATTTTCATATATCATTCAGGTTCATACATTTTCATATATAATTCAACCAGCTGTTTTGGTACACTGTAGAAACAGTCTTATTTTAAAATAAAAGTTAATTCATTATTGTACTTCATAATTACCAAGTCTGAAATTTCCTCTGTTCAGAGAAATCCTACACAAGCCCTGGGGAGATTCCCTGGGCACTTAAAGGTTAATTAAGTTAATTGTCCAAGGTCATGTAACAAAACTCCAAGCTCAGAACTCTATTCAGTATGTTAAATTTCCTGTCATCTCTATTCAACATCCAAAAATATTCACTTTTGTTAACAAACTGTAAAACATAAACCATGTGTTGTGTGTGTGTGTGTTTTGTGTGTGTGTTTGGAAGGGGTGGCATGCAAGTTTGAATACTAGAAAAGAACTAAGTAGCCATGAAGATTCTGCATCATATGCAGGAGAAAGGACATTGAATCTTGATTGCTTAGAAAGAATGCCTTTTGGTTCTGGGCTAATTCCTCATTCAAGAATTTCAATTTTCATAATCTTAGTTTACAATCTTGATTCTTTGAGGGGGCAGAGTAGAAAGACATATATACTTTACCTATTCCTCCATAGCCCATAAAATACCTGTAAAGAAAGACTCTCAGCAAATTCTAGAGCAGTAGAAGACACAGAAAGACAGAGTGGATATTTCTAGCCCAAGGTGACCTGAAAGGCTGACAGGAAAGGTCTGTCGCATGAGAAGTGGAGCCTAGCACGGTCCAGCCTTGACCGTGTGATTCTCAGAGGAGCAGGACTGGAGCAGGCTTTGGAGAAGAAATCCCCAGAAGCAGCAGTGGTTCACAGATCCCTCAACTCACAGGCACCAAAGGTCAGTGAGAGGGCTTTTTCAACCTGAGCAAGAAGGGAGCAGAGTCCACCCCTGGCTCTGGCCCAAGGCAGTAGAGGAGGGTGGACAGTGGAGGTTTCTGAAGGCCCCAGAAGGCAGGCAGCAGCTGGTGTCCCTTGTTCCATTGTTGGAGCACTGAGCATAAAGCCTCTGGGGGAATTGAGCAGCTGATCTCAATCTTAGCCTGGAGCGCAGTCCTGGAGTGAGCAGGAGCACTAGGACCCTCCTCTTGACAAAGGATTCAGAAGCCAAGTAACTGACTGGAAAGATGGCCAGGAAAGGGAAAGACACCTGCAAAGAGAAACTCCTAGGAATATTGTGGCCAAATTTCAGAGTTCCCAGGTCAACGAGAAAATATTGCAAGCAGCTAGAAAGAAATAATTCAAGTATTGTGGAAATACAATCAGGATAACACAGGATCTGGCTGCTTCTATAGTAAGGAATTTAAAGGCTTGGAATAGAATATTTCAGAAGTCAAAGGAACTGGGATTAAAACCAAGAATCACCTACCCAGCAAAACTGAGTATAATATGTCAGGGACAAAAATGGTCATTCAAGGATGTAGAGGAATTTTAAGCATTCTTGATCAAAAGACCAGAACAGAAGAAATGACTTTCAAACATAAGAATCAAGAGAAGCATGAAAAGGTAAACAGGAAAGAGAATCACAAGGGATTTACTAAAGTTGAACTGTTTACATTCCTATGTGGAAAGATATGTGTAACTCCTGAGACTTTTCTCAGTATTTGCACAGGTGAAGAGATTATACAAACACACACACACACACACACACACACACACAGAACACAGGTTGAGTTGAATCAGAAGGAATGATATCTATAAAAATAAAATTAAGTGGTGAGAGAGGAATATATTGGGAGGAGAAAAGGAGAAATGGAATGGGGCAAGCTATCACTCATAAAAGAGAAAAAAATCTTTTTCAATGGAGGAGAAAAGGGAGGAGATGAGAGGGGAAAAGTGAACCTTACTCTCGTCACATATGGCTTAAGAAGGGAATAACATGCTCACTCAATTTGATATGAAAATCCAGCTTACATTACAGCAAAGTAGGGGAGAAGAGGACAAGTGGGGTTAGGGGGATGATAGAAGGGATGACGAATGGAAGAAGGGAGTAATTAGAAGTAAACACTTTGGTAAAGGGACAAATAGAATAAATGAGGTACAGGGTAGGATGGAGGGAAATATAGTTAGTCTTATACAACATGAATATTATGGAAGTCTTTCCAAAATGACACATGTATAGCCCTTATTGAATTGCCTTCTCAGTGAGGATGGGTGGGGAGGGAGGAATGGAGAGAAGTTGAAGTTCAAAGTATTATGAATGTACGTTGAGAAATGTTATTGAATATACCTGGGAACTAAGAAATACAGGTAATGGGGTATAGAAATCTATCTTGCCCTTCAAGAAAAGAGAGAAAATGGGGATAAGGGAAGGGTGGAGTGTGATAGAAGGGAGGGCACATTGAGGGAAGGGGTAATCAGAATGAAGGTGCTATGGGGTGGTGGAAGGGGAGAGATGGGGAGAAAAATTGGAAATCAATTTTGTGGAAATGAATGTCAAAATCAAAAAATAAATAAAACTATGAAAAATGTATTCTTCTACATTGTTCTGCAAAATAAAATACATGATGAGTGAAAAGCAATTATAGAAAGATAAAATCTTATGCAAGTGAGGTGAGTAGCACAAATTTTTAACTCAAAATTTCCTTGTGCTGGTATTTATCACAGAATAAACATCCTCTATTAGGTATTTAACTGAATCTAAAAGAAATATGAACAAAATAAACTCCCACAGATCACTACATAATTCTTCTTATGTTATATGTTAATTGAAATTGAGATGCCCAGTTCTCCCACTGTAGAGACTGTTAGGTGGCATAAATGGGTAGAGAGTTGGGCCTTTAGAGTAGAGTTCAAGTTCAACATCAGACACTTACTTGCTCTGTGACCCTATGTAAATCACTTAAGATCTGCCTATCTCAGTTTCTTCAATCTTAAACATAGAGGATCAATTTTTCTTAGTGTGACTGTAATTGGGTTTTTCTACAAGGATTAAGATTAATTCCTACTAAGTCTTTCTGAACAATTATGGGAGGGAGAGAGGGAAAGAAAGAAGGAGGGAAGGAAGAAAAGAAGGAAAGGAAGCAAGGAAAGAAGGGAGGGAAGAAAAAGATAAAGAATGAGAAAGAGAAGACCATACAATCATCGGATGGTGGTTTTTAAAGGGCAGGAAGAACTTCTTCATAACCATTCCACTCTGTTATAGAAAGCATGATGACAGTTAAATTCTAGAGGAATTAGCCTGGTAAATTAAATAAATTTTAATCAGGGATATTTATTTGCTTGCCAATCAAACAAGTAGTTTGTCTATAACTTTAAGAAATGGTATGTGAAAATGGTTCTAGATATTGAATTTCATCCCAAAATCTTTTGAAAAAAAGTATATATATTTAAAAGGTCGTGTTGGACTGAAAAATAAGTCACATCAAAATTGCTGTTAAAAATTCATTAAAAGAAGTAGAATATTACAATATAGTGTTAGAATTTCAGGGATGTACTCCTTAAGATGAGAATTTGAGCCTTGAACTTGAGCAATCTAGGTATTACAAATCACCAGCAAAAGTAATTAATGAGATCAGCAAATGACTATAATTATAGTTTCTAAAAATATAGGCAATTGGTCAAATCCAAGAAATCTATGTACTTTAATAAAATCCATATTTTTTTAGAAGTTAAATAATAATTTTATTTTTTAATAGCTTCTTTTAGAAGTTAAAATATTGATGTACAAGAAATATCTGCCAGGTGTCTATGTGTGTATGTGTGTGTATGTGTGTATGTGTGTGTATGCGTGCATGTGTGTGTGCGTGCATGGGCGTGTGTGTGTGTGTGTGATCAACAGCCCATTTGGGCCCTGACTGAATGTTTTCCATGTCTCACACCAGGGTTTCTGCTACTCCATAATTCTCACCGCCATCCTCCTATTTGCATTTACTTATTTTTGTATATGTAGATTTTTTTTCTAGCAAAATAGAAACTACTGTAAGGCAGTGATGGTTTTTCATTTCATCTTCATATCTCTAGAACTTTAAATAATGCCTTGCATATAGTCGATACTTGATAAGCATTTAGCAGGTTTTTCAATAGGCATTTAAAAAGTGATGGAACCATGGATATATTTAAAAGATTTATTTTCAGTCTTAGATGTCTATATAATCCCTCAAAGCAAGGTACTGAGGATAGATCATAAATTCTTTCCATGATACTTATGTTCTCTTGAAAACGTTTGATCAACACCACATTACTCGTAAAAATACTTCATTTTAAATAAACAACAGGGCTGTTTTTTAAATTCTCCAGGTCTCTTTATAAATTATCAAGACATGTGGCAACATGAATAAAGCTGAAGCTAATTATGATGTACTGATTAATTTCATCGCAAGTGCAGAAATTCTGATGAATATTAATTTCATTTCAAGTCAGAAATTTTCACAAGAAGAATGACTTTCTGCTTGGCTAACAACTGTGTCAGAATGCTGCAATTTGGTTATACATCCTTGAGTCTGTATAGCACTTTTTCAAATAAGTTTTTAATATACATTTCTAAAATACTCTGAGAACCTATAAATCATTGACCATAGAAAATTATTCATTAATACTACATATTAATGGTTCTATTTCTGTTGAAATTAACTGGGTAATAAGAAAAACAATGTCCTCATTGTGTTTGCTGTATTAATGATGAAAATAACAAGAAGACCAAGTGACTTATTGAAAATTGAATGATAGCATTGGTAATTAAATGAAATTTTGAGAATAAAATATTTACATTTCAATATATAATTCATAAGGAAGTAAATATCTTCATAGATATTGATATAGTGAGGCATATCTTTGTCAACAGTTTAAGCTCCATTGAAAAATCTTGTGCTGTAAGAAATCAAATAAACAAAACCAGAAACCAATCAACCAACCAAACAAATAAAAAAACACTTCTGAAAAAATGTTGCTAGCTAAAGTCATAGCTTTGATCTAATCATGGTAGAAGGCTGTCAGAAAATATAAGCTGTATGTGTTCTCAACTGTACTCATCAATCACAACTGCTGATGTTTCCCTAAGTGCAACTCCCAGAATGCCATTGTTTCACCAAATTTAATTGTACTGACACAAATTTTCTTTGTGTGGGGTAGTACTATTTTACATAATGGGGAGAAAGGTTGTTTGGGTGAAGAACATTGAAATTTAATTCTACCTCAAATGTTTCCATTTTCTAAATATAAATTCATGGATAAAAATGAATTCATATATTATGTATGTGTGTTTCACACATTTGTGTCAGCATATATATACATGTATGCATACTTTAATGCTATACACATGTATTCATGAATATAAAGCATCTTGTACATATAATCATGGCATACATATAAACATAAATCATGAACATAAATCTTCACAAATAATATGTTTCACATACAAATGTTGGACAATGCACACACATGTGTACAGTCCCACACTTCATTTTACAGATGAGGAAACCGAGACTCAGAGAAGCTAATTGAATCTCACCTTGCATTGATGGAGGAAATTTCCACAGTCAAGGAATCACCATTTTTTGGAAATTCGTTTTAAAAATATTTAATGTGGCCCATGGTAACTAAGAAAACCTTTTCTTATAATTAACATCCAGCTGTAAAATGAGAAGGTTAAGCAAAATGATCTCTTAGGTTCTTCAACACTCTAAATTAATGATCATATGAGCTCATGAACCTCTTTGACATAATAGTCTTCAAAATTTTTGTGGGTTAAAATTTCATCAACCTTTGAACAGACAAGCAGTGGATCTCTTTTGCAATAGCTAATCTATAGCATCACCATTTACCATCCACAATTGAGATCAAACTTGAAGCCTTTGTAGGACAAATGAGAAGTTGTACAATCCTGGTAAAACCTTCAATATTCAAAGTTGCCTCTATGCCATGAGTAGAATGAACAGAAAGACCTTAGCGAAGATTTCTTTAATTAAATTTATTTTGAAAATTCTGTCATCATAAAATATTGCTATCATTTGCTATTGGGGTAACAACACAGAGTAAGCTGGCTATGAGAAAATGCCTTTCTTACAGTCAGTACCAGTCTATTCATTTGGTTGAGAATGTTCAGAAAGACACAAAGATTTAATCTTGTTTAGAGTAATCTGAGGAAAAACAGTTTTATTAGTGGCAGTTTAGAAGACTGAAGTTGCCTGCTGCAGGAATAACCTCTGCTGTCTACACAGAATCTATTGATCCAAAAGAAGAGGAAATCCCAGGGGTGTAATTTAGGCATATGGGTAACTTGATGAGCGGCTTGTGTCAAAATCATGTTCTTTGAGATCTTTCTTTTCTGAATGTTGAAAAGAGACAATGTCAAACATCAAGGTCACCTCAAAAACTGCAGGAGAAAGAAAAAAGCAAGAGAAAATCACAGGAAATATTGGTGGGAGCCAGTCCAGTGCAGAGAATTAGGATCCTAGGCCAGTAATTAAGGAGAAAAAAGGTCAAATACTACAATGGGATAAAGCCACCCAATGGGCTTCTAATGTTACATTATAAGACAAATCACTTTTGGTGGCTATAGATAAAGCATCAAAGGAAGGGTCTAGAGAAACGTTATATAAGTTCCTTGATAAGATTAGGGCAGCTTGATAGCCAAGTGAATGAGGAGCTGGATCCAAAGTCAGGATGATTCATACTTACGAGTTCAAATCTAGCTTCAGACCCTTACTAGATATATGATCCAACACGAGTTTCTTAACTCATTTTGCCTCAGTTTTCTCATTTGGAAAATGAGCTAGAGAAGGAAATGGGAAACCACTCAAGTAATTTTTCCAAGAAAAACTCAAATGGAATTTAATAGGATTAAGGAGAAAACTGAAAGAAGGTGATAAAGTTAGAGCTAGGATGAACTTCAGAGACCATTTTGCTCAACTCTTTGTTTGTAGAGATGAAATAAGTGCCTAGAGGGGTTAAGTAACTTGTCCAGGACAACACAAGCTTTTTATAAAGGATTTCACTCCAGTCTTTCAGAGTTCTATTATCTATGCCATCTAGCCTTTACAGCTCCTTCTTTTATTGTCAGGAATTAAACTCATTGGTTTATATAGTTTGTAGAATTTATTCTCTTTGCTTTTTTTGAAAATCACAAGTCTTTTTCTTGTACTTTTGGTCTTATTGATTATCCATCAATCCATGAATTGATGATTCATGGTTCAGACAGAGATTCAGCAATCATTAACTATCAGTTCATTCAATAACAGAGGCAAAGATTCATCTTGTCCAGGTGGTTTGATCTTTCAAGGACAGCTATTGGCTCTGTTACTTTCCTTAGGTATCAATTCTAGGAAACAGTCCTGTCCTTTACTTTCCTGTAGAGGTGACTGGGAAGGACAGTGCAGAGAGCACTGGGCATCAGGAAGACCTCAGTACAAATCCAACCTAAGACACTTACCAGCTTGATCTGTGTAAGTCAGTTAGCCTCTATTTACCAAAGTTTCATTGAATGCAAAATGTGGATGATAACAGTGCTCACCTTGCAGGGTTGGGATAATAAACAATGACATACCTTCTGAAAAAAACACTTATAGGTGTTTATAAATCATATAGTAGGCACTATATGATTTTTCCCTTCCATCCCATCTTTCCCTTTCTTCTTCTCCCCTGTGTAAAGCTTAATAGACAAGAGTCTTTCAGGAAGAGAAAGTATGGTTGGTCAATGCTCTATACAGTCAAACTGAATGCCTGAATCAATGAATTCCATCATCTTTGTTATTGTTGGGTTATTTAAGTCATGTCCAACTCTCTGTGACCCCACTTGGGGGTTTCTTGGAAAAGATACTGGAATAGTTTGCCATTTCCTTCTTTATCTTTATTGTACAGATGAGGAACTAAGGCAAACAGGGTTAAATGACTTGCTCAGGGTCACACAGCTAGTAAGTATTTGAGACCAGATTTGATTCGGATCCTCCTCACTCCAGGGCCAGTGGTTTATCCAGTCCATGACCTAGCTGTCCATTTGCCCATAGAAGCATTGAAGGAAAAGAGTATATATTTCCACAGTCATGTCAGGACAGGATATACTAATTAAATTTGAAAGCATCAACACTGGGACAAGTCACTATGCCATTATTTCTTTATATTTATTACTTTGTGGAAAATTGCAAGCTGATTTTGTCACTATTTTTTAACTCATTAAAAAGTAATAGGATGGTAGTTTCTCTTCTGTAGGAACACTGAATGCATCTTTGGGACAACTCCAGTATCTGAAGAAAAATAGGAATAGTATGTACCTCATCTTGTTCATCTTACTTTGATTTCTTATTCTAAGGTCTATATATTTTGATGGCCTTTGATCCCATGTGGTTTAGAGAGACTATTTAGAATGAAAATTTCTATCAGTAAGTTGCTTTGGGACTTTTATGAATCTACATTTTAAAATTTTTAATTTATTCTGAACTTAAGAAATAAAACAAGCATTTCTCTAATATACTAGAACAGAAAAAGATAATTGCACATGAAAGTGCAAATCTATTATGCACAACTTGATATTTCTTTTAAAACACAATCAAGTTATCATATAACTTCCTTTCTTTTCTTCCCTCTCTCGTTGTAGCACCAACACGATAATCACAGCACCTGCACTGGCCATGACTATTTCAGCACAATTCTGAATCGTGAAATACAGCAGGGAAGACAGAACCAAAACATTTATTCAGACACTGGAAAGTTAAATCCATCATAATAACAAAACTGTTCACAGTAACAATGCAAAGAACAACATCATCCCTAAGTCTTCTTCCTACAAACCAACTCCATTAAACTAATTGCCAGCAGGCTCCCTTAAACAAAATCACAAATGAGCTCTATCACTCATTCTAGTCAGCTGCCTGCTTGACCGTATCCTTCCTGGCTTTGACTGCTGTCATAACTAATTTTCTCTCAGTTCTCTACCCTTCCTGTTTCACCCATTCAGCAAGTTCCTCCCACCAAAAGTGACTTAAGCTTCCTTGTGATTTAAGTAGGTCACATAGATCTATTAATGAATGAGAAAAATCTTCTCATTTAAATTACCATTACACTTTTCCATCCTAGAAATGGCTTCCATTAGACCCAAATATTTGCATGTGTGTATGTGTGCATATGTATATATATATATATATATTTGCATGTATATAAACACACACATACAAACATACAAATGGACATATATGTATATATAAAATCATTCTATACATGCTTCTATCACTTCCTTCTCCGTATGAAGATTTTTTTCCAGATGACTTTGAGCAACAGATCAGTATCTGATAAAAGTCAAGTTTCAATACAATTTACTGGTTGACTCTTACAGGATATTTTGAGTTCTACATTTATATTATGGGGATTTTCCATCTGTCAGCTGATGAAAAATAGTGAGTTTCCAATGCATAGTACCTATTCACATTTTACTAAGTATTTGGTAAGTATTACATTTTACAGACAGTAATGATGTACTGCATAGTTATACAATTTTACCTCCTTACATAATCTCTACTATTGGATAAGTCTATGTTCCTTAATACAATTCTATAATTTATGGTGGCAATAAATTGATTCTGAATTCTATTCCCACAAACAAATATGCAAGAATCAGCTGGTCATTGAAACATTATTGGCTCAGTTCATGGAGACATTTCTCAAAGAGGTCTTTTGATTCCTTTCTTAAATCTTTGCTGCTTCTTAAGTTCCATCTGGAAGCAAAACATTTTTGGTGGCATTCAATAACTTTAACGTGCAGTACTTCCGTCATCTTTTGCTCAATGAAGGGATGGTGGCTTGAAGCATTTCCATAGATTTTGTGATGTGCTGATCATATACTCCAAGAATTCCTCTCTTCTTTTTGATGAAGAAGTTTTTATCTTTCTCCAGCTACTTTAGGTAATTGACATTGTATTTGATTAATATTGTACAGGTTTTTGTTAGGATAGCACTTTACAATTCTGTTATGTTATGATTTTAGAGTTCTGGAAAAGCACATTAATACTGGTTTTGATTAAGCATTAAGTGATTTAATCATCTTCCTCCTCCAATTTGATTTTAGAATTCTAGTCATTTTCATGCTTTTAGCCTCAAACATATATATATATATGTATATACACACAACATATATAATATATATGTGTGTATATACACATATGTACATGTATACATACATGTGTGTATGTATTTGTTTGTTTGTTTATTATGATCAGTGTGCCTTGCCTGAAGGAGACACAAGTATTTGTAGATACTACCTTTACCCATTGGGTCAACATGACTTTTGAATTGAAGTTCAAATCCTTCAGTCTAAATCTTATCTTGTAATATATTAAGATTTTTATGCATATTGAGTCCAAATGACATTTTGATACAATTAGAGGAATATTCTATAGGATTAAAGAACTCTTAATTGTGTGTTTTGGTAGCAATATGAGCTTGATGTCATCCATTTCAAAGAAGTGATTAATAGGATGTTTTGGTTCTTTAATTTGGTAACAATCGTTCTGTCTAGGAAGGAACTTAATAGATTTTAAGGTAGAAAGTGGCATAATAAGCTCAGACATTTTCCTTGAAAAATGTCAGACTATATATCAATTGAAGCACACTTTAATGTGCTGGCTGTGTGTTTTGAATAGAGAACAGATTTGCATGTGGAAATCAAACACCTTATCAGTCTCACTATACTTATATCTATATCGGCATTACATGAATTAGTCACAGACGTTGAGATAATCAATAAAGATGATATATAAGTTCTTGTGCTTTGGGTCACCTTGTAAAATAATTACTGAATCAACAATGTTTCTCTATACCATGTTGGACTTCTTGGAAAACCCCCTTTTCTTCTCTTTGGTCAATATATTGTCCTCTCATAAGTGTGTGTGTATGTGTGTGCGTTGTGTGTGTGTGTGTGTGTGTGTGTGTGTGTGTATGTGATAGCAGCTATAATTCCTTTATTTTAAAAATAAAATATATGAATATAATTGACTTGTATTTGGAGGGATCTTCAGTTTTCTCATCCTTTCATAAGTGATATGGCATTTTTCCCATAAAAAAGTGTCTTAAGTCTAAAAGAAAACTGGCAGTGCCTGGACAAATTATTCATGTACCCCTGTAAAGTATTTAA
Source organism: Potorous gilbertii (assembly GCA_028658325.1). NCBI lineage: Eukaryota > Metazoa > Chordata > Mammalia > Diprotodontia > Potoroidae > Potorous > Potorous gilbertii. The sequence continues at coordinate 533,600,621 of CM053771.1, read as the reverse complement.
GACAGCAATTATGGAACTTACTTGGTCCTACTCTTTTAATTTTTGCAGAGAAATGAGAGATTCAGTCATCTCTCTGAATATTACTATTCAGTTTTTCATTGTATTACTGACATAAGCACTCTTGAAACCTCATTAGATCCAGCTTGGATTTTCATTGAATTGGAAGTCTTAAAACTGTGTAGATAAAGAAAACGTTTTCATGTTGTCTGCTCTGGAGTTTCTGGCTCTCCCTTGACTTATGTTTTGTTTGTTTATTTTCCTTCAATTCAAACATTTGTGATGAAGTTTTTGATTGATGTTGTGGGGTTTAGTTTATTCTTTCCTTTGAATCTATGTATAATACCTTAAAATGTTTACTTTTGCTTTGAATGAAGGGAACCTGGGAGTTTTGATAACCTTGCGCTCTTTGGGTTCCTCCTCACCCTTGATAAGACCCTTATATATAAGCCAGAAGTAATATGCTGCCTTTCTTTAGATCTTTAGTAACTCTCAAGTAGTATCTGCCTTGGTAATATCTGATGCTTATCATTTGTTATTACACTACTACCTCTCCTCATGCTTATTACCATTGAAAGCTTCTCACATATACTGCTGTATCCACAGCGTAATGTTTGTTAAATATATTTGCTGTTCAATATCAGTGAAGAATATATTCATTTATGAGATTTAGAGCAGAGACCAGTTCTTTGGAATTTTCATATATTTGTTTAATTTGTTGACTATTTGGATTCATGTCATCAAACTCAAAAGGTTCTTTTGTTTTCTGGAATTCCATTCTGTGTATGCTTATCTCTTATGCAAAATGATTTGAACAAGTAATATATTTTGTTCTGTGTTTCCTTATTTTCTATAATTTCTGGAGGTTATGTTAGTATATGAATTTTTCATGATATCTGAGTCTTCAGCTTTTTAAACTTCTGATTACTAAAGCTAACCTAGTCTTACTAATGCATTTTAACTGGAGAACAGAGGGGAATAAACACTTACATAGTGGCTACTGTGTACCAGGCACTATCCTATGCCTTTTACACTTTTTGTCTCATTTGGCCCTCACTGTAACCCTGATAGGTAAATGCCATTACTATTCTCATTTTTCAATTGAGGAAACTAAGGCCAAAGGAGACTAAATGACTTATCCAAGGTAACCGTGAATAAGTGTCTAAGACTGGTTTTAAACTCAGGTCTTTCTGATTCCAGATCCAGTGCTTTGTCCACTGTGCAGCCTAATTGCCTTGTACCAGTCGGAAATATATTGCATGTATTACAACTAATGATCCACTGACAAAATGCCTTTGACTATAATTGATGAGTTCTGTTTCAATTTTGTTATATATATGAGCATACACACATGAACACACACATAAACACATAAATTACATATGTATGTATACATGTATATGCATGTATTATATATACATGTGAGGTATTGATACATTATAAAAATATTCATTCTTTCAATTCTTTCCATGTGTACTTGTGGTTTGGCAGCTTTTATGGTGTGTTTTATGGTACGTTGTTAATGCACTGAAATGTTCCCAGCAGGTAAGAGATTAACATTTCTGATTCATGATTATTTATTAAATGATTGTGTCTCTTGTACATCATATATGATCACCATTTCCGCTGCTATCCAATGTGTCAAGCTGTTCACCAGCACTTTTGAATAAGACCAACTTACAACCCACCCTTCTATTTTGTACATTCACAGGACCATTTTTATTACATGGACTTGTGGGCTAACCCATGGAGTGGTACCTCTGGAAGCAATTGATCAGAATTTCAAGATCTTGGCAAGGTCTTTACAGCTACCACACTGGGCAGTCCCATAGCCCACTGACTATACATTACTCTGGTTGACATCTTTTTGATTTAAAATTGCACCTCTCCACATTGCAGGATAAGCAATGGGTTGGTCTCTAAAAGGTAGTAGTAGTCATCTACTAGACATAATACTCAGAGTAGTTGTATTAATAATGAGCCGTTAGGGCTTGGGCTGGGACCTAGTGTTGGCCAATCAATGAGAGCCAGAGTGATTAGGGTTTAAGGCATGGTCCTTAAGAACAAAATCTAGCCCATATCTTGTGAGGTTTCCGAGATCAAAATAATGTACGTTTCTTGGGTGGAGAACCTGCAGGGCAGAGCAGAGCAGTGAGGGACAAAGAACTGCAAATAAGGTAGATGTCCATCAACTGGGGACTAGTTAAGCAATTTACGGTACATAAATGTAATGGAATATTGTTGTGTTATAAGAAATGATGAGAGGACTCTCATTTAACATGGACCCTAATGGCTCAGAGTGAATGTAAGTAGAAACTTCTTCTGTCTTTGCCCAGGAACACTGAGGGTCTTCCCTCCCAGATTGATTTTATTTTTTAACAGGCAGAAGAGGACATTCTTTGTCTCATTTTTTTAAACCTAGTTTTAATCACTGAAGGGGCGTTGCCCAAGTCAAACTGAGACCTTGGGAAGATCTTAGCTTAGAAAGACCAAGGTCTCCTGCTGTATCCAGGGTCATGCCTAATCATGCTGATTTATATCTTGCCACTGAGACTAGGTGGCTTCGGGGGTCAAAGTGAGGCTGGTGACTTTGCTCAGACCTCTCTCAAATAGATCTGGGTCCAAATATCAGTCAAATATTTTCTAGTTCCATGACCTTGGTCAAGTCACAAAATTTATCATACCCTCAGTTTCCTCATCCATAAAATGGGGATGATATTACTTGTAACATCTTATATTGTTGTGATTCAAAAGTTTATAATCCCTAGAACCTCAGGTTATATACAAATACGATTTATTGTGAGTACAAGAGAGCTGTTTAGCATCTATATAAACTATTTACTGCCCCTCCTAAAGAAAGAAAATAACCACCTCGAATAAATTGGATTTCTTAAATAGAATTTTATTATGTACTGAAACCTGAATGGTCCCCAATCTACCCACAAATTCTAATCTTACATCTATCAATTTAGGTTTTAAACTGGTAATAAATCTCCCCAGTGGGCCACTGTAGAACTTCTAGAGGACAAAGTGAAATTTGAATGAGAGTGAAATTGAGCTAGGATTACAGTTTTACAGAGAGTAGAAAGCTGATTGTGAATATGGAGATTTCATTAACTGCGCTTAACGTTTCACCTTGACAAAACCCCGGGAAATGGTATCTCATGCCAATGGAGCTGACAACTATCTGGAAGACATTCAGTATTAAAACTTCTGTCTTCTCTTTAGTCACAAGGAAACTGATAAGGACAATACATCTTGTTCCCTCCTTCTAGAAGGTGAATACATCCAATTTACTTTTCTTAGTAAATATCTTGCTGATATAAAGCTAGGTAAAAATTAAGAAGTGGAGAAAACAAAATGACCTTACTTCTGTGCTATTTACATACACTTTTTCTCAATTTCTGCATTCCCAATGTCCATAGAAGTGGTGCTTAAATCAGAATAATTCTTTCAAGCTCTATAATCATATAACTGGAGCTAGTTTTTTTTTTTTCTGGCTCTTCAATATTTGAAGGATCTTGGTCAAACCTCTCTTCTAAACTATGATACCCTGGTGACTTGTCTCCAGTTCAGGGTTCCTTTAACTTATCTAGAGTCAGGCACTTGAAGAACCCTGTGAGGAAGGGGCATTGTTGACTCCTAAACTCAATTATGGCTTCATAAATCTTCAGATATATAGTCTCTTTTAAAATATTAAGGTAAATACTGGAATTTTTAAAGCCAGTAAACAATAGAAGTTGTAGTCAATAGAAAGCTGGCCTTGGAGTCAGGAAAATCTGGGTCTGTGTTCCAGCTCGGATGCACACTGACTGCATGAGTGGGCAAATCAATTTACTTCGCAGTGTCTCAGGCAATGCTTAGAAACTATAAGATGCCTATTATACATGGATCTATGTTCGTAGAAGAAATTTTCTCAATGAGAATTCTTCACACTAATTAAGTAACATGCTGAAAATTCTGCTACCCCTACCTGCCATTCTCTCCTCTCACAAAAAAAAATAAAACTTTTTTGGAGTTTTGAACACAGACAAAAATTAACTGGAGGGAAGGCTATTTTTAGTCTAAGGTCAATATAGACAAAAGTGGTTTAACCATTATTTATGATTAGGCTACTTGTTAATTGTAGTTTGCTATAGTCTATTTTTTAAAAAGCAACTCATGAATGAAGGGGTAAATATTTGTGTTGTCTCTATAACTCTGTCATGTTTTTAACCACACCAGAGTCTAACTCTGAGGCCTTGCTATTGTATTCATCAACAATAAATCCTCATGAAATTGACAAATTTCATGTACTACGTACTATGTACTATGTACTATGTGTCTGACATTCTTCCAAGGACTAGGGATAGAAACAAAAATCAAAAGTCCCTGCCATTTAGGGGATTACAAAATAATGTGGGAAATAACATGTAAATAATCTAATAAACAAAGGGATATATACAAGATATGGCAAGGCACTAGATGATGGACCAGGAAGTGCTTCAGTAGAACCTAGGATTGCTAGGAGTCTTTAAGAACACCAGAACTCAAAGACATTGAAGTATGGGGAAAGTGATGGAGGTATGGAGGTAACCCTGGGTTCCTAGAGACTATGTAAACTCTAGCAGGTTTAAAAATTTTGAAAAGAATTTGAGTTTAGATTTAATGCAAGATTATATAACTGTTGTCTAAAGACAAGCCTAGTCAAATTTAAAGAAGCTCATCCCCACATGAATCACAGGGTAATGAATTATTCAGCACTGGGGAATCCCAAAGAATATACAATTTGCATACTAAAATATATAAAGGTTTGTAACCACAAAAATAATCTGAATGTCTATGCAAATGAATGTAACTTCCTTTGAATTATTGAGATATTTAGGCAGTATCTAGATTTAGAAATCAGATTATTTGGAGATCATTGATCTGTCCCTTTTCTGAGCTTGGAGAAAAAATTACTCTGGAGATTGTGATAAGAAAGATGCTTGAATATTTGCTTTCTTCAGGCTTTCTATCCTTAAAACTTGAAAAGTAAGTTATTATGCCATAGATATGGAACTATGGATATGGATACTAGCTAAATTAGAGAACTACCACAATAAGCAAAAACCAAACATAGAAACAAAAATCCCTCTTGAATTAATATAATTTATATAATAAAAATGTTCTCACGTAGGAATCATCACCTATCTATATTACATGCCCAGTTCTATGAACACAAGTAAATTCATATGCTTGTAACTCAGTGTATGGATGTAGGAATTGCCTGTGACAGTAAATCTGCCTGAACTGTTAGACCCTACAAGAAACTGGAAAAAAGACGGAGTACGGCATTTGAAGTCACAGATTAGAGGGGTCCATTTGACATAAAAGACATCTAGAAATTGAGCTAAAGCCAATATTTCCCTTCTGGAACTATCCTGGGGCAACAACTTAAACAAAGTGGACCACTATATTCTCCAACACAAAGCTGAGGCTGCATAGTCAATAAGTTTGGGATTTGTGAAACAAAATAATGAGTAGTAAAAGACTGAGTAAGACTTACAATGAAAAGTGAAGGCTATAGATGATATAGAAATTAAACAAATATAGAAATTTGGATAATCCAAGATTCTTCCACATTCAAGGGACATGTCAGAGATAATATAGTCTAAAAATCAAAACTACAATAAAAATGGCATATCATGAAAGTTTGAGCCACCACTGAAATAAAATGGATGTGCAACAAAAGAGAAGAATGTCAGATATTCCTTAAAGGGAAAAAAAATGAACCAATTAATTGTTCAACTGGCAAATGTCCAAACCAGAAGAATCACAAGAAAGGAAAATAAATAAAATTATCAGGGTAAGATTACATTAAAAAAATCACATGTTTATAGTTTATTGTGTTGTTAACAATGAGGCAGATTTATCCATTGGATCAGAAAAAAAAAAGATGTACTGAAGTGACATAGGCATCAAGGGATAAAAATGGCCCAAGGAGCAAGAGTTAAAGAATTAGGAGTTGAAGCAGAAGAATTAAAATTCTGTAAAGTAGATCTCCTGACTAGTTTTACATGAACCTTTTTTTTTTGAGGGGAGTAGGATAATGTTAGTATTTGATATGGTTATAGGAATGGTAAGACAGTAAGTAGGTAGATGACAGATGAGAGTAGATGACACATCACTCTTAATCCCAGTAGTGGATATTTAAGGAATCATGATTCTCATATAGAGAGAAAGGGATGAAGGAAAACTTTTAAGAGGTTATTTTTATAGTAGAAGAATATTATATGAGCCTTGTATCAGGGTGGTATGAGGGAATAGGAAGACAAGATGAGAGCTAGTGATACTGGAGATGAAGAATCCATATAAAATGGGATTTGATAGTAGATAAGAGGTGAGGTAGAGCACAGAGGCTAAAATGACATAAAGATCAAATTCTTATTGGTTATTGGTAACAATGACAAAATTATTAAAGGTTAGATAGCATTATACAGAATGTAGCATTTTAGCTTGACCAAATTCATGTTTAGGTGCTGATGAAACATCTATTTGTATGCGCTGAAGCAAGTGCAAATATGACTTTGGAACTGAAAGAGAAGTGGGCATTGGAGATAAGGACCTGGAAGTCACTTTCATAGAAATTATCATTGAAATCATGGAACTGAAAGGTATGGTCAACAAAGAGAATTGGTAGTTTGTCCTTCATTTGGAGGAGAACCAATGGCATCTTGCAGTGATGACAGTTTGAATGAAATTTAAGTAAGGCAGAGTCGCACAAGGTCATCAGCCTCATTCTTACTTGCAGAGTCATCGAAGTTCAGTGACAAGACAGACGTCAGGATGACTGGCAACGGCCTAGAGTGCAGTGGATGAATCTGGCATCTTCAGTGTCTGACCAAGGTCTAAGCGATTCACAGTGCATGCTTCACTGTCTTCAAGGATGTTGGATCACATTATTCTCCACCTGCCCCATCTACCATGGAGAAATCTTCATATGTTTGGGGTAGACATCCCCTAAGCTTACCAATTAGTCTGAGGATGGTTGTGTACCATCAGCTTGGGTTAGTCAGTCTACCAAGAAGGTTTAACCAGGGTGTGGCTGCTGTACTTTCCTGGCGGTGCTCATCCGTGGCTTCTTAGAGCCACAGAGGAGGGTTGGGAGAAGGTGGACGTGAAATATGGAAGAAAAGTTCTGAAAAGGGCTAAGCAAGCCCTCATACCAGAGGTGCTAGTCCTCCCTGAACACTCCACACATAAAAGGAAAGAATGCAGATGACCAAAGCTTGACTATCTCTGATTTTAAGGGCAGAAGGATGAGCAGATTTAGAGTGAGGAAGAAGGTCAGTGGATGAAAATGAGATAAAGGCAGATTTTGGCTCAGTGAAAACTTTCATAAAATTAGTACATCCCCAGAACTGAATGGATAATCCTATGGTGAGCCACTCAGTTATCAAAGTGATTTTCCTAAAGTTCAGCCCAGATCAGACCATATCACCTTGCTACTCAACAAAGTCACCTGGCTTCCTATCACCTGAATAAAATATGAAATCCTTTCTTCGGCATTCGACAGCCATCATAACCTAGCTCCTCTTAACTATCCAGTTTTCTTATAACTTTCTTATCAAGTTCTCCTCAATCCAGTGACATGGCCTTGCTGTTCCATAAGGAAGATATTACATCTCTCAACTCCAGGCCTTTTCTCTGAATGACCCCTTAGCCTGCAATCCTCTGCCTCCTCCTCATTTCCACCTTCTCTGGTTTTCTTTAAGTCCCAACAAAATAAGAAACCTTCCCAACCCCTCTTATTTCTAGTTCCCTCTTCTATTCTTTTTTTTTATCCTGCTGTATATAAGGTGAATTTTAGTGTAAGTAAGGTGGATTTTAGTGTGTGTAAAGTGAATTTTTGTTATTATTTCTCAGAGTTCAGTTTCCCAGGGTCCATATCCATAACAATCAATGGTTCCCAAGTACTAGATAGGAATTCCCACATTTATGATTCAAAACATCTCCACCATGTTTGCACAGAGTTATATAATGGTAAATAATATAAACATCTGCTGTGACTGCATAGTAAGATACAATGATGAGATGATGTAAACTTGTGAAGCTATTGCTGGCAGTATGCCTTCTTTGTCTGTTGGCCTATAAAATGGGTGGTCACTAAATAGTGAATGGGAAGCCCTTAGGGTTGAATGTACAAATGCTATGTGTGCTTCAACTGCCCCCCATTGAGGCTTAGGGGAACCCTTAGGATTGAGTGGGATGCTGTGCCTGCCTTGAATGGCCCCCATCAAGGCTTGGGGGCAATCTGTGTTTGCCTAAACTGCTCCCCATTGAGGCTTGAGGGGATCTAGGGGAAGCACAGGTTGTGCCTGTCTCTATTGACCCCATCCAGATGTAGGGGTAGTTATGCCCCCTTCTCAGTGGCCCATGTGAGAAGGGTGATTAGGGAATGCTGTAAGAGTTTGGGCTCTCATTACCAGCAATCCTCTTCCGAGAAAATTAGACAAGAATAAAGGTGATTAAACAGTTCCTAGTGTCTTTCCTTATCTGACCAAATGAAGAGTGAACCTGTGCTTGCAGCCCTCAAGTGAGCTATGTTATGTCTTACACTTGCATATAGTTTATTTATACAAATTTACTTATTTAGAATCTCCCTCATTAGACCATGAGCTCCTTGAGAGCAGGGACTGTCTTCTGCCTCTTTTTATATCCCTATTCCCTAGAAGAATGCTTGTCACATGACAGGCATTTAAAAAAAGGTTTATGGATTAAATGACAATAGTAAGTTATTGTCTATCACCAGATATATTTAAGAAAAAGCAGATGATGAGCCATCTCGTGCTTGGGGAATATCTTTTGGGTTAGGGGGGAAATGAATCTACTTGTGTTCTACCTAGTTCAACTATAAGACTCTGTGAATATCCAAAAATTGTCAATTACAGCCAAAGCACATTTTGGCAAAGTATTCTGCACCCATTTAACATGGTCTGTCAAGAAATATCTTACGCTAATTTCCTTCTTAGCTTCATATACATTTTTCATTAAAATAAAACCCAAACGTATCTTCTAGCTCTCTTAATAGATGCCTTTAATGACATAAAATTTCTCATTTAAAAGTGTTGGTCATGCTTAAATAATCTCCCAAATTTTTGGATAGGGGTTAACTAGTGTGACAGATAAAAATGCAACTAAGGTCAACAAACCCAAATTTTCTGAGCAAGATAACAGTTTATTAACAGGGATTCATATAACTGTTAATAAAATGAGTTGGACTGTCCTCCCTCAGTGGGCCTGAAAAGGCCATATTTATTGAGACCCCAAAGGAAGGAGGGAGTCAGGTAGTAGAATGAGGAAAGCGGGCTCACCTTTACCGGTGGCTTGCGACCACACCTCTCTCTGACAATTAAGGAATGCTAACTGCTTTTTGAAACTCAGCTGCCTCTGGTAATATTGGCCAGAGAAGTAGAGCCTCCCCCATCAGCATTCCTGCCCTTCTTACCTTTAGCTTTTCCCTTGGAGATCAAATTATGAGGGAACTTTGATGTTGAGGGAAAGCAAGTATGTGAGAACAGTTCCTTAGGAAAGATCCCAGTCCAAGCAGGCAAACAGAAGCAAGGGTCCCATTTTAACCTGCTTATTGAGCAAACATCTTGGAGACTGAGAATGATCACATTCATTCCTCAAACATTCCTTTAGTTCAAACTAGAAGCAATGGGATCTGACAAAGTGGGGTTGAGGATGGATTATACAATAACATTGGTTATTAAACAATACAGCTCAATATTAATTTTCTTCACCAGCGTACAAGACTATGTATATATTTTTAAACATGGTCTATGTCAAATGATTAATCAAAATGATGCATTCACTCGGGTTGGTCTGTGATGATGAGGAGAGGTATTTGAAAAAAAATCTCCTGCCAGATCCTGATGGGTCACCCATAGTCTGATTCCTACCTTGCCTTATTTAGAAACTTACATTAAAACTTCCTAAGAAATATAATAAAAAGAAAAAAAAACATACCCTCATTTTATTCAATATAATACAGTTATATATGAGTTAGTACTCATATGATGGGGATTCTTAGATCATTGCTATTAATGAAATCAAATGGGACATGACCAAATTATTTGATCATTCCAATCTATGGCGGTAAGTCAATATCCTGGACAGGGGTAAGGGTTCTGAGAATTATGAGATAAGAAAATTACAAGGAATAAAACCGAATTGCTCCTAACTGGCTATATTGAAATTTACTTGTGGGCATATGGAGGAGGTAGGAAATGGGGGATTCAATGAGAAAGAAAAGTGAATGTCATTGTTAAGAGTTATGAAGTAGATTCTGTTGGGGAGCTTTGTGTTGGTTGATTTTAACCTTGGGAGTGTGCTCAGACTGAGACAAACCTTGAGGGTTCAGGGAAGTTGTGACCCATCCTTCCTGAAACATCCTGGGAATTCATCTACAAAGTGGCAACTATTGCAAAATGCCATGAATGTGTGTCTGTGTATGTGTGTGTATACATGCATGTGCCCACACTGGGAATTTGATGATCTTAAATGTTACATAGAAAAACAGACCTGGGGTAATTCTAGGCACTGGGAGACTAATCCTACTGCACTGTCTTATTGACAATTGAGACATATCAATAGAAATCAGTGAATGAAATGGCCAGATCTTTTAATCATGTCACTTATGCCCATTAAGATTCAGCTTTAGGATTTTTTTCTAAAATACATTTCAAATGCATCATTAATCTACATGTATTGAAATATTCTTTAAGAAAACAAGGTATTTACTCTTTTAGTGACAGTGAGGGGAACAAACTGACTTTCAAAACACATGGAAATAACTTTTAGTAAGCACTAGCAAGAGATATGGATGTAGTGGTGGATGGAGTTTTACTTATTTGAGATAAAATAGTCCCTGCCAATGAGCATTCTGGATTTCATAGAATTAGCACAATGCTCCCAAGCCATGGGGATGTGGTCTTATTTGAATATGAAATGATGAAAACCAAATAATATGTAAGCAGGAAATGAACAATCACATAAGGACATCACAGTTGATAGATAAGTAGGCAAACTTATTCCATCAAAACAATATGAACTGCCCATATGTTCTCTTGGTAATAATGTGCACTTTAATGGCCATCACTTGATCCTTCTCATTTTTTTATGGAAGATTTTGACTGCCTCCTGTTTTCTGATTGAATTACATGCATTTTTAACTTAGATGAAACTTTTGGCTCTTAGCAAATATTCAGATTAAAGAGTTTTAGGTTTAAGGGTAATCTTTTCTTTACTAAAATGTAATCTTTCCTTTCTTGTATTCTGACTTGATCTCCCTCCCTCCCTGCCCCATGGTATTTCTATTAAGTTTTTGAAATATGTTATCTTTTCCTAAACCAGACACATTTTCCCAGTTTGAACAAGAAACCAGTTATACATTTCTTCAAGCTCATTTTCCCTAAATCAAAAGACTTATTGAACATGGATAAAAATTTTGAGGGTGACAGACAGAAACAGATAGACAGAGACAGATACAAAGACTGTCCTATTACAGAAGAATTATTTTCACTCACCATTAGGTGAATGAAGATTCAAACACAGGATCTGAAGGTGAAGAACTTCAATATCTCAAACTCATCTTTATTCTTGTGAGTCTCTCTAGTGACCTGTTTTTTCATAAAATGAGTTGTTAGTTCTCTAACTTTTTAATGTAAAAATTTCTCTTTATACTGAATGAACCATTTAACCCAGAGACACTGAATACTTTAAATTTCAAGACCTTATGGCAAGTGCATTTTCTGATTTTTGTATGTGTGTCCTTTTTTTATCCAGGACTTTGCATTTGATGTTTTTTCTATGCTTTAAAATGACATTTTTATGCCAAATATCTTGCATGAACATACTTATTTGCATGTTGTCTTCCACATTTGAGTGTGAATTCCCTTAGGGCAGGGGTTAAATTTTTATATTGCATTGTATCTCTAGCACTTAACAGTGCCTGGGACTGAGTAAGTATTGAATAAATGTTCATTAATTAGATAAATGAAAACATAATTTAAGATATTTTCTGAAATAATGATGAACTTACTTATATTTTTATTTTGTAGAGAACTGGAAAAAAGTTACCATTTTTACTTCCCTTAAATCTTTTAAAAATAGTTTTCCTATGTTTTTATTATTGCTAAATCAGTTGATTACATTTAACATACATTTGAAAAGAATGTATTTTATGAACATAACTCTATTCAGTGACATTTCAGAAAATATTACACATTTGCGACATATCTCGAGTATTCCTGTACTAATAATAAATATGGCATTTGAAAGATATATACAATTCTAAGATTGGTCATCACTAGAGATATTACTGAGAATTGTCCACTAAGGGGAAAAAGTGCTTCCTAACTTTAATGCATTGACATACACATGCAACATTGATGATATCTGTCCAGTAAAACAAACACGCAAACAAAAAGACAGCAACACAAAGATGCTCATTATCTCTTTGTTGTCTAGTCTGTCGTAATTTTTATTTTGGACCATGAACTCGATAGGATTTAGTGTGATCTGGGTGGCAAAACCAACCACCATCATCTTGTGATACATTGTGAGCCACACTGTCCAGATTTTAATAGGTGATATCTCGCCGTCTTTTTGGATTACATAATCAGAACACATCCGGAATCATATGCTCAGCTTTGAGTGCCATACATTGGGGGGGACATTAATAACCTGGAAAGCATACAGGAGATAATGCTCATGATGTCAAAGAACATGAGATAATACTTTACGAGGATCGTTTGAACTGCCCCAGGATATTTATGCTATATCCTGTCCACTTAGGAAGGAATTAAAGCTCTCTCCAGGCATTTAAGACTGTGACATAAAAGTATAATGAGACTTGTACTACTTAGTCTAAGTTTAGGAAATTTCCAGGGTCAAATATAGATACAATAAAAGGAAATACATCAATAGAAGCTATCAAAAAGTAAAATGGGCTGCTTCGGGTACAGTGCCATGTCATGTTTAAAAAGGTTGACAGAAATAATTTCTGAATAATTTAACTACGTTATTGATAATGACAATGTGCTTATTAATAAAAGAAGGGTCATTTGTCCATCTCTCTCATAGACCAAGGACAATCATGGTGGCCAGATCATGGCTTGTATGCCCAATGGAAGAAGAGTGTTCTTGAGGGTGGCATTCAACTCTGATTGGCTAACAATTAATGCAAAAATGAATATTACAATGAGAGGCTCTATCTATTCAAGTAAACTTTGATTATGTTACTTATTTCTAAGTTATCTCCAGGCTTTGGCAATCTATTCAAAGAATTTATCCGCACCGAAACCTGAGTAGAGCACAATAGTTTTCCTATCTGAGTGGAGTCTGGACAAGACTGTTAAGAAAATTAGGCCAATCTCATTATCAGCAATGTCCTTCAAGAGAAGAACTTTTGAAATCAGATCTTTCAAAAAAGGGTAGAACTCTGGATTTTCCTCAATCATTGGTATTAATAACCATTTCTCTCAGCCATCACCCCAGTTAACTTCAACCAAGACTGGAGGGAGTCAATCAAAGACCAGTTCACAATTTGTAATAAATGCTGTTGAGGGGTTTCTTGATCAAGATATGACAAGATAGTTTCTGAGATCCCTTCCAATTCTGAGATTCTGTGAAAAATCTTATTTGCTCTTGAACTTAATGCTTTTCTGATCAACAATATGCATGTTTGTTTTCCCTTTTAATCTATCAGCAAATTGTTGGACAGTTCACTAAAAAGTAGAGATTTAGAACTTTACTATGATAACGAATAACTTGGACTTCCTGCCCAGTTTCTTGGAATAGGTTTATGTGTGACTTAAGTGTCCTTCAGAATTCTTATCAGCTTAAAAAGAATTCATATTTAATCTTGGATTTTAGCATGCCTAATTGTGAATGTGGTCTTCAGCAAAATATGTTTTTGATGTTTCTTTTTATGTGAAAAATCCACAAAATAATTCAATGATTTCTCAGACGTCAAGAATTAAACATTAAATTAAACAATTTAGTTTTCATTCCTTCTATATCGTAGCTATAAGGTCTTTAATAAGGTAACGAAAAAAATAATTGCTTGACAACCACCTTGCTGATCTTGAACCTTTTTGGGACAATTAGGTAATCTGATAATAGATGCATAGTCTATTGCAGGTCTGACTTTTAATTGATGAGTAGGTAGCAAGGTGAAAAGAATGCTGGACATAGAGCCAGGAAGACTTGAGTTCAAATGAGGCTTGTGACATTTACTAGCTGTGTTACCTTGGACAAGTTATCACCTCTCTATGTCTTAGTTTCCTTATCTGTAAAATCAAGATAAAAAAACTAAATCGAGCTCTCAAAGCTGCTGTGAGGATAACATGACGTAATATTTAAAAAGCATTTTGCAAACTTTAAAGGAGTAAATATCATCATCATCGTTATCACACTATCACCATCACCATCACCATCATCATCATCATCATCATCTTCATGCTGGAAAAGTGTATGTTGATCCATTACTTTTTATTCAGTCTGATTCTGTCACCTTGGGCTTCTCTTTTTAGTTTTCTCATCTGTAAAATGCAGAGTGGGGAGTGTGGTGTGTGGAAGGCAATTATCTTCCCTGTGCCTTCCATTTCTTGATCCTAGATAACCAATTATGTCATGGGTACTGCCACCATATAATGAGGAATTAAAGTTGTGGAGAATACACCTAACACCTGCATTCTAGATACAGTGGGATGATATACTAAAGATTAGAATGTCTTTGGAGCCAGGACAGATGTCTATAAATACTTTTTTAGCCAATTATCACTTGTGGCACAGTAACTTTTCTCAGATGTCTGTTTGCTCAATTATTTTTTTTTAAAGAAGGAGTTGTAATAGATGACTTGCACAGTGCCTTTCAATTCAAGGTTGATGAATTGTAGAATTTTACATTTAGAAATAGACTGGAAATTTGAGGCCATGTAATCAAGTACTTTCAACTTACTTAAAAGGAAATTGAGACCCAGAGACGTTGAGTGACTTGATTAAGATCATATGGGTAGCAATAAGGCACACCAACTTTTAAACATGAGATAAAAATAATTTGTCATTGTAAGGTATAAAGGAATACTTCTGAAAAAAGATGCATTTGTCTTACGATATATTCATAGTAATAGTTTACCTAAGGTATGTAATAATTCTATTTTGCTTTTGTCTATATGTGAAATATTGACTGTCTACATCTTTATTTGAGTTTGGTTTCTAAACTTTAATTTATATAAGAAGAAAAACAAATTGCTCCAAAGTTTTACCCATCTTAGCTATGCAACATTTTCCATTAATTTTGGAAAGACACATTGACTAATTGGAGAAGAGGATGATGATATACAACAGCAAATTCAAATTCTGATCAGTCAGACCTTGAGTGAATTGCCCAAATATTTCCACATCTGAAGAAACTTGCACATGTTGTAAGAGATTTTTTTTTTGTAGATGATAAGTAAAGTCCCTTTCAGCTCTAATATTCTATGATTGACTCTGTGACTAAGGATGAGCAATGAAACTGGCATTTCATTGGTATAGGGAACTCCAGGAAAAGAAAACCCCCTCTATCAATGCAAATGGACACCTTCTATGCAATTTATAATTAGAGAGATTTTCCTAGAGCACTGAAATGTGAAGGTATTTACCCAAGGTAATACAGCTAGTATGTGTCAGAGGTAGGGACTAAACCTAGATCTTCTGGGTTCCAAGTCTAGCTCTCCCCATTATGTCATACTGCTAATGATTTAAGAGAAAAAAATTTTTCTCCTTAAAAAAATCCTGAGAATTAGTCATATAGCCTAGAGGAATTGTTCAAACATCTGGCACTTTAGTTTCTTCCATTGTAAGATGGAAAGAGTTTGTCTATATGATGGACAAGGCATCTCTTAGCTCCAAAGTTTTTATTTTAATTGCAGAATCCACTAATGATGATCCAGCTGTTAAAATGGTTTTACTCCGAGGGCGAGGTGATGGCACAAAAGAACAATAAGTTTTGGATTTGGAATCAGAAGTCTGGGTTCAGGCCTAATATTGCCAATTCTGTGGGAGCTCAAACAAATGACTTCGACTCTGAAGCTAATTTCACCATTTCTAAAGGGAGAGTGCTGGATCAGATGACTTCTAAAGACCCCTTCATCTATCTATCTCAACTCTAAAGCCATTATCAATTTTTATAAGGATTCAATGGAAGAAAATCAGCCTTAGGTTTTTGGAGAAAAATTAGAGTAGGTGTCTAACACATTTGATCCCCTCCCCCTCCCCACACTGGTACCATATGATCTAGACATCTGAATAATCAGTGTTGAATTTTGATCCCTTCTTGCCCTTGTGATCCATTTTCTGGAGTCAATCTGCATGTGCTTCCTGGATCAATTTATAATCTACAATCTAATTTATAATCAATCTGATTTATGATCAATAACAACAAATTTTCCCTCACCTCATTTCTCAGGTCTACTCCTGTTTAGCTTATGTTTTAGATGAATCATTTTATTTAAAATACCTTTGTCTATTATCCACCATACTAATTCTTCACCAGGCATGTAGAGTGAAGCATCATGGTCCTTCACAATCTGATCCACTGCTTTTGGACTGTTCTGCCACTGGTACAATTCTAGGTCCACAACCAAGTATGTCTTTCCCTTTGTTTGAGTTGCTGTTCAGGCTATCTACTGAGAGTGGCCTTACAAATATTCCATGTAAATTTTATAAAAATCCAAAATGTATCCCAGAAATATTTACCAGGTAAGCAAGTATTTAACTTGCCTCTTTATTGCTTTCCTTCTTGAGAAAATGATATCATCCTTGGTGATAGAAAAAACTGAAAACAACATATGGGGTCACTGAAAATTATATTTCTTGATCAAATGTTGGAAACACTAAAAATGAAATAAAATAATCCAATTCATGAGCTATGTTCACGGTTTTTTTCTTGTGTCATTAGCTGGGGATAAGGTTTTCAATGAAACACATTCTCATCAGTCTTTCTCTGACAGAACACTTTTATCAATTGCCTGCTGCACTTGTGTGTAATAGATCAGCATGTGTGAACTTGACACTTTCATCACATTAGATATGACTCCCTTGGAAATGGTGTCTAGCCCAGTCACAAAAACTATATACCAAAATTACTGTGGGAGTGTGGATACTGGGAAGATAATTGAATAATGCTCTGTTCACCTTCAGAAACGAAATTCTATCAACATTTAGAAGGGAACACAGTAAACAGTAGCATACTCCTCTGTTTACTTGGCACTCTTATAAGGATGATAAATTAAAGTAATGGATTTTTTGTGGGTTTTTTCTTCCTTTAGAGGAATTAAAAGTGAAGTGATGAAACTGAACTCATGAAATCCAGGTCATTTCTTTTTCTAAGCAGCTTAAGTGATTAACTTACTTTGAAGATATGTCTACACATGTAAGGTAAGGAAGAGGTCATCAGATCATAGATCTAGAATAAGAAGGGATAACAGGGATGCTATAGTTTAAACCTTGCATTTTAGAGACAAAGGATGGAATTTAGTCCCACAGAAGTAAAGTGGACATTGAAATAGTAAGCAACAGAGGGAATATTTGAAGAGAGATCTTCTAACTACAGGCACAGTGCTGTTTGTTCAGGAACACGTCCTCCCCCAAAAGGCAATGTTTGGTGACTTTAATTGCGATATAAAGACCAATATTTGTCTATAACCTTTATATAATATCATATATATGCTATTATTAGCTCCATTTTACATATGAAAAGACTGACACAGATGGAAGTTTAAAAGTGATTTGATCATGGCCACCCAGTAAGTGTCTGAGGTCAAATTTGAAATTGTATCCAAGCCTGTGTCAACTGATTACCATTGATTGCCATCTCTCTCTCTCTCTCTCTCTCTCTCTCTCTCTCTCTCTCTCTCTCCCCCCCCCCCCACCTTATATCTATCATCTATACATTCATCTATTTCTCCATCCATCTCTCCAACCATTAATCTATTATCTATATATTCCCTTTATAATTGCCTGGGATTTCTGTACATTCTTGATTTCTCTTCCACAAAATTATAGTATAAGGGAATTCTAGGGTTGGGAATGACCTTAACATCCCTCACATCCAACTTATACACAATAAATGATCTCCATTATCCTAGACATGGAAATTTCTCATCCACTGTTACTGGGAGACATTTAATGAGGGGAAACCGGGTATGTCCCACAGAAGCCATTCCATCATAGATAACTCTAATTGTTAGGAAAGTTTTATACCTGTCCAGACCTCATTCACCTTTTTATGTATTCTGTGCTACAGTTGTTTTTCAGTTGTCTGGGATCAACAGTAGCAAGTCTCATTTTTATATCATGTAAAAGCCTTTCTGATACATGAAGACAACTATCATACCCCTCCTATAAAGTTATCTGTTCACCAAGGGAAACATCCTATGTTCCTTTAAATGACTTCTAGAGGACCTGCAAATGTATCCCTTCAATGTTCTGGTTTCCCTCTTCTAGCTCCTCTATCTCTTCTCAATAACAATCTCATCCACCATTCCCCCATCCCTTCCAGGAAGCTAATAGAAACTGAGCTGAATCTTGACACAACTCATGATTCTAGAAAAAGACAAGAATACTCTCTGCCTTTTTAATGACTGGATTTTGAGTTATCGGGAGATAGCTAATCCATTCTATTCTTCTATGGAAATCATCAGAAAGCTTCTAAAAGCATAGAAGAGGAAGACTATCCAAAGTGAATATATTTCAAAGAGATGTTTTTCTTCTGAAATTAAGTATATAATTAATGCTTTTGATAAAGGTAAAATTTGAGCTAATCCAAGAAGATCATATCACAATATTAAGGTTAACACATTGAAGTTAGAATCTGTAAATTAAAACATGGGCTGGCAAACTATGGGTAGCTAAGGGGTAAGGTGAATAGAATGCCGGACCTGGAGTCAGGAAGACTCCTCTCTCTGGGTTCAAATCTGATCTTAGACACATAAGCTGTGTCACCTTGGGCAAGTCATTTAACCCTATTTTCCTTTATTTATTCATATGTAAAATGACTTGGGGAAGGAAATGGCAAACCACTCCAGTGTCTTTGCCAAGAAAACCCCAAATAATAAGACACAACTGAAATGACTTTACAAAACAAAGAAACAGCAAAAATCTGCAAATGGTGGCCCATGGGTCAGATTCAGCCCACTGCTTATTTGTATATGGCTCATGAGCTAAGAATTATTTTTACGTTTTAAAATAATTTTATTGTACTTCAAATTGTGAAAAGTTTCTTAGTTCAGCAATACAAAACCAGAGATTTAGCCCTCTAGCTGTCCATAGTTTTTTCACCTCTAAATTAAACCTACATGGACAATCCTATTTATGACTGATTAAAGATTCCCATATTTCAAAAAAAGTTATCATGAAATTTTGTTACTTCAAAGAGTGGCAGGAAAAGGAGGAGGAGGGGGAGGGGTGAAAGAGGAGAAGAAAATGGATGAGATGGAAAAGGAGAAAAGCATAAAAGAGAGAGGAGAATGTAGAGGAGGAGAAAGGAGAAGAGGAAGAAAGGAAAAAAGAAAGAAAAGAAAGAAAAAAATAAGGAAAAAGAAAAAGGAAGAAATATTAAAACATTCTTCATAAATTTTTAATTAAAAGAAACATCAAACTTCACCTTAGATTTCCTAGTACTGACTGGGATATAGCAGCATTCTACCCATCACAACTAGGAAAGTTATCTGACAAATATTTTTATTCCCTGCTCATGACAATCATAAGGTAGAGTGCATACTGTGTCTTATTGGCAGAGTAAAGAGACTATGAGTTTGACAGAAAACCACACTAGTACACTTTCCATGTTGAAACTTTCATTCTGGAAGGTGTCATTTCGAATGTTATTCCTAAGGATTTATTGAAAGAGCTTGACAGCTCAGAATATTCCACTGTCGTTAATACTATGTATTTGAAACAATAGTTGTGCTGTGTGTGATACAACACTTTCATCCATTTAAAGTAAGTTTATTGAATAATGTCAATCAATGGGAGGAAAGCAAAGTGCTTGTACTTTACACCATCATTGGGAGACCTGTAATTGACAAGAAATAAATGTTATTCTAGAAGCAGAGAGCACACAGGCTGATGAAGCTGACTGCTTGTATTCACACTGAATTGTTTCTATGGCTGGAGCCTGGTTAATGTTTGTGGAACATCAGTTCATCCCACATATAAATATCTCCTTATAATTGGCCACCTATAACAGATCCAGTGTAGAATCCTAGATATTTACAAATAACACTCTGATTGCTAAAGTATAAGCTTCTCAAAATAATGCTTTTGAAAATTTAAAGCATCTCAAAGTTGTAAGTCATACAGTATTTGAGGAATAAAAGTTGAGAGATGTATCAATACTTTAATATAAATCTGTTAGGTATAATTATCTAAAAAGAAATGTGTATATATGTACATATATGTGTAGTATATATGAATATATGTATGCATAAATATCTGAGGTATATGGTAGCATATTGGACTGGAAGTCAGGAGGACTTTACAAAACAAAGAAACAGCAAAAATCTGCAAACGGTGGCCCATGGGTCAGATCCAGCCCACTGCTTATTTGTGTAAATTATTTTTACATTTTAAAATAATTTTATTGTATTTCAAAATTGTGAAAAGTTTCTTAGTTCAGTGATTCAAAGCCAGAGACTTAGCTCTCTAGCCATCTATAATTCAAGTACCATTTCTAACATAACTCACCATACACTTCATGCACACATGTGCTCATGCATATATATACACATACAATGGTATGTATATACATGCATGTACACACATATGTTTGTGCATACATAATTAGTTTCACCCATATTTGTGTATATCTATATACACATATGTTTCACATATATGCACATATTACTTTCTATCCACTATCCCACAGTCTCATATGTCTGTGTTTATTATGAATCACATACATGTAAAAGATCTATTTTCATAGGCTACTGATAAGAATCTATGTCATAAAATGTCAAGGATAGCTAGTTAATTAGATGCAGCCATGTATCTAGAGATAGAAATGGAGTTAGAAAACTAGTCAAATATGGTGGATTTTCAATGGACTGGATCACAATTTATTAAGTAGATGAAATAGGGTTGTATTTAGTTTAGGAGGTGCTGAAATACTTACACCAATCCTGGGCTGCCCCATGGTACAAAATCCCATCTTTCTAATATTACACTAAGTTTGTGAATAATAAGTAACCAAAAATCTATATTGAAAAAAATTATGAACCTAAAAGCAAAACGGAAAGTCACACAGAAGGCATAAATAGGTGCCAGAATTGTACCAAAGATGATTTTTTAAAAAGAATTGTTATAACAGATAGCATTAAATAAACATCTAGTTTAAAAAAATGAGGTAGAATCATTGACATCTAAGGAAAAAATAATGAAAAAAAAGAACAAAATAGGTTCAAAGTAAATAAGTATATACCTAAAGATCATCTTCAGTTTTTTAAGTGAACTTACTCCATTTCTCAATAAAGCATTTCCTTAATGAGTGCTTTTATAATTTTTCTGTTTATTGAGACTAAAATATACTAAGAATAATTATAATAGAAACTAGCATTTATAGAGCTCCTTTAATTTTGCAAATTGGCTTACATATGTTGCTGCACTGTGTATTGTAATACTTTGAACAATCATGAGCTGCTCCATGGTGCAAAATCTCATGTTTTGAATTTTATGCCAGGTCTGTTAATAATGAGTAACCAAAATCTGTATGGAATAAAAATTATGGAGGTAAAGGGGTAATGGAAAGACATATATGTTGTTTCATTGGATGTAAGAAAGCCTTCAGCATGTTGGAAAGCTCCTCTGTGGGAGATTGATAAAGAACATGAGCAAGACTTGCACAAAAACCAAAGTTATGGATAGACTGGATTTGATGTGAGTCACTGGAGGTGTTGCCCACAATTTTATTTTTATTTTTTTAAATTTATTTAACTTTTTACATTCATTTTCACAAGATTTTGGGTTCCAAAATTTTCTCCCCATATTTCCCCTCCCCCCTCCCCGATACACTGGACATTCTAATTACCCATATCACCAATCTGC
>CM053771.1:533380611-533578008 GCA_028658325.1 Potorous gilbertii | reverse complement strand
GCAGTTTTCTTCTTCATCTTCAGAGATGAAGTTTGGAATCATTTTTTCAAGAAAATATCCTTCTATGGTCTTAGTTTTTTTCCCTTTTCTGGGCATTTTCCCAGCCAGTTACTTGACTTCTGAGAGTCCTCTCCACCCCTGGCCTAGGTCCACCCAGCTAGTGCTTGGAGTCTGAGATTCAAATGCTGCTCCCCAGCCTCAGGGCTTTTGATGGCAGGCCTGGCTGCTGTTCAGGGTAAGATTAAATCAGGTTCTCAGGTGGGGTCAGGGCCACCTCCCAGGCTCAGTTCCCTCAGGGGGTTTATGCAGAGACCTTTTGTAATGGAACTGCTGCTGAGCTCCTGCTGCTGCTGCCTCTGCTGCTGCCTCCCGAGGGGTCCGAGTCCTGGAGACACCCCACTCCCCTCTCTCTCTCACTGACCTGTGAGTCTGTGGGTGGAGGGACCTTTGTGGCCGCTGGAGATTCTGTCCCTGAAGCCTGCTTGGATCTGCTCGCTCCTCTCAGTGCTTTGTGCAGCCAGGATGGGGCAGGGCTCCACTCTGGTCTGGGGCGCAATGGAGCTTTGGGATCAGTTTTTTAGGGCTCTCAGGAACAGAAATCTCCTTCGCTGTGTTGCTGCGTGGCTTCCACTCTTCCAGAATTTGTTGGGAGTTCTTTTTAGAGGAAATCCATGGGCTGTGGGTTCGGACCTAGCATAGGTGAGTCTTTCTACTCCGTCATCTTGGCTCCGCCCCCCCATTTAGGTTTTCTTGACAGCGATACTAGAATGGCTTGTCATTTTCTTCTCCAGCTCATTTTATGGCTAAGGAAGTTGAAGCAAATGGGGTTAACTGACTTGCCCAGGTTCACATAGCTATTAGGTGTAGGAGGCCAGATTTGAACTCAGAAAGATGAGTCTTCCTGACCCCAGGTCTGGAATTCTATCCACTTTGCTACTTAACTGCCTTTAATCCTGATTACCCTTTTCTTATCCAACTGTGTGTATCTACCACCATCTCTTCTGCTCCTATTTACATCGTTTTAAATAATGCTGGAGAAAATCATGCAAAGATGAATACTAGGTCCACTGGAAATTTATATCTAATCTTACCTGGGTAAACTAGGCAGTTAGGTGGCAGTGCAGTGTCTAGAGTATCATTCCTGTAGTCAGGAAAACTCATCTTCCTGAGTTCAAATACTCCCTCAGACACTTACTAGCTGTGTGATCCTGGGAAAGTCATTTAATGCTATTCACCTCAGTTTCTTCATCTATAAAACGAGCTGGAAAAAGAAGGGCAAACTACTGCAGCATCTATGTCAAGAAAACCCCATATGGGGTCACAGAGTCAGACATGCCTCAAAATGACTGAACACGAAATCTGACCTGAGCCTATACTCTAGTGTGCCAATGACTTTGTCCATCCCTATTTGACTTTATGGCAGGTCCTTTTAATGTCCATCCCATACCATTCTCAAGAGCCCTGAAAAAATTCCCCTTGCTCTCAGCAGAGGATCTTATCTTCTACTTTGCTAAGAAAATAGTAACCATCTTCTTTTGAGTTCTTATTCCCTATGGTTTCATTGTCTCCAGCACACCGTTACCTGTTTATATAATCATGCCTGTTCATGCTCTGTCCTCCTCCCCCAGAATAAGAGAAGCTTTTTGAGGACAAGGCATTGTTTTAGCTTGTTTTTTGTCTTTCTATGTCCACCCTCTGGCACAGTACTTTGCACATACTAAGATTTTTGTTAAATTAAAATTAATTGACTTGATTGTCCATGGTTGGATGCTATCAGCTGCAGCTGCCTTGCATTTACATGGTCAGCTATTTTCTTAGCACTTATTTTAGTTCTACCCTACCAACAGATGTTGTGCTATTTAGATGATGGCATTTAAAAGTAATCTCTATAATGAAGGGTTATTAGGCAATGGTTTAATATAATGTGCTCTGAGGAAATAAATGAACATGTACTTCCAGATGACTTGCTTAATGTCTAATTAACACATTTTTATTATTGAATCATAGAATGTTAGAGCTAAAAAGAAGTTTAGAAATCAGTTAATTCAATCTTATTCATTTTATAGATGAAGAAATGGTTAAGCCAAGTTCAAATAAGAATGAATGGACACAACCCAAGACTAAAACCTTCACTTCTTATGCAAATCAATTGAACAAATATTCACCATGTGTCTCTAATGTCAATTTAAATGTTCTAACTTGTGAAGGAAAAAAGTTTCCATTCCTTTAACAAGCTTATTTTCTACTGGGTTTCTTCTAGAACAGGCTCCTGGTTCTTAGGAAAAATTTTTAAAGGCAAGTATTTTGAATGAGAATATTCAGACCTAAGAGATTATCCTACCTCCTTATTGTGTAAATGAGGAAATTGAGGCCCAAGAGTTAAGTAACTTTCTCAAAGTCATTCACTCACAACATCAATATCATAGACAGGATTTGAGCTCAAGGTCTGTAAATGCAGAGTGAGTGGACTATTTTTCTCATTGTATTACATTTCATAACTCCTGGTTTGTTTGTTTTTTTAAAATAAACATTTCATTTTCATGACCAAAGTTAGAATCCCTAGTTTCCTTCCACCTTCAGTTCAAATATCACCTCTGATGTGAGGTATTTCCTTATCCTGACCAGCTACAGTTCCTTTCCCTTAAAAAAAAATGCTAGTATTGATTTTATATATTTTCTGTATGTGCTGAGAGATATGCAGGTTTATCTCTGTAGAATAAAATCCATTCAAGGGTAGGGATTGATTCATTCGTATCTTTGTGTTCTTTTTCTTTGCAGTTCTTTGAGGTTTTGACCCTACAAACATCATGCCTCCTTCAGTATAATTTCGTCACCTGAAATCTCATCATCACAGAGATTAATTCAGTTTTGATACACTTCTCCTCAGCTGCCTCTTCCCTCTTATTTGAGGGTTGAGGGTGGGAGTTTCAACTTCTCCCAAAGTCTCCCTTTATACTGGGCTCAGAATTTTCTAGATATCTTCATTCCCTATCATTTGCTCTGCTTGGTTTCAACTCTATAAACATGATACCCTCAGACCACTTATTTTCTGGCAACTGACGCCTTCTCCTCCCCTTTGTAGCTTCCTTTCTTTCTCTTTCCCCACTAGATTTCAAACTCCTTGAAGGAATTCACTGTCTTTCTTTTTCTTGTTTGTATTCCAGCACTTTGCACAGTGTTTGGCACATATTAGGCCTTAATAAATGTTTAGTGAATAGTGACTATTGTTTCCTCAAAGCCTTTCATATTGTCTGTCATATAGTAAATACTTACTTCATGATTGTTGATTGATGTATGGATGTATTGATACATTGACGGTAGCAAAATATTTTATACTATTCATTAACAACTGAGGAAATTGGTGTTTAAAAATGTAGTGACTTACCCATGATCATAAAGCTATTATGTGCAAGGCTTGGACTCAAATTCTGATCCTCTAGTTCACGGGTGGAGAACCTAGAGGCCACATATGACCTCTAGATCTTCAAGTGCAGCCCTTTGACCAAATCCAGACTTCACAGAATAAATCCCCTCAATAAAAGCATTTGTTCTATAAAATTTGGACTTGGTCAAAAGGCTGTACCCAAGGACCTAGAAGGCCATGTGTGGCCTCAGGGCCACATGTTCCTCACCCCTGCTTTAGTTGTAGACCCTATATACTTGGTTCCTTCTAAATCATGCTGAGGAAAGCATTCACTTCACTCTAGCTCTGCTCTTTACTCTACAGATTCCTTCATCATCTCATCAATATCTTTGCCCTACAAGGCTATCTTCTTTTTCCCATCTCACTTTCTAGGTCCCCTTTATCTGTTTGGTGTCTTCTTCCATTAGAATATGTTTCTTAGGAATAAGACATATCTTTTTTCCCCCTGAGACTTATATGCCTGGTGCTTAGTGCCTGGCCAAGAGTAAGCACTTAATAAGCGCTCTGTCTGTACATCTATTTACCGACTGGAAGGTGGTGGTATTTTTCTTGATGAACATCACCTTTTATCCCCAAAGCATAGAGTCAGGTCTATTATTTGGTGGTCCAATTAGCATATTTTTAAATGTGCTTAATTGTAATCAGAAGAATTGATATGGACCTTAAATAGGAAAAGGATTTTGATGTTTCAGAGAAATTTATAATTAATTAATTTTATTTTTTTATCAGCGGGAGGGGCAAAGCTTTTAGATATTATACTAGTGCCTAGGCAACAGTGACTGTGTTATGTCCATTTTAAAATAGTGGCTATCTTAACAGATTCTTTGAAAAATTTCAGACTAAAAGAATTACATGTGATAATGGAAGAAAAACCATTACTATCCTAATTGCAGGACAAACTGTTAATTCTCATTCTAAATTCCAGCCTTAAAGAACTAGGCTTGGTTATGCACTATTTCTTCCATGCTAAAAGTCTTTCATTATGAATAAAGTCAAAGGCAGCATGGTGTAGTGGATAGAGAGAGATAGCCTCATAGTAAAGATTCGAATGGAGTTCAAGTGCTATCTCTGACACATAATGGCTATGAAGCACTGGACAATTTACTTAATCTCTCAGTGCACTAGAAACTCACTAATACTACAAATTGCCAGGCAGATGCTGACCTGCCCTGTAGAGGAAGTTTTCTCCCTAAGAGTTTTCTGTATTAATGGAAATGACAGATCTTTTGCAAAACATATATAAAACCCATGAAGTTAAGAAAATGGAACTATTTATTAAATGTCTGTTATATGTCAAATCCTATACTAGGTGATGGGAAAGCAAGGTATAGGAAAAAACCTACAAAGATTACCTCCCTAAAGGAGATTTGTTGTGTCCCTAGAAAGATTATAAGCTTCTTTTGAGTAAGGATTGTTTTGTTCTTTGTTCCCACTTCCTAGAAAAGCTTCTGGCAGAGAGTTGGTGCTTAACAAATGTTTATTGATCTATTAATTACATGACTGAATGGAAAAGAAGGATAACAGGTAAAGAGCCTGAGTTGTACATTGGTGGCCAGTTAGCGTCTAGAGGTCAAGAGGAAGATTTGGAATGTTGGGGAGCCCTTCAGGAGGACTTATCTGAAGACATGACCAGGAGCTGCACAAAATGAGAAGGTGAAGATTGATTGTGATCTGTACCATTGAATAGTGTTCACATGGATGAAATTATGAATCATTAAGGTTTTGAAATATGGTCCTTAGGATGTGAAAACAAGGCAACCTGATTTGATTCCAATGGGGCTGAAAACATGAGTAATTGAAACTGACCCTGGAACTCAGCCCAAGAAATTCAAGTCATTGTCCAGCTGTTGTTACTGAGTCAAGAAATACCCTGGTAAGATTTTGTTATTAATATTCCTCCTCCTCTTTTTCTCTCTCCTTCTCATCATAAAAATCAACTGAGAAGTATCTATGTGAGCAAGATGTGATGTCCTGGAATAGTCCAGGAAAGTTAAACAGGAATTACACTTGTTCTTAAGAATATAGGAATATATGTTTGCTAGAACATAAAAATACTTAAATTTTAAACAATAGACAACAATGTGGAATTATTATGTAGCAGCATTATAAGACCTTTTAGAAATCATAATTCATGTTTTGGATGAAGAAACTGAACCAAGTTCAAAACTCAAGATGTTTGAGTTTTCAAACTTCTATTTTCATGTATGTGTGTATATGAATTTATATATATAAATATACATACATACATGCATGATTATGTGTGTAACTATGTGTGTATGTATTCATTCATTTATTCATTCATTAACCATATATAAATGTTGATCTTTTAATGATTGAAAATCAAGGCTACACAACATTGTCTTGTGAAAAATCTTTTCTTGAGAAGTAGGAAATAAGGGAGGTGGAGCCAAGATGGTGAATTAAAGTAGGAATCTGCCCAGCTCCTTCCCTCCCAAACCCCGCAAAACACCAATAAAAAAATCACACTAAACAAATTCTAGAGCAGCAGAAGCCACAAAATGACAGAGTGAAACAGATTTCCAGACAATCTGGAAGGCTGATAAGAAGAGTTTATTGCACCAGACTCAGAATGAAGTGTGGCCCATGCTGCCCTGGTACAGATGGGACTGGAGCAAGCCTCAAGGTGCTGAATCATTGACTGCTATAGCTATTTCCACACTTCTGAACTCACAAATGCCAAAGATAGCTTCAAAGATCAGTGGAAAATTTCTCTTACCTGGGTGAGAGAGGAATATGGTGTGGCACCAGT
Source organism: Potorous gilbertii (assembly GCA_028658325.1). Lineage (NCBI taxonomy): Eukaryota > Metazoa > Chordata > Mammalia > Diprotodontia > Potoroidae > Potorous > Potorous gilbertii. The sequence continues at coordinate 533,571,814 of CM053771.1, read as the reverse complement.
CACAGCCCCAGTTCCAGTTCCAGTCTCAGAGCTATGGCATCCAGTGACTGCTTCTGGAACTCTTGGCCTTCAGATGGTGTAGAGGGTGAGAGGCTGATCTTGATCACAGTCCTGGGTGGTAGTCCTGGGGTGAGGAGGAGCACTGGCGTAGCACAGCTGGTGATGGCTGTGGAGAGGGAATCCTTTTCTCTATTCTAGGGTAGAATAGAATGCTTGTGGTTGAGAACAGACCAGAGTGCAGGTCAGGAGAGGAGTAAACACCTCCCCTTTGATAATACCCCTTTGAAGGAACTGAGAATTTACAGGTCCCTAGAGGCAGTTCTTAAAACAGCTGCACAAAACCTCTGAAACTTGGGGCAGTAAAAGTCAAGTAATTATCTGGGAAAATGACCAAAAAAGGATAGAAAAGATTACTTTATTGGTGAAAAGGAATTTTCTTATGACAAGGAAGATCCAAGCATATAATCAGAGGAAGACAACAACGTCAAGTTCCTACATCCAAAACCTCCAAGAAAAGTATGAAATGGTCATGAAAGAGCTCAAAAAAGATTTGGAAAATAAAATAAGAGAAGTTGAGGAAAAATTGGGAAAAGAACTGAGAGTGATGCAAGAAAATCACGAAAAAAGAGTTAATAGCTTACTAAAGGAGATCCAAAAATGCTTAAGAAAATCACACCTCTAAAAATAGACTAACCCAAATGGTACAAGAGGTCCCAAAGTCCAATGGAGAGAAGAATTCCTTAAAAAGACAGAATTGGTCAAATGGAAAAAGACATCCAAAAGCTTACTGAAGAATATAATTCCTTCCAAATTAGAAATGGAGCAAATAGAAGCTAATGACTTTATGAGAACACAAGAAATTATAAAACAAAAGCAAAAGAATGGAAAAAAAGGAAGACAATGTGAAGTATATTATTAGAAAAACAATTGACCTGGAAAATAGATCCAGGAGTGATTAATTTAAAAATTATTGGTCTATCTGAAAACCATGATTGAAAAAAAGAGCCTAGACATCATCTTTCAGGGAAGTATCAAGGAAAACGACCCTGATATTCGAGAATCAGAACTGGAATTGGAAAGAATCTGCTGATTACCTCTTGAAAGAGATCCCAAAAGGAAACCTCCTAGGAATATTGTAGCCAAATTCCAGAGTCCTTAGGTCAAGGAGAAAATATTACAAGCAAGAATTTCCAAGAATTGGAAAGAACCCACTGATCACCTCCTAAAACAGATCCAAAAAGAGAAACTCCTAGGAACATTGTGGCCAAATTCTAGAGTTCCCAGGTCAAGGAGAAAATATTACAATCAGCCAGAAATAAACAATTCAAGTACTGTGGAAACACAATCAGGATAGCACAGGATTTAGCAGCTTCTTCACTAATTGATTGAAGGGCTCAGAATATGATATCCCAGAGGTCAAAGGAGCTAGGATTAAAACCAAGAATCAACTACTCAGCAAAACTGAGTATAATACTTCAGGGGAAAAGATTAAATTTCAATGAAATGGAGGACTTCCAAGAATTGTTGTTGAAAAGACCAGAGCTGAATAGAAAATTTGACTTTCAAATGCAAGAACCAAGAAAAATATGAAAAAATAAACAGGAAAAAGAAGTCATAAGGGACTCATTAAAGTTGAACCATTTACATTCCTATGTGGAAAGATGATATTTGTATCTCATGAGACCTTTTTCAGTATTAGGATAGTGAGAAGGGATATACGTGTGTGTGTGTGTGTGTGTGTGTGTGTGTGTGTGTGTGGAGAGAGAGAGAGAGATAGAGAGAGAGAGAGAGAGACAGAGAGAGAGAGAGAGAGAGACAGACAGACAGACAGACAGAGACAGAGATGGGGCACAGGGTGAGCTGAATATGAAGGGAAGATACCTAAAAAATAAAATCAAGTGTTGGGAGGAATGTAGTGGGAGAAGGAGAAAGAGTGAGGAAGAATGCAGCAAACCATCTGACATAAAAGAGATAAGAAAGAGCTTTTTCAATGAAGGGAAAGGGGGAGAGGTGAGAGGGAACAAATGAGCCTTACTCTCATGGGATTTGGCATAAGGAGCAAACAACATACATTCAGTTGGTTATGGAAATCTATCTTACCCTAGAAGAATGCAGGTGGGAAGAGTATAGGAGAAGGAGGATAATTGAAGGGAAAGCAGACTGTGGGAAGGGGTAATCAAAAATAAACACTATTATGGGGGAACAGGTCAAGGGAAAGAATGGAATAAATGAAGGGCAGGACAGGATAGAGGGAAATGTTCTTAGTCTTTCACAACATGACTGTTATGGAAGTATTTTGCATGGCTACACATGAATGACCTATATTAAATTGCTTGTTTTCTCAATGAAGGTGAGTGAGGAGGGAGGAAGGGAAAGAATATGGAATTCAAAGCTTTAATAATGAATATTAAAAATTATTTTTGCATGCAACTGGGAAATAAGTTATATAGGCAATGGGCTACAGAAATCTATCTTGCCCTTCAGGAAAGTAGAGGAGTGGGGAATGAGAGAGGGGGTGGTTATAGAAGGGAGGGCAGATTGAGGAAAGAGATGGCTGGGGAGCATGCTGTCCTTGGGTGGGAGGAGGGGAGAGATAGGGAGAAATTTGGAATTCAAAATCTTGTGGAAATAAATGTTGAAAACCGAAAATAAATTATATTTTAAAAAATTGTAAAAGTAATTAGGAAATGAGTTCTTATTGCTACTAATTAGCTTTTTATCTTAGGTGAGTTACAGTACTTCACCTCAGTTTCCTTATTTGTAAAATGGGGGTAATAACATCTATTCATCTCACATGTTTCATAGGAAATTACATATAGAAGTGGAAGAAACCTTATCTCATCTAAAAACTGATGCCTTAACTTTTTGCCTGAATTCACCAACATATTTTTAGAATTTAACTATAGTAAAGTTATGAAAAATGGGGCTGTTAATAAAGACATCGATAGGTCATTAACTATAAAGATGCTAGAAGTCTATGAAATAATAAATGAGATCTGCTGAATGTCAGGCACTCTCTTCTTTGATATGGCTATTTTAAATGATAGAAAATATGGTAATTAATCACATTTCCTTAGAATATAAACTCATTCTTTATTCCATTGAGGTACAGAAGAAATCTGAAATTTAATAGGGAAATATTAAGCAATATTTTGCTGTTTTTGTAGGCATTAGAATGAGTTATTTAAGTAGCATAGATAAAAAAGCATTGAAAGCAAAGACAGTAAGAGCAACTCACATTGTAATAACGTTTTTAAATTTTACCAAGCAGTTTTTTTGCAATTTCCTAAAGCATTGCATAATTAATACTCAGAAGTTATACATTTGGAAACTGAGTCACAGGGAGGTGAAATTACGTTACGCAGAGTATTATAGCTAATAAGTATCTGAGGCAGGATTTGAAAGCAGGTATCCTGACTGCAATGCCATCATATCACTGTTTCCATAGTAACATGTTGCTTCCTTGCTCAGTTATTTTTGCTTGTTTTACAACTTGAATCCATGAAGTCATATTTTATAATGGGCAATAACTTTATTTCTTAAAGGAAAGAAGAATGTGTTTGGCTATAACTAGTACTTCTATTTCCTTTCACTGCAGAATCCTAATAAATATTTATATTTGGATATGTAAGACAAACTCAATAAAACAACCTCTTTGAGTTCTGATCTTTGACTCTCTGTTGAATCTGCCACCCCACTCATAGACGTACTCTTTCCAATGAGGCAGATCACAAACTATGAAAACCTATCAGACTATCCTTGAACTAAACCAGTGATTTCACTCATCCTAGGAACTCGGGAATGAAGAAACTTCTTTTACCAAAGCAGATGAGAAACTTGCTTTGCAACTTAGAGTCTTAGAAAGTTTTTTTGAGTCACTGAGAGATCAAATGCCAAGTTCTAGGTTCATGAAACTAGTAGGTATCAGAGGTATTACAGGAATCCATGATGCCCTCACTCTGAGATCAGTTGCTCATGCACTATAGCTTGTTGTTAAATAGAATTGCATAGGAAATGTTAGTAGCATGGTACATAGAGTTTTATTTTTCTGTAAATAACATGTGAAAATAGTCTCACACTTTTAGACAGAATTTTAGGTTCTTAAGAGATCTTACAGGAGTATCATATGCAGGACATATATATTTGTCCTGATTTTACAAATGGAAAAACTGTGGTAGAACAGAAAGGTATTCTCAACTAGAAACTGCCTACTTGCCAAAATCATCACTTACTAACATCCCTAAGTATCTTCCAGCACCTTTGAGTTCCAGGAATACTTGCCTACCCTCTCCTCCATTTTGTTTCATCCAGAGTTATGAGTCTTGGAAAGAGAAGACAGTAGCAAGTCATGACTGGTTTGAGGAGGTGACATCCTGTGGACTTGCTTGATACAGAATTTGTATAATCCTGTAAAGAAGCTACCCCTTTTTTCTAAGCCCTCAGATCAGCCATAGAACATTGAATAGTGAAGGTGTAGTTTTGCTTCCTAGTCATATAGGATATTGAAGAGCAGGACATGGAAGCTCTGGCTAAGACAAAGGTAATAAAATAATTGGATCTCAAAAGAATCTAAGCTTTTTGGGGGCAGGGGGTCTTATTTGTCTGTTCCTTTGTTTTTCCTTTTCATTCACTGGGCTGAGTACAGTACCTGAAACATAGCTTGTATTGAATCAGTGCTTATTGTATTTTAAAGGCTGAATGGATGAAGTTAAAGATTCCCAGGCATTCTGAGAGCTCTTTCTTTTTTTTTTCTTGACTGCATTTCTGGCTTCTAGTGCAGCAAGTGACAGCTGTGCTCCCTTAGCTTTCTGAAAAGACATTCTATTTAATGAGTACCAACAATCACATGGACTTCCCTGGACTTTTCTAGCTCAGTACAAACTGTCAGTAAGTCAGTGGGATGCTCTCATTCTGGCATGCTATCATCCAAAGACCAAAGATATCATGTTACTAACTAGAGAGGGTGAAGGTCAATGTTGTTTTAGACAGAATTTGTAATTTACTGAAAATCATATATTTAGTAATCACTTAGTCAACAAATCAGCAATTATTTATTTATTTATTTTTTTAATTTTAATTTTATTTATTTATAAATGTTCTACAATCACTTCCTTAAAATTAAGATTTTATACTCCCACACCTTCCCCCCCTACACCCCTCCCTCCCCATGACAGCATACAATTCTGTATAGGTTCGACATATACTTTCCTATTGAGCATATTTTCACTATAGTGATGTTATGTAGTCACACTGACATAAGTGGAAGAAATCATATAACAAATCAAAACATAATACACTCATAATTAGTGTTTAATAAATAATTACTAGGACAGTAATTATTTATTAAACACTAATTATGCAACACTGTTGAATGATTGCCAAGGATTGGTGATACAGAGGAGAAAAAAAAATCTATTCTCAAGGAGCTTACATTTTAAAATATGAGACAGCATGGAGATGCATAGATACAAATAAGCTTGTATATACAATTATTATCCATTATATTATATATAATATACATGTTATATATTATATTACATCATATAATATCATATTATACATCATAAATTACAAAATATTTATATATATATATATATATATAATTATAGTTAAAGCTAGAGGAGAAGGTCCTAGTAGGAATTTGGGTTGTATGGGGAGCAGAGGTGTGGGTAGGATAGATTAGGTCTTCTATAGATTGTGAGAGTTGAGATGAATCTTGAAGGGAGTCGGAGATTCTCACAGGCAAATTTGCAAAGGGAAGGGAGATTTCCAGACATGGCAAAAAGCCAATGAAAAGACACAATGACTGAAGATGAGTGCTGTTTGTGAAGAATCACAAATATGCCAGCACAGTTGAATCACAGAATAAGCAAAGGGAAGGAAAGTGTCAGAAGACTGGAATGGTAGGAAGGGGACTCAGAATATGATAATCTTGTACCTATAACCCTACTCTCTTACTGTCATGCTCCATAGGATTGCATGTGTGTTGATATATGGATGCAATAACCAGCATTTATATAGTGCTTTAAGGTTTGCAAAGTGCTTTATAAATATTATTTAATTTTATCCTTACAACAAACATGGGAGGTAGGTGGTGAAGCAATATAAGCAAATTTATCCTTGCATTAAATGCTACTTTTTGTGATTTACCTTAGTGTTGTTGAAATTTGCGTAGACTTCATGAAAAATGACTGAAAAAGATGACTGTAAAAAGTGGGAGTACTGTGTAAACAGAGAGTAACCATATTAAATAATTTTAGTTTCATGATAAAACATTATGTGGTGACTTGCATAGTGCCGTAGATTTAGACCTAGAAGACAATATAGAGATAATTAAGTAAAACATCCTTATTTTACAAAAGTGGGAAACTGGAACTCAAAGAGCCTTAGCTAATTTCTGCAGGATGTTCAATAGAAAGTAATAGAACTAGGATTTTAATATGGGTATTGTGGCTTTCAATCTTTCATTCTTTCCATTGTGCCATATATTGGTCAAGTTTTACTGGAAAAAACTTAAAACATTTTTATTTTGAGCTTAGTATTTAGTGAAATGTCCAATTTTTGTGGTCATATCTTTAAAACCAGGACATTTTTGTGAGTCAATGTTCTCCATATCCTGCAACATATTTAAAAAAAAAGCATTTCTATTATCAATGGAAAAATGTTGGACACTCATGGGAATGTGTTTTTCTAGCATCCAGTATCCTCTCTGGAAGTGAGTTTCCAAGGGTGGCTATTTTAGATTGGGGAAAAAAGAAAGTGTAACAGCAGGGAAGATTGTCAGATTCTTTGACAGGACTAGTTTTCCGTATGAATGGATCATGGATGTTGGATGAAACCAAATGATCAATTAACAATCATTTATTTAAGCATGTAATAAATTAAGCACTGTCTGAAACTGTGCTAGGCATCTTTCTTTTGCCTTGTATTAAAATCCCTAGTCTTACTACAGTGCAGGGCATGTAATAAGCACAATAAACAATTATTCCTTTGTCTTGCCTTGAAAAAGTCCCACCCCTCAAGAAAATTCCATCCTTTCATGAATGTTCATATATCCACATGCTCATGTATCTATACACATATACATATATGCATGTAAGCCCACACATACACACACACATCTACAAATGAACACAAGACAATTTTGTAGGGGAGGGCATTAGCAGCTTAAGAAACAATGAGATTCTAAGGGATAAAAGTTCAAAGTGTAAAGCAGGATGAAAAGGGAAAGTGGAGAACTGAGGAAGATGCTGAGGTTACGAATCATAGTGATTGTTTTAGATTTTGATAGTTTTGTTTTATTTTCAGTTCCAAGTTTTCCCCTATCCCCATCCTTTTCCCCCTTCACTGAGAAGGTCAAGAAATATAATACAAACAGGAAATCATGCAAAACTTATTTTCACATTAGCCATTTTCCAGAAAAAAAAAAGAAAAAAGAAAGATCAAGAAATACTATTTTTCAAGCTGCACTAAGTCCATCAATTCTTTGTCTGTAGGAGGATGACATTTTCATCATGATTTCTTTGTGATTGTGGGGGATGGTATTGATCAGTTACTAAGTTTTTCAGGATAATACTGGTGCTCTCAAAAGAAATAGGCAAATTTGGTGGAAACACTGCTTAAGGTGGAAAGCAATATTGTGTTTTAGATTCATTGAAATTGACATGATCACAGGGTAATCTAGATGAAGCCGTTCAGCATCTCATGGTTGATAGCTTTGAATAAGTATCCTCAGAAACTTATATTACCTCATCCATTCCTACAACTCTATTTTGTCCAAGGAAAAGGTGAAACTTGAGGATTGATTTTTGAGTAGACAAGTAACAGTTCAGCACAGGAGCTGCTCACTGGGCAATAAGGGTATGTTTACTTTTTTATAAAGGCCTGTCATACATTTCATCATGGCCCACTTATGTATTTTATGGAGAAGCACTGAAACTATTTTTCCTTTTTCTTTTTGCTTATTTTAAAAGATTAATTTGTTTGATTTACTTCATGGGCTAGTCATTTACTAGTCTCAAGGAATATCTTCAAAGTTTAATATCAGAAAAATCATAGCAGCTGTTATGCCTTAGAATTTGATTTAAAATGATATAATGAATAGAAAAAGACCTGCACGGAGAACATTCCAGTCATCTCTTTATAAGATGAATAAATTAAAATATCATTTGCTTGTTTATTCTTTATTCTTAATGTTTCTTAGATATGTCCTCTGTGACTCCTTTGCCTCTTTAAACTCCAGTCCTATCCATTCTTGGTATGCAAAATGGACCCTTCCCTCTCATCTCATCTATTTTTTTTACATAATCCTTTCCTTTTCCTTTCATACCTCCATCCCATAAAAATTACTTTCACATAAATGAAAAAAAAGATGTCTCATAAAATATTTGTTGTGTAGATTAAGTTATGTAGATTAGTTAAGTAGATATCCTAATTAGAATTCTCTTTTTCTCATGACTATCTAAATCTTACACTTATATAAACTTTTAACAAGGTAATATACCTGTTCTTATTTGAATTGGGTGAATAAGGAAGCTAAGCATCAGAGATAGGGAGTCATTTCTCCAAAGCAACTGAGCTAGTATAAAAGTGTATCTATGTCACTTTTGGAGGAGTTTCACAGGGAAAAAAATTTTTTTTATTATCCATCATAAAGATGTATTTTGATATCACAACATACTCTTCTAAAAATTTGAGTGTTTCATTTTTCCAATTACATGTTAAACCAATTTCAACACTCATTTTTTTAAAGTTTTGAGTTTCAAATTCCCTTTTTTCTACCTCCCTCCCCCTACCTGAGATGGCAAGAAATTTTATATAGTTTATATGTGTGCAATCATGCAAAACATGTTACCATATTAGTCATGTTTTAAGTTTGGGTTACTGTGGTCAATTTATAACTCTTGTTACTTCCATACGAGTATGAGAATCATACCTTGGTTAGTATCCTTCCTCTCCAGAGTGCCCAGCAAAGTGTCATGTAAGGAATTATCACAGAATTCCAGAAACTTAGATTTAGAAGGTACTCGGAGATAAATTTTGTCCAATTTGCAGTTAAGCAATAATCCCTTGGTCATTCAATCTTTGCTAGAATATCTCCAGTGAGGAGCAACCCATTCTCTCCCGAGTCAGAATATTCTTTGTGATCATCATGGTAGGTAGCTGCTCCTTTTATCAATCATAAATGTCTCTCTTTGCAAAGTCTACCTATTTCTTTTAACTCTGCTGTCTGGAGTCAGAAGAATAAATATGTTCTTTCAACTGACCACTCTTGAAAATACATCAAGACAACTTTTAAGACTCCCTAAAAGTTTTCTCTTCCTTTTGCTAAAGATTCCATAGTCCTAAATGCAATGCAACAGGAAAGTCAAACCACTACTAATTCAACTACCATTTCCTCTTACCTTTTACCTTTAAGTGGAGATAGCCCAAGGCAATGAACTTAAGAACTATGGAAATTGCAGTATACTCAACATCTCTGATTTCAGCACCACCCCTCAGTCATCATTCAGGAAAATAATTCCTGTGTGGAAGGCAACCAGCCCACCTCATAAGCTGCTAACCAACTTCCACCAACAGGGCAGATAAGCCAGCCTAGGTGAAATAAAAGGGACCTCAAAGAAGAGCTAGGAAGTGGGAGACCAGGAAAGACAAACCACTGGCATAGCTACAAAAACAGCCTTTTCCTCTAAGATTTTAATTTTAAAAGTCTAGAATAAAAACAAGTGAACAGACAAACGAAATATCTTTGGAATAACAGTTTCACCCAGAAGACTAAGCCTTTGCTCCCCTATCGACATTTAACACAGTGCCTGGTACCTAGCAGGCACTTAATCAATTTTTACTATTGATTCATTGATTGATAAACTCTGCTTAGAACTTGGGATCTCAAGGTCAACGCTGAAGGGAATGCAACCAACCCCAAATGCTGACCAACCAAAATTCCTGGATGACCCAAGATCTCTACAAATGGCAGCAACCTGCAGATATGTACACGCACCCTCCTAAATCATAAGCTTAAGAAGGAACCTCTTTGGAATTTTGCCTAGAAACTAAGTCTGTGAATTCTGCAGGCTCACTTTCTTAGCATCTACAGCTATTAAATACCTAGAAAAGATGATTCTCACCACTAAATTCCTTGACACTGGCAAATAGTTCGACGTTAGATAAAATTATGTTAGTAGAAATGGTAGGAAAGAAGGTGCAATAATATTTGTTTTGTACCTATAACCTAAAGACCATGGAACCTATCCATCTTACTTTTAGCTAAAACCTATATGTGTTGTCTCCCACATCAGCATGAGAGCTCTTTCAGAACAAGGACAAATGTGCTTTCTATTAGTATCCCTAGTACTTTGCACATAGTGAGTTCTCAAAACTGCGTTTTTCATTAATTCACTCACTGAATCAATCCTCATTTGAAATACACATAAGTTCTCTTACCATCCTAGTCCCCTGTTTCAGACTCTTTCTAGTTTATCAATGTCCTTCCCAAAATTTAATTTCAAGAATTGAACCCAATAATCAAGACTGGGCCTAACTAGGACACCATTATTTTTTCATGCTGGAAACTATTCATATTTTAATGTAGTCTAAGATTATATCATATTTATTGGCATCCACATATCATTTTTGATTCATATTAGAATCAAGCCACAAATCTTTTTCTGATGAATTACTTTTTAGCATTCCTCCCTAAACCCAATTTATAAAATTGATTACAATTGAATTGATATTGAATTTATTTTTCTTTGTCATATCGGCAAGATCTTTTTGAATTTTGATCTTGAAGCTGTCTGGAAATTTAGTGCCATGTGTGCCTTCATTCAACAATTGATAAAATTGTTAGCAGCACAAGACCAAGCATTTATCCGTGGAATGCTTCCCTTCAGTCTTGCTTTCAAGTTGGCATTTTCTGTCAACAAATATTTATTAAGCGCTTACCGTGCGTCAGGCACTGTGCTAACTGATCATAATACAAATACAAGGAAAAGAAAGGCAGTTCCTCTCTGCTATCAAAGAGCTCATATTCTGCTGAAGTGAGACAATATATTAAAAAGAATCTAAAAAAGGGAAGTGGAAGCTACCCATGTGGGGGCATGATGGAGAAGTTTGTCATGTAGACGGTGAGAAGTAAAGCAATGGCTGCTTTGAGGGCTCTTGAAATTCTTTGAGGAGCTATTCAGTCAGAGAAAGGCCACAGGGATGGAGATTACTTCTGGATGTGATTTCTAGGGTTGAAGTTATCTTTGAAGATTAAGAGGTTTCTGGGAGTTGATGGAGAAGCCTTTTAAGTGCTGTCTGATGAGAAATGAAGAGACATTAACACTGAGCCATATATGGCTACCATTTGGTTTAGAATACATTTAACTGTAAAATCATCTAACCTACCTATGTTCATCTCTCCCCAGACGGCTGTGAGTCACTTTACCAAATACATGCACCAATCTGTTGTTATCGTTATGTTCACAATACACATATAACTATTACTAATTTGTTTTGTCAACATGTCATAGGGAGAGAAGCAGCGGAGCCGGAGTGAGTAGATCTGGATTAAAATTCGAGCTCTTTCATGTCTTTTACCTTGGACAACTTCCCCCATCTGACTTCAGTTTCCTCACCTGATGAAGCAAAAGGGATAAACTTGCCATCACATCAGAGATAACCTCTTGTCGATTGAAATCTACCATCCTATGATGCTCACAATTATTGGGGGTAAAGGAGGTTGTTGCTTCTGCATAAAAACCAAGTTGCTAAACTAGATGCAGGTGCTTAGGAGGCAGCTGGAAATGACAAAGAAAATGAGGGGCAGGGGGTAGGGTGATGGGAGATGTAAGAGGGGTGGGGGCAGAGAATCACATGGGGAGGTTAGGCATTGCGGAGAGATTGTAAACCCTGAAGTAGCCAGTCAATGGGGAAACAAGGAAGAGAGCTATGAACTGGGAAAAGGGAATAAAAAGCTGTGTATTTGTCTCCAAGGCACCTATTTGTTAGGCCCCTGCTCTTGCAAGAACTTTAAATGAGTCTTTTCTAACTCAGCGGCTTCATGGAGTTCTTGGTAAGACACTTGTTTCTTATATTAGAACAAACCACACAAACACACCCAGGTGTTTTCTGCAATTATTTGCTAATCTGAATCTATTGGAAGTCACTTTAATCACATTGCTCTACCTGTGAAAAAATTCTCAGGAAAAGGCAATAGCTTTCTCCTAATGTTTGGTTCAAAGAATTCCTGGGGTCTTAACATAGTAATGGTTGACTTTCTGACAGAGATTCTGTTGAAGTAGATGGAGAGCCAGAGAAGAGTCATTGTCTAGATGGACTGAAGTGGGTTTCTTTGCTCTTAGATCATGCTAGAGTAACTCCTTCCACCATCCAAGCAGAGACCCAGGGATACGGGTTGCTTTTCATAGCTTGGGAATGCAGTAAGAATGGAGGAGCCTGTCGTCTCCAGGCCTTCTTTCATCCCATTGGCCCTGGCTTCCATCTGGCCTTGGAAGAATCTCAGATACTCAGATACTCAACCCTTTTCACTGACTCTTCTGGTTCTTATGTGAGTAGAGTTTACTCCAACTGAAGCAGGCTTAGGAATTGCTAACTCTAGTGGTGAATTAAAGTGGAAAATAAACGTCAACCTAATAATACGTATAGGATGGAACAATTTTTCCAGTTTAACAAGGCTTAGAACATAGATATATTTCTATTACCCAAATTCTCATGATATAAAAGAGGAGAGAATGACGAAATAGATAAGTCCCTCTGGATCCCCCATGGTCCTTAGCCAGACAGATTCAATGAACCAGGGGAATTCAAGGACCCATTTTTTTTTTTGCTAGTGATAAATAAGCATGGGTAGGTTTGGGCATAACAGAACCATGGTACCAAGAAAAGAAAGGAAAGAAGACTCAGATCAGGTTAAATTGTCAGAAAAACTGCCTTCACAGCTTTGGTTTGTGACTCCATAGGCATTGACAAGTGAAGTCTGTTTTGGCAGCTTGTTGTTTGCAAGTTAAAAAGCCAATGAACAAAGCAGGCCACGTAGCCTCTTTACTCTTTGAGACGTTATGTAACCTTCGCCTTTTGATAGCCACATGTTTGTGAGTCCTGGCCTCCTCCCCACCCCAAGTGGCTCAGATTCATTAAACATTTCAAACTGCTCTTTGCTTTTATGATGTGATCTTTGTCAGTTGGCTGGACAGTGAAAACAGGAGATGTCCATCCCTCAACTGATGTTGACAAGGCCTTTCCAGAGCAATCTCTCTGAAGCCCCTCTCCAACCCTCCTCAACTTGCCACAGACATCTGCCAAGTGGCAGAGGCAGCCAGCATTACTTTTGGATTCACGGCTTTGAGCCTTGAAAAAACATTCTGTTTCCAGCCAGTCCCTGCAACAACATTATCTGAACCAAAGGCCAGTAGGTTGTTGAGTGCTCCATCAAACATTTTTTTTATTGTTCTGTGTACCCATCAGGCTGTCAAACCTTGTTTCCTAGTTCCAGACAATCACTAACACATGGTCAGAAGACAAATACAGTATATTCCAGTCCACTCTTATTTGCTCTTTCTTTCCTGCACCCTTTTTGGAGGGCCAGGTGGTATAACTAGTCATTTCTCATCCCTCCATGGCACCTACTAAATGCTTAATGCTGGAAGAAGTAGTTGCTCTCTGCTTAGGACTGAGAACAAATGATTGAGTTGGCTTCTTTTGCCTCATAACCCTAAAAGAGTTTAAGCTGAAAAAAGAAAAAAATACTTTTTAATTTGATCCTGTGGCTAGCAGAGCTAAGGATTTAAAGTACTTAGACACTCTTACCTTACAGATAACTCTATATTAGTAGCAAAAAAATGTACTCCTTCTGCCCTAGGTTTTTCTTGATGTCCCACTGAACTTCATCACATACTTCAGCTATATCCGTTGCCTTTGGGGAGTGTATGTGGGTTATCTTCCATAAACAGTAAAAAATAGAAGGTATTTTCGTAGTGTCTTTTGGAAAGCATTTATTTGAATTTGTATACTTGAAAGACTATCATGAGGTAGTTAGGTGGCAAAATGGATAGAGCAGCAGTCCTGCAGTCAGGAGAACCTGAGTTCAAATCCAGCCTCAGACTTGACACTATGTGACACTGTGTGACCCTGGGCAAGTCACTTAACCCCAATTGCCTTACAACAACAATAAAAGAAAGAGTATTGCCATGGTCTTTCTCCATTGCGGGGTCATTCATTATTTTAATCAATCACAAGGCTTTCAAGAAATAGAATGAAACATATTTGTCTAAGTCCTGTATAACTTCCCTTTAAAACACTACCCACCCCCATCATCATGACTATTCCACATAGCAAAACTATGAGAACATACATTACATTATTTTCCATGTATGGACTAATTTAAATGGAACAAATAGGTAACCACTTAGCTACTCATTTAACTAATAGTAGAGAGGGCTAACCTCTAACTGCTAACTCAGTTAGCCCTCATATGATCAGGACTAGAAAAGGCTAATAACTATCCATAGGATTAACACAGAACAGAACAGAACTGCATCACTCCATCCTCCCAATGCCTGGAAAAAACCAACAGAAAGAAACTGGCTCTACTTGCCACATCAGAGTGTTACAACAGAATTCAGGTTAAGAATAGAGGAAATGGGGCATGCATGTGTGTCTGTGTGACACTCCAGTGAGCCTTAGGAAAGGAGTCCAGAATACAGATGAGCTCAATTCCTTTGCCCCAGAAGTCACTTAAGTCAGTGACTGAGGCTGGTAAAACCTGAATTACCTGGAAGAGGTTACAATGGCCTCCAGGAAAAGCACGAAGGATATGAGTCCTGCAGTGATCAGTAGGGGAAACAAAAGAGGTAAAAATCTGAAATTACAATTTATATCAGGAGGAAGAAAAATTAGTTAAAACTTTGAGTCAAAAAAATAAACCAATAGACAAGATATTAATAACAGAAGAGAATACGGTCTCCAGTTAAAAGGTTCTAGGCATTTTACGAATAAATATTACAAAGCAAAGGAAAATGAATCAACACCTAATGAGGTAGAGACTTGTGAGTTCCCATAAGAGAATGGAAACACAACCAGATGTTTCTGAATAGTGAGCAACAGAAACTTATACTAGCTGGTATTTCTGAGAGTGAAGCAAAAAGGGAGAAGATCTAAGAGAGAAACATAGAAGCTCTTCAGAAGAGGAAATCTAAAATCTATTGGGAGGCTCAAATGACAGAATGAATGTAAAGCATTGTGCAAAATGTAAACACTATCTAACATCAGTTATTATTATTAAACTTCAGTCTATTGGTGACTGAATTTCCTGAGTTTTCTCCTGCACCCTCTCTTAGTTCACACAATTTTTACAGAGCAACATAGAGGGGTGCTGATAAATATTTTACAACCAGGTCTTTCTGGAAAAAAAATCAAACAATGCATGGCATATACTTTTAAGTTTAATCTGTATTAAATATGCTTTTTAAAAAATCTGTAATTCTACAGAGAAAAAAATCAACACTTTGTCTATAGCAATTTGAAATTTCTGGGGTGAAATTAAAAATTAAAATTGGAACAATGACTCTCCAAAGGTGGTCAGAGCCAATTCTAGCATATAGATGTATTCATACCATGAAGAATGCAGAGATTAAAGGACATCTAAGGAAGTATATGAATAAAAGGATAAATATTTGGAATAAATAGAAAGGGGAGGAAATGAAGGAAAAAATGCTTTTTTTTAAAGAAATAAAGAACTTGTGTCCTAAATTTGTTGCTTAATGAATTAGCAAGTATGTATTCTCTCTCTTTCTCTGTCTCTGTCTATCTCTCTGTCTCTGTCTGTTTCTGTTTGTCTCTGTCTTTCTCTGTCTCTCTCTCTCTCTCTCTCTCTCTCTCTCTCTCTCTCTATATATATATATATATATATATATATATATATAAAATATAGCATCCAATTTTGATAAGAATACCTTATATGCTACCACTCAGATAATTGATAGAACAAGGTGAATTTAATAGACACATCAATGTCACTTCCTGGAAGTGCTCCACTAGGGTCTTCTATCCAACTTATCTTGAAGTCATTAATGACTACTCTTTGGATCCAGCTATTTAACTACCTCTCTGTTCATCACACTGTTGTTGTTCAGTCATGTCTAACTTTTTGTGACACCACTGGGGTTTTATTGGCAGGGATATTGGAATAGTCTGCCATTTGCTTCTCCAGCTCATTTTATAGATGAGGAAACTGAGGCAAACAGGGGTGAGTGACTTGGCCAGGGTCACCCAGCTAGTAAATGTAGGAGACCAGATTCAAATTCAGACAGATGAGTCTTCTTAACTTCAGACACAACCCTCTATCCACTGTGCCATCTAACTGCCCTTCATCCCAATGTGCAGTCATTTCTTTCATATCTCTGCTTTTTATGTCAATAGACTGTGGTATCATCCTAAATGTTTGGTATTTATTCCTATGCAGTACAGTCTACCTGTGCTCAGTCGTGCTCCATCTTTGTGCTCCCTTGTATTCTTTTTGGACTATGTATCCTATTGTAAACCAACTCCTTTACAATTTCATTTTTTCCCCTGCAATAACACTTGCAGCTTCTTCCATTTTCTAAAGCTATTTCCTGATCCCCAAACTAAAAACCCTCTAAGAAAGTGGTCATCTTTTCTTCCTCTCCATGCCTCATGGTGTCAGAGGAGAGATCAAAGATCTTCTATTGCTTCCAGACAATTGTTTTATATATTATCTTTAGGTTATTCCTTCTCTTTTGGAGACCAGACTTTTGTTTTAGTATCCTTGGAAGCTTACCAAACCATGTCAGCATCTGATACAACCCTCTCCCCATCTTGTAGTTATCTATTGATAATCTCCTGCTTCCCTCAATTACATCAACTCTTGGCTCACCACTATCTCTCAGTCTTCCTCCGTATTGCATTGTCATTTTCTGTGATCAACATGGATAACCTCTATATGAACATGACTTTGGGACGTTCACTTCCTGAATTCCCATAGTCTTCAACTTTGCTATAGTCACTTATCAATACTGCAACAGCTAAGCCCTTGCTAGTGTGGGTGATAATAGGAACAGCCAGGTGGAGCACTAGATAGAGTACTGGGCCTGGAGTCAGGAAGACTTCAGTTCAAATCCAGCCATTCTAGCTGAGTGACCCTGGGCAAGTCATTTAACCTCTGTCTACCTCAGTCCTTCATCTGTAAAATGAGCTGGATAAGGAAAGGGCAAACCATTTCAGTATCTTTGCTGAGAAAATCCCAAACGGGGTCAGGAAGAGTCAGACATGATTGAAATGATACAATAAGCCAACAAGCCAGCAATTTGGGGTGATGTGGAAATAACAAGACCCTGGCAGTTAACATTTTTGTCTTGGATTTTGTTGAGTTTGCCAGATCCCCACTGGCAGGGGAAGAGATTCCTCAAAGTGAGTTTAGGTAGGGCTTATATCTACTTAAACCACAAAAGAGAGAGAAGGTTTCAGAAAAAAGGGGATTGAGAGGGGATGTTGCAACATCTGGCTGATTAGATAACACACTCCAGACCAAAGGGGTGAAGCTGGTTTCTGGAAATCAGGGAACCTTTGCAGTCTCACAGAACAGATGGTATGGCAACAGGATATTCTTGTGGAGAGGTCATTGTGTGTATGTCATTGGGAGGGAGGTGTGGGTGTACTTGGCAAGGAGGGCATCTAATTGGTGAACTAAAGCATAACACAAGATGGAGCTGTGCTCAGTTCACCAAGTTGGAGGGAACTCTGTTGAGTTTTCGATTTATACTGTCAATCTGAATGGTTTGCTGGTCAAGATCTTAACTGAAGTTTCCTTCTCTGGCCATGACATTTTGCCCTCTTTTTCTCATCCCTCACTTATTGTCTCACTCAAGTCTTGACTCTCACTCTCATAATTCCTTGTTCTCCCTCCAGTTCATCATTTCCATTGAGTACCTAGAATCTACAATGGTACTGACTTTAAAGCATTCATATTTTGCTGCATTTGAACAATATATAATCTCTAAAGGTGTTCTCTCTAATCCCATCACAAATCTTAGAGCTTCTGAAGTTAATCACAAAATGGTTCTAGCTCTGTCCTATGGATTCTCACCATGTGAACCTAAGATAAATCTGAGTGTTGCTCAGAAATCTTTTTATTCATCACTCAAGGCCTCCTAATCACATTTCCTGAATAATCTTTCCCATGTTTTTAACTCTTCTCAATACTCCATTCACAACTTCTTTCACTATCAGTAGATAACCCTGACTTCTATTTCAGCAAGAAGTCTGAAATAGTCTGACAAGTATGACATTTTAGATTTGGATTGCAGTTTCAACATAACAAACTTCTGAGATCCAAGCATTATTTATTATCTGAACTTTACAGATGTAGAAATGAGGCTTGGAGAGGATGAGACATTTGGTTATTGTCACCCATCCACTATCTGATACAGTAGAATGCATCCAGGTCCTCATTAAGCATTCAGTCCTCACCCCCTTCTAATATAGCCTCCACACCCACCAATTAACTAAATACCTTTTCCCTTGAACTTGCTAATGACTTCATAATAAACAAATAAAATAATGTTTCTTCAGTCATTGTACTGATATTGCTAACATGGTTATTGTTAGAAAAGCTCTCATGTATGTGAGTTATTAAAATATTGCTCAAAGGTAGAAGATGAATTTTTTAAAAGGCTAACTGAAAAAAAATCTAATAAATATTTGTGAAATGGGCAAAGAGATAAATCTGCATAGGTAAATGCTGGTGTAACTTCTAAAGATTGAAAGATATATGTTCTCAAATATTAACACAGTCATTTTAAAAGTGGAATGTGCCTGCATTATTTTAGTCTCAGAAAATTTGAATCCAGACATATCAGCCTACCTAAGCCTGACCCAGATTGTCAGTAGGATATCTAAACTTTTAAATCCAGCCCCTCTGGCTCTATATGAAGGGATTTTTCTATTATGCTTCCCTGCCTCAGTCTTCAAACTCATGTAGTCATCTTTAACAAATTTTCTACAATCTTGGGAAAAAATAATATATGCTCTTATGTTTTTCTAATTGTTCATTTAACAAATATTTGGTCATTTCAAAAACCCTACAACATGTGTGATCGCTTAACTCAAGACCCTAATAGCTAACTTTAATCTGAAACCTTTTTTTTTTTCCTAATCCCTCACTACTCAAATTTCAAAATTTCATTGAGTGGTTCTCCATCTTTACTTTTTAAAGACCTAGTGATTCATGGTTGGATAATCACCTTATTCATTTGAAATAAAATTTCATATGAAAGGAATGATTTAAAAATCAATAGAGAAAATATATGGAAAAAAAGTTTTCCATCATTCTTGTTGAAACTGCACCTGTATTTTACAGGTGGCATGGCTATACTGGTTTGCCAATTATCCACATGGCATTTATTAAGCATTAAAGAAACAATTATACAATATTTCCAAGAACCTCACAATGTTCTGAATCATTCCATAAAAGAAGACTCAAAGGAGATTACAACTTTTAGGTGAATCACACTTGGATGAACAGATGTTATAGAAAATGTTCTTACCTTCATTGATGCATGGTTAGCTTATTTCCAAAGTTTGTATTTCCTCATAGAATAAATTGATGATATTATATATGTTCCTTATATTTTGTTTCCAGGCAATGCTGAGCTTACTTGTTCTAAATATGAACATTTAGAGGTTGACAATTAATACATTTTATAATTGCAGTTTTGTGTCTTTATTGATCTTGTGTTTTAGGAAACACTAAAATATATTCATAAAGTCATCTCAAAACCAATTGATCTAAGAATGCTCTTGTTTTCTACATCACACAGTACGCTTTTTTCTTAACTCTTGTATTATAAATATAGAATAGTTTAGAAATAAAGACAAATTTAAAACAAATGTCTTTTATTCTCCCACCTTCAGATGCTTGCACAAGTCATTCTGCTGGTAAAAAGTCTAGAATTCACTGAATTAGTATTTTAAGGTACACCTGTGTATCACAGGTACTAATTCAATCAGAAAAGACCTAAGTGAATCCATATTGATCCAATATGCCCATTTTGTGATGGGCATAACAAAAATCCAGAAGTAGAATAGGAGGTTTGATGGTTCTACTCTCTTTTAAAAGAATAAGGCTACCTCAATATATGATTGTTTGGTAAGGGAAGGCTCAAGTGGAAAGGTATATAGGTTCTTGCACAGTGGTTCATTTTTTGAAGATTTTGTGAAGCATCTGGTAAAGTTACATTGTTAATAAGTTATTGTCACTTATATTTAAGTCATGACTTTTGATTTTTAATAAGTTATTGTCACATGTTTAAGTCATGACTTTATTTCAAGTATAAGCAAATAGACAAAAGAGGACCTTGAATAAAATCACCCTTATTGCTGTAAAATTACTCTAGGTAAAAATCTCCCCTGAAAATCATTGATTAATTATACCATGGGGACTTGTGGAACTAAAAAAGGAACTGAATGGTAAAAATACATGATAGATAGATGTATGATCAATATGTATGTGTGTGTATATATTATATTATATATTATATATACATATGTATACATATATATATATAGAGATGATAGAGATACTTATGTATCTATCTCTAAGTCTATGACTATATACTTATATCTATCTAGACCTAGCTATCTACCTTGCTAGAGAATCTAACTTTTTCCTCAAAGCATGCCTTGATGCAAATACATCAGATCACTCTTTCTCTTGCCAGAAATACTTAAACCCTCAAAGAAACACACACTTTGAGAAGCATCTTTTCACTTTTGCAGTAGTAATATGTGCTAATTCTACTTAGAAAGCAACTCCATGGAAAGATTTTGATCAGTATTAATTTTAAAGGCCTGGCCATGAAAAGGAATTCTCAGATGAGCACTGGTACCAAGGACCAGTGGTACTTGGCTGGTACCAAGAGCACTTTTATCACTTTTTTTCATAGTTTTCTTAGAAGTATCATTTTTATTTGGTAGTTAGCTGGTGCTTCAGTAACTTGTATTCTTTTTAAAAAATGGAAATCACCTAAATGTCCAACAGTGAAGGCATGGATGAAAAAGAACAAAAGCTAAAGATGTGACAGGATATTATCATGCAATTAATATAGACAATAGTAAAGGGTATCTAAACAGCCTGAGAAAGGTTTGAATGAATAATGTACGTTGGGGAAAAATAACAAATAAAAAGAGGCTTTGCTTACTTTGAATATGAACAAGACAAAGGGAATAAGAATGAATAAGTATGGGGGAGTGGAGATTTTAAGGCAATAAATGAAAAGTTCTTATTATAGTTTGAGTTGAATTTCATATATTAAAATGCAAATGAATGCAAAATGAGTTTAATTCATTATGTTGATGTTAGATTACTTATAATAAATCATTTTAAAAAGGAGAGAATAGTGGAAGTTACTATTCTATATCTCATTAGTCCTTAGCAAAAAAGAATATTTTAATATGAGGTAGCATTCAAAAGTTTTTAGATGAATTAATCCTTTGTTGATGCTATGATTGGAACAGTATTTAAATATCGTACCTGACATCCAAGAAAGCACTTCATGGCATACGCTACAATTCCAACAGAAACAGATTCTGAACTAAATGCACTTAAGTAATTTAGAATGCCACTGGAAAAAGGACAATGGCAACCCTGGTAGCACTGAATTATCTTAGGCAAGATATGATAGTTCTAAAATTTTACTTTTGGGGGAAAAACAATAGTGTTTTCTAAGAGATTATCTCTCAATCTGGGTGATGAATAACTGACATATTTATACAGAATCTGAGAATCTAAGAGGCCATCTATATCTGAACAGGGAACAAGAGAAAGTATAAAGGGGAAGAAATTAAAGATAATATGAGACATGTAATATTTAATTCACCAATAATTTTTCAAGTTCCATCATAATTCTGCCTTTGATATTAATTATCATGTAGCCTAATAATATTTTAAGCTTTTACAAAAGGATAAGTCCTGAAAATATGTGACAAGAGTAGAATCACATACACATTCTCCTTCTACCACTTGGTCCCTATGGAGAGGGTTGGTTATACAATCTATTCATTTTAATGAGGAAATGGGATCCAGGGTGGTTTAAGTGACCTTTAATTCTACTTTAACAAAAGTAGTGTGTTACAAAAATATCCACTATTGAGATTCAAACTGTCAGTGCCACAGTAGGAGGGAGAGAAATTTTTCCATGTCTGTCCAATTGTCAAGTAGAAAACTACTTGAGAGTTTTATTCTTTAAAAGGTAAGGGAATATATACAGAAGTAATTGTTGCTTCATCTTGACTCTATCTAGTAAGAATAGTGTGGTTGTTAGAGTATAGATAAATGGGAACCTCAGAAGGCAATGATCACTGTATCTCAGGATCTATGACAAATATAGAAGAAAAATAACCTTGATATCCTTTGACCCCTTCTTTAGATTTTGGAAGAGATTTCCAAGTGTTCAGAAAGCACTAAATTATACTCCAAAATTCTACAGGGGAAATTGAGCTCAATAGGGATACAAAGTTCTTAGAAACAATATTCTAATGCAAAACATCCTTAGAAAGAAGAAAAGGGGGAATTAAAGAGACTGAGGTGGATATACAAAGAACTCATTGTCCAACTGAGAATTTTAGAAGATGTATTCAGAAAATTTTACTGGAGTATATATGGATGAACACAAATGAATGTCATGGTCCTGTAAGCTTTGTCAAGTCCACCAAAGTTCAGAATAAGCACAGCCTATGAATGATGCTAAGGACACAATGATACAGGAATATTATAAGAGAGGAATGGAGCAAGAGGAAGGACAAAGAAGACTGAGAGCCAATCATTTTTTGCAATGAATGGGCTGATTGAAATGAAGAGTGAAGAGAAGGTAGAAACACTCAATCCCATTTTCAATTTGCTTTTGTTTATTCTACCATATATGACAATTTTTTATCAGCATGGATACATTAAAAATGGGTAACTAGGAATATAAAATTTAAATTAATGATAAATGAAGAAAGTGGAAATTAAAGTATTATTAATCTACCTTCAAATTGGTTTATCATCTCCAGATTGAAAACATCACAAGGAACTGTGACATTTGCTGGGCTGTGCTCTACCACTGCCAAATATCTTCCAAAAATGATGGACATGAGTTACTATACAAATGGAGGTGGGCAAATCCATGTGCTATTTCTTTTAAAGAAGGGAAGGGGATTTTTCATATCATAGACTTAGTTGTCTGACCTTTAATTGTTGGGATTATTAAAAATAGAGAATTAATTAATAAAAGGATGACTTATGAGTGCTTAAATATCAGTCTTGCACACTAAGAATAATCAGAGCTAATCAAGCTTAAATCATGCTGAAATAACCTCATTTCCTTTTCAATTTATTTCATCATGACATTAAGACCCACAGAATTGTAAGAGATTATGCTAAATGCTTGGATTAAAGACAAATACCATACAACCTTTGTCATTGAATATCTTAAATATACATGCATACATCTATGCATGTAAATGAATGCATCCATGTATGTATGATACATAGGTCACTCCTCCTCTTTTCTTATTGCTGAACTTTTGGACTCAGTCCTTGGATCCACTGGGTCAAATAGGGGAGCTTTCTCAATTTGTCCAAGAACCAACCTCTACATCTCTTCTAATACATCTCCATACCATTCTGCTGTTTTGCAGTTCCACTTTAAGTGCTACTTTCCCCTTTCAGAACATAAGCTCCTTGACGACAGGGTCTGTCTTGCTTATATGGTACTTATGTTTGGCACACTTTCCTAACTAAAAGTAGCTCAGGAGTATGGCAACTTCTCTCTTTAGGGTTCTTGGGAGTATTTCTGAGAGACTGGAATATCTTTCCGATGGTATTGTAAAAGGACCCCATCAGTGTGTTCTACCATTGATTGTAAATTGCTGTCAAGTAATTAGCTAGAGTGATTAAGTTTTTAAGGCGGGTACTTTAAAGATTTCAGTCACTCAATAAGTCCTGATTCATATCTTGTCACGGAGCTCAGATGGTTCTGGAGGAGAAAGTGAAGCTGATAACTAGGCATAGCCCTCTATAACTTTAATCCAATCGACCTGGAAGTCATAGTATTACCTTCTTGATGCCATATTTCTCTTCTAGAATGGAGGACAAACAACAGCATCTGAGAAAGACAAGTTGTTCAACTGGGGACCCAATGGTCCACTTCCAGTTGGGAAAAACAATCCCTTCCTTTCCTTCCCCTCTCCTTCCTCTTCAAGAACAAAGGACAAACAACATTAAATAACATACCATGTTCTAGTTATTGACAGTCCCTGACCTTAATAGTCATATGATCTAATGGATAAGACAACACTTGAAAAAATGCCAAAGGGCTAAGGAGGAAAGAAGGTATCCAGAAAAGGGTCATAATGGAGAAGTGAGAAAGAGTAAGTCCAATGAGAAATAAATAACTAGTTGGAATTCTCTTTATAATTTTATTTTTTTCTTTAATTTTTCCTTTTATTAGTATTTTTCCCAATTACATGTCAAGACAATTTCAGCATACATTTTTAGAGCACTGTGAATTCTAAATTTCTCTCCCTCCCTTCCTCTTCTCTCTTCTTCCTAAAATGGTAGACTCCTTGAGTTATACATGTTCTATCATATAAAATGTATTTCCATAAAATCATGGTTGTGAAAGAAGAAACAGATAAAAAGCAAACATAAACTTGAAAAAGAATAAAATTAGTGAAAAAAGTATGTTTGACCTTCATTCAGAATTCAACATATGTTGGACATATATTATATGGATGTATTTTTACTTGTCTTAGATCACTACTCTGTTGCTGACAAGAGTCATTTATAGTTGATCATCATACAATGTTGCTAATACCATGCTTTCCTGGTTCTACTCATTTCACTTTGCATCAGCTTGTGCAAATTTTTCCAGGTTTTTCTGAAGTCTGCCTATTCTTCATTTCCAAATGCACAGTAGTATTCTGTTAAATTCATATACCACAACTTGGTTAGCAGTTTACCAATTGATGGGCATCCCCTCAATTTCTGATTTTTTGACACCATGAAAAGGTCCATTATAAATATTTTTGCACATGTAAGTCCTTTTCCCTTTTGTATCCTCTCTTTGGGCTACAGTCTTAGTAGTGGAATTGTTGGATCAAAGGGTATGCATAGTTTGGTTGCCCTTTGGGCAGAGTTCCAAATTGCTCTCCAGAATGGTTGGATCAGTTCACAGCTTCACCAACAGTGCTTTAGTGTCTCAATTTTACCACATCTTCATCAAATTTATCATTTCCTTTTTTTTTGTTGTGCTTATTTTATTCCTATGCTCTCTAGTGTTTTTAATTGGATCAAATCTGTTTTTAAATGGGTGCTTTGAGAAGAGTCCTTCAGTCCACCCTTAAATTAGGGAAGTATCAGGGAAGAGAGAACTGATACAATATGAGTACCAAAGCACATACAATCTTGTAAGATAATGAGGTTCTTAATGGTATAGGAGAAGTCCAAAGGAGTAGAGTAGAGAATAAAAATAAAAGATGGCTGCCGTCCTTAAATGACACCCAAAGTTATATGATAAGAACAGGTGGTACAGATATATAGAGAGTTCAAGGGAAGGTGGGCTCAAGCTTATATAGCTTATGTGTCAAATGCTTCTCTGAGTTCTTTTCTCTCCTTTCCATAGTCCTCGTGGAGTTGCCAGTAGATGGTTAGCTTCTTTCTCATTTCTTGTAGAGACTTACAGGTGCCTTTATCAGTGTCTTCTGAAGGGGATATTGCCATCATTCACTGCTATTCTAGAGATCTTGATGAGAGTCCAAAACTTTCAACTTTTTGAACTTTGTAAGATCATCTGTTGGTCTATGTTATAGGAGAATGCAGATATCTTCTCCCTCCTGCTGCAAACTGTTTACTCTCAGGGACTCAGCTAAAGTTGCTAGAATACTAGACTGACTTACTATTAGAATTCTAAAATAGACTGTTATTTTTATCTAAGCTCAAGCGGTAATAAACAAATTTTTAGTCAATCCAAAAATACTTTCTTTGTAATGTCATTCCATTTCATGGAATATCTGTAAGCTTTCTGATCCTATTGAACTGATTAATGACTTTTCTCACCTAATTTAATGCCTTTAATAGATATATACCTAAGGGAGGGCAATTAGGTGGCACGGTGGAAGATTGTCAGGCCTGGAAGGAGGAAAATATGAATTAAAATCTGGCCTCAGACATTTACTTGCCATGTGACCCTGGGCAAATTACTTAACCCTGTTTGCCTTAGTTTCCTCATCTATAAAATGAGCTGGAGAAGTAAATGACAAGCTACTCCAGTATCTTTGCCAAGAAAACATCAAAATGGGGACACAAAGAGTTGAAAATGTCTGAAAAAAATGACAACATACCTAACTGATAAAGTATCAGGCTGGAGGGTATAAAGTTAGTTATTACAAGGTGAAAAAATGATTGATTAATCAGGTTAACCTTTATCCTTATACTTGTTTTAACTTGTACCACTAAAACTTCTTCCTGTTCTAAGCATATAGTGCATAATAATTTCTCTCTCTCTCTCTCTCTCTCACACACACACACACGCACACTTACATATGTGTATTGACTCTGATAGGGGCTGAAATGATCTAGGTAAAATATTAAGGAAAAAAGAATTGAAGAGAGAGAATACTTTTTCATCATGCCTACAGTGTTAGGTTGGAAAAGACCATGGAAGGCTTTAGATGACAAGCTTAACAAATGGTGTTTATTTTAAAGACAGTAAGAAGCCTCTGATGAGTAGGGGAGTGAGATGATCATAGCCTCACATTAGGAAGATTCATTTGGCAACTGTATGAAAGATGAACTGGAGAGGAGATATAAGAATAAGTGGGTGGAGATGACTAAAAGGTAATTCTCCAGTCAAAATGCAGTGAAAGTCTAAACTTGGGTGCTTCTAACATGAATCCGGGGGAAAAAAGTAAAGATGGATACATGTGATGTTACAAAGTTTTTTGCTTTTGTTTTTAACAGAATCTCTCTAAAATAGATAGGGCTATGTTAGGTGGCTGTGTGTTTCTCTTCACTGATAACCACCATTATAGATGAAATTCTTATTTAGGTATGGACAGCTTGGTGGCACAACTGATTGAGGGTGAGGCCTGGAGTCAGAAACACCTGAGTTCAAATCTAGTCTCAAATACTGTGTGACCCTGGGCAACTCACTTAACCCTATTTGCTTCAGCTTTCTCATCTGTGAAATGATATGGGAAAGGAAATGGCAAACCATCCATATCTCGGCCAAGAAAATCCAAAAAGGGATCACAAAGAGTTGGACATGACTGAAATGACTAAGCAAGAAAAATAGAATTAAGTGACCTCTGATCTTCCTTCTAATTATGGGAATCTGACCTTGTGTGATCTGATCAGCCAAATAAACTATTTTGTGAATTTCAGTGAGCATTTAGCCTTTCCCAGGGAAAGATATATTAAACTTCTTCTCTAATTGGGCATAATAGGATTGGTTGAGCCAGACATTAATAGACACCTTAAAAAAGCATTTATTTGGCAGGTAATTAATAGATCGTATTCTGAGTTAATTATGTCCATGGTGTTTTCTTTACTCAATGCACAAAAATGCACTTAATATAGTATTACAATTTACCAGTATTATAATTTGTTGAACATCTCTTCAGTCATTTTATGACACTTTATTTTTGTCTCATAATATATCAGACATGGAAGGGGAAAAGATCATCTAGGTTAACCTTCATTTTATTGATATGGGAACTGACATCTAACTGTATTAATTAACACCTCCAAGGTCATTGACAGAGCTAGTGGTAGAGGTGGAACTATCAGAACCGTCTCCTGGTTTCCAGTTCAGTGATCCCTTTAAACTCTTGCCAACTAATAATTTTCAAATCAGTTCTTAGTTATAATGTATATAATTTTAATTATTTATCTTAGAATTGACACCTACAACAGACTGTTAACTACTTATCACAATATGATACACAAACACCAAATCATATTTGATCATGACAATATATCTTTTATGTTACATTTATTGCAAAGGTGTAACAAAAATGAATATCCAGAATTGTGAGTTACATTTAGTAGATTTAAATGGATAGTAATCCTTTCCTGGTCAAATATTTAAGGTTAGCATAAAACTCATATTTCCTCATGTGTTTGAATAATCACTCAAATCATTTTAATTATATTCTTGAATAATCACAAATTAATCAATATAAGTAATTTATGGCATCAGATGATATAGAGTAATACAATATGTGAGAGCATCCTTGATGAAATAAGTAAGATGTAATTTTGAAATGCATAATGTTGTAAGAAGGTCAAAATTTTCCTAGAACTTTCACTTTTCATTATCACATATGATGTAATAATACCATGAAACTAAATATATTTTTGATAGAACATTTAAATTGCAATATACTTCCAGCATTGGGGAAAGATCAGACAATTAAACCACTAATTTCTTTTCTGTTTTGCAATTATTTTATGCTTTTCATGGGCCTCAGAAAATTACAAGAATATTTTTTCATTGTCTTAAACTCCTTATTCTATCAGTCTCTAAGTAGAAAATACCTGAAGTCCAAATATCATCACTATAAGCTTATGAGGTCAATCTGAAAATTACTAGTAGGTATATATAAAGAAATTAGCTATGAAAATATTCTTCCATGGACAAAGGAAAACGGGTGGGAATATGAAATATGATGATTTACAAAAATAGTATTTTGTAATGTTATTCTTTCTATCCATATTTCCCAAACCTAAATTTAAAATAACAAAACATTTTATTTAAAAATATAAAACAGCACTTCTTCCCCCTTTCTTTCTGTAGGAGTTCGATAGGAAAAATCTCTGAGAACTGAGACAAAATATTCCCAGCCATTTCCCCCATGCTAATAGTGGTCATGAATAGACTTCTCAGAGGGAATCAGGAATGCAGCCAAATAGAATGAAAACGGAACTGGCCCAGGTGTCGTGTCTACATCTGCCCTCATTAGAATTGGCCAAGGGACAAAACCTCTGATACTGACTTATTCTGGTAATTTATGCTGATTGACTTCGAAATGTAAATAAATTGAACTCCCCAAAGTTTAAGACTGTGAACTACATAAGCAATTAACTTTTATGCAAAAAGTAGTACTTATGAAGTTGTCTTTAAAAGAATCACTTCATGAATAAAACTGGTTTTGTAAACTCATTTAAAAAAATATTAATTGTATCCTCCATAGAATTCTACTCTGGTGCCTCACATAGATTGGAGGAGAACAAAGTCCTTGAGGTTATTCATAAGGAGGGCAAGCTCTGCATATTTCTGCCATTCAGGAAAGAGTTGAGCAGAGTGCCTGCAATAGAGTGGATATGCTTGCTGTGGATCTGCCTAACTAATTACAGAGAGGGTCATCACTAGGAGTTTGGTATTTTGGGATAAATTGTTTGCCAAGGGAAAAAGTGAATCAAAACAATAAAACAAAAGAAAAAAAACCTGGCATCAGGATTTTTGACTCCTTCCTCTGTATACATGGTAGCAGAGAAGCCAAGGAGGAGGGAAAGACTTCTAAGAACCCCAGGTTTTAGACAATCTATAATTTACCTATTGCTACTTTAAAAGTAGGATCTTTGTCTACTGACCAAATAGACCCTTTACTGGAAAAATTGAATTATACCAGACGACATTAGCATAGCAATGAAATGGGGGGAGGGTGGTTTGGGGGGGTAAATGGTACTGAAACTCATAGTTCTTTGTAGAGAAGAAAATACAGGAGCTGGCAGATCAAACAGCATAGCATCTGCAAGAGCTTTTCTCCCATCCTCCTTAGAGATATGACTTCCTTCTGTGATGCTAATTTGTCTTGCAAACATGTTGTTTGTACATAATTTTTGTAGATTGTCTCCCCCATTAGTTATATCTTTGAAAGTAAAACATAGTTTGCCTTTCTCTATACTCCCCAACACATGATAGGTGCTTAATAAATACTTGTTGACTTGACATATGCAGCATTATTGACTCATCATCTTCTACCTCTCCAAGGAAATGAAGAAGATACTTCTTTTTACTATATGCCAGGCACTGTATTAGGAGCTTTACAACTATTATCTCTTTAATACTCAAAACAACCCTGTGAAACAGGTGCTATTACTAATTTAGAGATGAGGAAACTGTAGCATAGAGAAGTTAAGTGACCTTCCTAGTGTCACATAGGCTGTAAGTGTCTGAGATCAGATTTGAACTCAGGTTTTCCTGACTATAGTTCCAATACTCTACCCACTACACTTCCAGATATCTCATATTTGGGACAATATGGGTCACTATAACAGTTTTTAATCTGATTTCTCAGTTCTTTTCTCCCTTATTACAATGGTTACATGTATCTTCTTTTTTAATATAAAAAATAGATGTACACATCCATTGTATATTGGAATAGGCAGGTAGCTTAAAGAGGTTGAATTATTTGCCAAGTTTCCCACAACCAGTGTGTGGCAGATATGGGGCTTGAGCCTTCCTAGTTTGAAAGCTAGTTGTATAGTATATTATTCTATGCTACATCACAATCACCAAAAAATATTACAAAAAATTGGTTTATATTTTAACACATACAAAAACAGTAAACATAGATATAAGAGCTCTATTCAAGGTAGATGTCTATATATAGACTATTTGTTCAATAAAAGACTATAATTGCTATTGCACTAGAAGAATGAATAATAATCAGAAAAAAATATAGACTATAATTCTTATAGTTCCCATCTCAGTTATTTAATCAAGTGCTAACAGCCAAGGATGTGAAATAGCTAAAGGATCACTGCATCAATATAGACTGTCATCATTTTATAATGGTGTCCAACCAACGCAAATCAAAAGCTTCCACAAAGAAACCAAAAGAGCCAACAAATCATGTCAGCTTCAAAACCTTTGATTTTCATTCTCAGCAGGAGGATAAGGCAGTCAAGTTCAATAGAACTTTAAGAATAAAGATACATCCATTCAATCTTACAGATGAGGCTTGTATATGATACTGATGAGCATTTACTGTTACCTCAATGACGTTAGAAACAGTGAGGGAGAAATCACTGTAAAGAAAAGTGGCACAAATACAGTAAGCCTTCATTGACTTCCTGAGAGCATTTAAAGGTAAAACTGGAAGGAAGACAATGAATGGTGAGAAATAAAATAAGTGCAAATATTTCTATTATAAAATCTCTTCTTTCTCAATGAGAATGAATCAATTCCTTTTATTTATTAACATCGTAATTCCTGGGATCCTGAATGAGGGCAGTATAAATGTACTAAGAAAAATAGGGAGAATTGGATGGAACAAGTACAAAAGAGGTTGTGAATAAACAACCCATACAGAAACTTCGTTAGGACTTCATTTACTCTGGATTGATATTTGAAAAGATAATGAATTTGACCAAGAATTATGCAAGAGGTAAGCAAGACGCATTTATCACCTTTGGGAAATTTTTCAGTGTTTTAAATAATGCCAAGATTTTTCACTTAAAACAGAGGTAAATGTAGGTTGGCAATCTCTACAGAGTAGGAGAGAACTGGCTTTTTGATATAACTGATCCCCAAATGCATACCCCATACTGAGACAAGTTCCAAGTCCAGAGGTCCTGGAAATTTCACCATTCCATTTTTGGAATGCAGAAATAAAGTATGACTCATGTAGATTGTTGTTTTTGTTACCCACCCATTCTCCATGACAGGAGAAATTATCATAAGGAACTAAGAAACCTAAACTGTTTCTACCCAAGAGCTCCTGTTTCTAAAATGATATATACTATGTGAGAAAAACTGGGATCAAAGAGAGGTTATGGGGACCACAAAGATGTGGGTGTTTTTATTATGCCTTATACATTGATTTTATTGATTTTGTGCCAAGTATAAAATGCTCCATGAAGTCATGCACAGGTGGTCTGTGCTTGCGATTAGGGGTTCAATTTTACTATATGACTAAAACTTTCAGAAACCCAAGGAAATAAAGGAGAAAGTAGGGCTTGCCTTTAGGTCAGGGATAAGGATGCTCTAATTATGTTAATCCACAAAAATGCAGACCCCTTTAATAGTGAGCTCCTGATGTCCCTCAGAGAGTCAGAGCTGAAGGACAGGTCATTGCATCTCTGAGACCCAGGTAGAGCTTGCACGTTGTCAGCTAAGTAGCTTCATATCCAGTATAATCACTGTTACTGACACCACAGGAATAATAAATAGAAATCTATTTGTATATATTATTGAGAGGTACAGGTCTTCAGGAAACCCAGTTATTCCTAAGGACCCAACTTGGTCAGTGATCATAGCATATAAGAAAGGAAAGTCTACTAATACCGAAGATCTTTACTCCTCTTTGGTGTTAACATATAAAAGATTCTTAGTCTTATCAAAATGGACCTTCATGCCCATTTAGCCAATCAGCTAAACAATAACCTTTTCTGTTGTTGCCCATGTCATCATTCCAGGTCTTGTTGACTACTGGTCATAAATATGCATTGAATCACTACTCAACTCCTTAGTGCCAAGGCATGGGATGGACATGTGCAGTCTATTAGCCATTGGATTTGGCAATTAAGGAATCTTTGGTAACTTGGAAGACAGCAGTGTTCATGGAATATTCATGAAGTTGGAAGAGGAATTCTTAAAAAGAGACTAATAGGAGAGAAAGTAGAGACATCTGTTCTAGATGGCCAGTTCAAGGACTCTAGCCGCAAAGGGCAGTAGAGATAAAAGATGATGTTAGTAGAGATAAAGGGATTGAGTGAAGGGTTTTTGTGTTTTATTTTTGAGGATGGGGGAGACACGGACAAGTTTTTAGGTAGTGAGGAAGGCACCATTAGATAGTGAAATGTCGAAAGTAACTTCTTTCTCTCCTGTGGCACTACCACTGTCTGGTGTAGGGCCTTATCACCACACACCTAAGACTACTGCAGTGGCCTGCTGGTGGGTCTGAATGCTTCAAGTCTCTCCCCACTCCAATATATCTTTCATTCAGTTACCAAAGTGATTTTTCTGAAGCATGGGCTAAGTTTACTATGTGACCACTAATCAATAAACTCCAGTAGTTCCCCATCACCTCCTGGAGCAAAAACAAAATGTTTTATCTGTCATTCAAAGACCTTTATGACTTAGTCTACTCCTAATTTTTCTGTGTTTTTACACCTTTCTCTCTACCATGTAGTCTTCAGTCCAGTAATATTGGCTTCTTTGCTCTTCTGGGAATAAGACGTTCTGTATCTTGGCTCTGGGTATTTTGATGACTGTCCCTCACATTTAGAACACTCTCCCTCCTTACTTTTGCTTAGTGGTTTCCTTTCAGATCCAACAAAAAGCCGTTTTTTTTTAAAAACAGAAAATATTATCTAACCTCTCAATCCTAATGGTCTTTGATTCAATTATTTTCTATGTATTCTGTATCTAGCTTGTTTGTAGGTCTGTTTGCATGTTGTCTCTTCTGTTAGACTGTGAGCTCTTTGGGTTCAGAGATTGGTTTGTGTTTCTTTTTGTATCTCCAGCACCATAGTAAGCTAATAAATGCTTATTTACTGACTGACCGATACTTTTTATTCTGTCAGTACTTTTATTTACTTAGGAATAAACTATGAAAGTCAGTTATGACATATGAACCATGCCCCCCAATGCCAGATGAGAACAACCTTAGAATATTGTATTTACCTTCTGTAGTCAGATTGCAGGGAAGTCCCTGACCAACTGGAGAACATCCTAGGGTGCATGACCAAGATAGAAAGGGATTTTACATAATGACACACAAGAATCAATGGGGAAAAAAATTATAATATTTAGTGTAGAGAGGAAAGTTACTGGGGAAACAACATGACCCACAGAATCAAATCTTTAAAGTGTAGATTTTTAGAATTCTTCACTATCACCCTGGAGGATAAATTATTGGCATTTGTATGAGATGCAGAGAGGTAGGCTAGGTTCATTTTAAGAGGGAAAAGAAGTTTCTTGTCATTCAAGCTCTGTAAAATGAAAAGAGCTGCAGCAGGAGAGAGTGCATTCTTTAGTGGGCACCTTCAAAAATGAAGGCTGGGTGACTAGCAAAGTCAATGAAGGCACTGGTTGGGCTGGATGGACCCTCAGAACCACTCCAATTCTGAAATTCTGTTCTGAGTTTTTCAAAGGTAAATGAGAGAACAAACCATACTTAAAGCTCTAACATAAATATGAAACATTGTAAAAATTATTTGTAAGAAGTAAACATCTGTGGTATGGCATGGATAAAATGGAGGGTTTATGATAGTAAGAGTACTATCAGGAGGTCAATGTTGGGTGCAGATTTAGGCTGAGATACGTTACCGTCAATGACTCGCATAGCTGTAACAAAACAAAGAAAGGAGTAGAAGAGATACTATCCATAAAATACATGGTTCAAGGAAAATGTGGGTCAATAATGTGATGAAACAAAGATGATCCAAATATTATGCTGCTATTCTCAAATAAAATGCCTAGAATTCTCCATGGGGTTCAGTGGGTAGAAACTTTATAGAAGATTTGTTGTAGGATACTGGTAAACATCCAACAGTATGAGAGTGTGAGTACCCTCTGATGTGCCAGGTAGAAGGTAGCCCCCATATGAATAAAATTCTTCATTTTAAAAAGACTAAAGTTCATAAATAATTTGGAGAGAAAAGGTCAGGGAGAGGTGGTGATGGGGTGCAGACTCTGGGAACCTACTTGAACTCCCCTTGAATCTTCCCTTTTAATCTGTTACCCTTAACCTAGCCTGGCCCTCAATGTTACCAGAGAAGTAAATTTGTCTGTTACCTCTGGATGGCCCCACCTGCTTCCTACCCAAGCCCTCCATTGTGTGATACCTCCCAATTGCTTCTAGCTGTATCCCACCTTTGATTACATCCCTAGTTACCCCAGTCTCATCAAGACCCTCCTTAGCCCCTCCTCCCAGACTACTAGACCACCTCTAGATCTTTCCCATGGACATCATGGACACCTCCATGAAGGCACTCAGATTCAATCCAGCTCTGACTCTTTCTAGCTGAGATTCTATCTGGCTCACTTGTCAATACAAGAGTCACAACTTCTTAGGCTCCTTAAGAGTCAACCCAATATGGTGAACCTTTAATAAACTTTGTTTTACCCTGGCTGGAAGAAATTTTGAGTCAAATTCATTTAGCAGGACCCAACATGCCAGCATTTTGGGGTCCCAAGCACCCCAAACCTCATATCATTCCCAGATCTCAACAGTGTTCCATTGTTACTGCAAAGCCACAGCAGTAAAAGATTGATTGATTGACAATATTTCTCTTTCAGACAACATAACTCTGAATACAATTTCTTATCTATCTCTATCTATCTATCTATCTATCTATTTATCTATCTATCTATAGTGTGGGATATAGAGAAATAAATGAAGGACAGTCAGTCTAGATCTGTAGTTAACTTTGGGGGTAGAGCACAAGCTTACTGATCTAGTATAAACTTTGGGTGAACAAGGCACGACCACTTTTGTTGCTTTGCATAATAGCTAATAGCTGAGAAATAGCACAGATAAATCTTTTTTTGTGGGGTGGACATGTAAATTGATGCTACACTGAAGCAAAAGATAATTTAAAGATGAAGTTACTTATCCCTGGGGACAGAAGATACCAGATCTACCTCTCTTTGCCTACACATCACCAATCTGTTAAAAATAGGAAAGTAGCTTTTGACAAACAGCATTATATTATTGAAAGACAAATATAAGTAAAGAGAAAAAAGATAATTTTATGAAATACTTTGAAGCTCTTGCTGAAAGTGTTAGAAGGTAGAAATTTGTAAGGAATTTATTTTGCCTCCTGATTCTGTGCATGTGCATGTGTGTGTACATGTGTGCAGGTACGTGTGCGTGCGTGTGTGTGCAAAACTTATCCTTTAGCAGATGGCATTATGTTTTCTTTCCTCTTGCTCCTTTTAGCTTTATAAGAACGAACCTAATAAATTACCACCTAAAGTCCTGGCAAAGAGGGAAAAGGAAGTTTAAAATGAATTCATTTTGAGAAAGATTAATATTCACTGACATTTAAAAAAGCTCAATATATTTAGAGACTGGAAGAATTCGGGGGAAAGGTTACTTCATTTACCTGAGCAAAAGAAGGAAGCCTTAGAGGGGAAGTGTTTTTAAAAGGAAGAGAATGAAAAAGGAATATTATTCATAGACCTGTGAGAATAAGATATCTGATTCAGGCAGTAAAATATAGGTATAAAATGCAAAATGAAATCTTAAGAACTAAACATGGGCATAAGGTAGAATATAAGAAGCATTGTTAATTGGAGGGAAAAGATCAATCGGAATTGAAAAACTCATTCCTTTATATGTCAACAAGGCAAATCACTTTTCCATGCTTACCTGAAAACTGACAAAAAAAAAATTTGTCCCACTCTAGAATATCTTGTGAGAAGCATGGCAAATAGGAACAATGGGCTTTTAATCTGTAGCACTTTGGCAAATACATTCTAGAACAAATTAACAACAGGATTATAAGTTTTAAATAAATTCTTCAAAGAAAGCAAGTGTTGAATATTCAAGGAATTTTTAATTAAGATGTTCCTTATGAGGACATGAAACTATATGAAATAAGATTATATTTAAAATAAGAACATTTAAGGTGTAAGAGACAATACAGATCAAATATCATGAAATCACAGATTTAAAGCTGCCTGGAGGGGACCTCACCAAATCTCATTCCTTTCTTTTATAGATGAGGAACTGAGGCTTGGAAAATTCAAATGACATTTGCAGCATGATCAACAGGTCATTAGCTGCAGTGCTGGACCTTCACGGGAAGGCTCTGGTACTAATTTGGACAATTTTTCCACTGTACTACACACTCTTTTTTAGAAATGGTAAAACTGACCTCTAGAAAGGAAATGTGAGATGTCCAAAGTGATCAAACTTTCCTATCAGCACCTTACACTGAGCCTGGGAGTCCAAAGGCCTTGACTATTCAGGGGTGGTTACACTACACAACGTTTTCTAATGAAGGAAACTGGTGATTTGTAGAGCACCACTGCCAAGTGGAATTTTCAAAGGATGAGGATGGTGAAATTAAAAAGAAAGGTAATACTGACAAATTACAATATTCACAAGAATTTTTAAAAAGAATAGAAGAATTATGTGTGTGGCTATTTATTGAAGAGGTTTTATGAAGGTGATTTCAAACTACAGACAAGAAAAAGGTGAGAATCAAGAAATACATGGGAAATGATACTTTGAGCAAAAAATTAGAGAACAATGAAATTTCATGCCTCTATAATATGAAACTTTACTATGCAAAAAATCAGTAGATTTTAACCATGATAAGTACACAACAATATCAAACAATGAAAGACTTGTTATTGATGTGGGTGTTAGCCTTGGGTCAGCTCTGTGGGTGCAGTCCAACTGTGCACTCATCAGTGAAACTCAAAATGAATAAAACTGAAGAAAGACTAATAATGAAAAAAAAAGATATAATGTACAGATGAAAAAAGTTAATCCCGGTATACATAAATAAGTAATTGAATAACTAAAAATGGGAAATGGACATGAAATGAAATCAACCCTAAAAATATTGAAGTTTTCAAAAGTTTGCCAATGCAAACTAATGGCCACACAAGGGGACATAAAGAGGTCATATATTCCCTTAGACAGAAAACCTCTGATTTACTTTCCAGATGGAGAAAAATGACTGTTAACAGACACTCCAGATTAGTATATAAACTCATTTGCAAATCTTTATGAAGAGGGATCATCGGCAATTATAAGCTGCATCATCCCGTAAAGAAAAACAGCAGAGGGTAAAGAAAGCTTGGCAGGATATCCAACTATACAAAGTCATCCTGAGGACATTCCAATGATTTTAACAAACCATTTTCTACATCCACGATGGACCCACACTGGAGTCCAAACATTCCATTTCCTAATTGACTTGTAAAGGTTTTAGCAATAGCATTCAAGAGAAGGAAGATGGGGAAAGCAGCTATATTTGACTAATTAAGCATAGAATAAAACCTTGCTGGAGGTCATACATTTTTGGTCAGGGGAACTGTAGACAAAATATCTAAAGGACGGAAGGATTTCCATGGTGTTGAAGAAAATAAGATCAATAGTTCAATAACTACTGACACACATGCCTCCTTCATAATTTATGCAAAATCTTTATTGGGTCGTTTATATTCAAAACAAGGGCATTCTTAATGGAGGTATTGGTAGAGGACAAGCAGGCGTTCACAAATTGTCTTCAATAACGGACCACATCTTTACACTTTTCACAATTAGAAGTAATGAATAATCACTTGTGTTCATTGTTTGATTAGGAAAAAACATGACATTTGACTACGCAGAATGTAAAGTTGCTTTATAGTCTTTTTTTATAACCAGGTGATTCACATGCATATATCAATATTTTTAAAAGATATAGCAATGGAAGTAGCCCTGTTCAATGACCCTGTGATGATGGGTGAGAAATAAACCAGGGAGATGCATGTTCTTCATGGGTATTGGAGGCTGGGATGAAGATAATGGAAGGGCACACATCACAAGAATAATTTCTCGTGCATAATTGAAATCCTTCAGACAGCCTCCTTTCTGGATCATACGGAGCAAATCAGGTAAAAGCTTTGGAATATTACAGTCTCTTGGAAGAGATCGGAAGTCAATCCAAGAAGTCTGTCATGTCCATGTGCATAGGAAAAGATAGCAGAAGAAAATAATAATTCTAATAGCTGGTATATGCATACTGTATAGAGCTTTATAAATGTTTTCTCACGTTATACTCACCCCCAACCACCCCCCCAAAAAAACCCAACTTGAATTAGGTGCTTTTGAATAGAGGTTTAGATGTGCAGGGTCACGTAACTAGTAAAGATCTGGTACAAGATTTGAACTCAGGTCTTATAGATGAACAATATCTATTGTCCGTATTTGATATACTTTTTTCCTAGATTTTTCCAGCTATGCCATTTGTGCTCTCAGTCCTCAAATCAACTCTCTCTTCATATAAGAATGGAGCCTCCTTGCACTTTGATAGGCCAGCCATTCTCTTCCTGGCTTCCACCATATTTCTAAGATATTTTCTGCAAAACCTCATGTAACACTCCCATTCCCAGTCCCTCTTTGTCTTTCCCCATTGAATGTGGCTTCTTTGAAGTCAAGGATTATTTTACCAGCTTTCATTTGTATGACATTTGCTTAATGCAGTGTCTGACACAGCAATGTCTATCTGTCTGTCTCTGTCCATTCTTCCATTGGTCCATCCATCTATCCATCCCCTCTGTCTATCTAACTATGTATCTATCTATCTACCTACCTATCTATCTATCTTTCTAGTCTGTCTGTCTGTCTATGTAGATCCTATAGAGCTTGTCCAACAGCATGGATACCCACGACAGTATAGAGGCACAGTGAACCAGGCCCACAAATAAAGAGCAGAAAGATGATAGGACGTATTGATTTGGGGGAAATTGTAAAGCTCTTTACTGACTAAGCTTCCCATTAAATAAATATTTATACGTAAGAGACTTTCATTTATTAATGTTGCTATACAGTGGTGAGACTTGAATCAGCCCTGGCTCCAAAGAACTAAAGATGACTATTGTATAAAGGATGATGAAATGATGATGCGTTGTTAGCAGTCACCTTCACCCCAGCACTCCACATTTGGTGTTGGAATAGAATAAGGTACTCTTAGATCACTGAAGGAGATTTAATTAGCTTTAACATGATAAGAATAGTTAAGGAGGCTAAAGTGGTACTTAGTTTCTGTTGAAGAGCTCCCCTTTGGCTCCATATGAAAATGAGTCTAGTGATTAATAGAGGTGACTCCAAAGGTCTTCAATGCCTACACCAAGGGCAGGAAGGGCCCTAAGTCTTATTTGGGTGGGAAATCTTCTGCTATTGGATGACCAGGAAGCCATCCATTCAGTCACAGAATGCTTCAAAAGGGGATACAGTTTAAGTCTTGCAGTACCCTAGCACAATTGGTACCTGGCTTTGTCACTTTTCCTAACTCATGTTGGAGGTAGAGGGGCTTATAGATATTGATCTTATCACACATATAGTGGATATGAGCAGGCTGTGAAAGGGACAAAAGGTGGCATTGAGCAGTTCTATGAAAGGAAGAAAGGATGACTTTCTTTACATTTTTCACATTTTGGTTTTTCTGATCTCACCAAGTTTTAGTCCTACCACCTCAAAATAATTACTTTGTATTTGATTATCCATGTAAATATTCTCCAAAGCTTGAAGGCAGGGATTCAGGTCTTTTATTCGTATCTCCAGTATCAAATACAGTCCTGGAAAAGAGTAGATTGTTAAAAATGTTTGTTGATTAAATAATTTATTGAAGAGAATGAGTTATGCATTGTAAATTGTGCATCCTCCAATTAGGCAAGGAGAGGGAGAGAATTTCTATACATGGCAGATGAAATAACTAATGAATGAAAGAAAAAAAAATTCTTCCATGAGTCAGGTACTGTGTTATGTACTAAAGAAACAAATACAAGCATACAAAGTAGTCTGTTTCTACAAGAATTTTCTTAGGACAAAGTGGCACACAAAGGGGAGTGGTAGCCATGGTGGAGTGTTTGAAATAGGAAAATCAGAGAAAAATGGTGATTTATGACACATAAAAAATTATTGGTAAGACTGTTCCAGGAAAGTTAGTATTTATTGCATTACTGTACTCAGAGACAGAGTTGGAGATCACATAAATAGTGGAATTGTGTACAGATGAATGAAGTCTTGTATGGTAGGTCAGAAAATGGTAAGCATAAGATGAAATGGTTATCAGAAATCAAGTAAAGAGGCACAAGATCTTGAGTTCTGAAGTGAGGTAGATACATTATGGTATGATTATGACTGCAATGGAGGATATTTCCAGTAAGGAAATCAAGTAGGGCCCAAGCATCTGGGGCACAAGATAGTTTTATTGTTTTCTTTGCATCCGTTTCTGTGCCTCACACTGTGCACTGCCCTTCTAAGGTGCCTAATCAATATTTATTGAACTGCATATTTGACCCAAATGTGTCATGTTAAAAAAAGATATGGGATTATACTAGCTAACCAAAATAACCTCCTTCATGAATGCCAGTCTCTAAAAGGGAAAAGGACCCATAGGTACAAAAATATTTACATCAGCTCCATTTGTGGTGGCAAAGATTGGAAATTGAGTGGATGGAAATCACTTGGTCATTATCTGAACAAACTGACATATATAATTTTGATGGAATATTATTGTGCTATAAGAAAAGATGAGCAGCACTGTTTCAGAAAAACCTGAGACGACTTACATGAACTTATACAAAATGAAGTGAGCAGAACCAGGAGAACGTTATACACAGTAAAAGTATTACCCTAATAATAACCAATAGTTTCTCTGATCAGTACAAGAATCTACAACAATTCCAAAGGACTCATAGTAGAAAATGCTTAACTGCTTCCAGAGAGAGACACAGAACGGATGCATTTTGAGTGCATAGTGAAGCACATTTTTTTTCCACTTTCTTTAATTTTCTTGCATTTTTTGCAAAATAATATGAGAATATTTTGCATATAATAAATGTTGCATTGCTTGCCTCCTCAAGGAGGGTCAAACTTGGAAGAAGATGGAGAACAGAACTGATTTTCTTTTAAATTGAATGTTAAAAAAAAAAGAAGTAACACTCCTTGATGTATTCTATTCAGTGTCTTCATTTACCACACTACAGTCTGACCAAATTTTGTCATATTCTCTTTTTTTCTTCAGAATTTACAGAAAATAACCTTTACAAATATCTTTCAAAAAAATCCTCTAGATAATAATATTGTTTTATGGGCTTTTCTTGGAATATTCTGTGAAGTCTAAACATAATGGATGATTAGTGAGTAGAATGAAAAATGAGAAATAAAAGGTTGCTCATTTCTGGTTCATTTTTTTCCCTAGTGTGTTTCTTCTTAGTACTTCTCATCATGACCTCCACTTTCCCCTGATTTATAGCCCTCTTTACAGTTGCTTTTCTCTGTCTCCTTAGAATCATGTGTTATCATAGTGCCAACACAATATTTACAGCACTTATGGCAGTCACAAATGTCCCAGAGCAATTCTAAATAGCAAAATGCAACAGACTCCACATGGAAGATAGAACCAAAACATTTATTCAAACACCAGAAAACCAAATCCGTCATAGCAACAAAGATATCTATACACAATAACAATACAGGGGGCACTACTATCCTCAAGACTTTCCTTTGCTAGACTTTCTCACAAAAACTCACTGTAGCTACCTGCCTCCTCTCTCTCTCTGTTCTAACTTCCTCTCAGCTCTGCTCTACCCTTCTTACCCTTTCTGTTCCACCCATTCAACAAGCTCGTCCAACCGCAAACTCTTGTGACTCAGGCTTCCATGGCAGGTCACATGGACCTATTAATGAATGGCAAAGATTGTCCCATTTAAATTACCATCACACTTATTAAATGTACCTATAATATTTGATAGAAGTATGCACAGTGAGAGATAGGCTATTAAGGTAACATGGACTGTAACAAATGATGCTGTAGTTCTACTATACTCTGCCCTAGTTAGATTACACCTTGAGTAACATGTCCAAATCTGAGTGATGAGGACTTTGATAAAAAAAAGTTGACAAGTGGGGTAAATAGCCTTCAGGTTATGTCCTATGAGGATGCTTAGCCAATTGAAAAAAATTAAGATGCATGTAATAGCCATCTTCAGATATTTGAAGAACTGTTACAGAGAAGAGAGATTCCAAGAGTGGGGAAACAGGTCCCATGTGGCCCTTTGGGTCCTCAAGTGCAGCCCTTTGACTGAATCTAAACTTCCCAGAACAAATCCCCTTAATAAAAGGATTTCTTCTGTAAAATGTGGCCTTAGTCAAAAGGCCTCAATGCCTCAGCTTCCCCACCCCTGGTCATTAGACCTTTTCTCTGAGCCATGAAAGGCAACAAAGGTTCAGTGTTACAAGAAAGTATCTATAGACTTGATGCAAGTATTAAGTAACTAGGTGGTGCAGTAGATATAGCACTGGGTCTGGAGACAGGAAGATCTGAGTTCAAAACTAGTCTGAGACATGGTGTGACACTGAGCAAGTCACAACTTCT
Source organism: Potorous gilbertii (assembly GCA_028658325.1). Classification (NCBI taxonomy): domain Eukaryota; kingdom Metazoa; phylum Chordata; class Mammalia; order Diprotodontia; family Potoroidae; genus Potorous; species Potorous gilbertii. The sequence goes on along the minus strand of CM053771.1, from coordinate 533,528,700 downwards.
GAGTCCATTTTCTTGTTTATAAAACAAAGATAATCATAACATTTAATTGCCAAAAATTCTTGTCAGGATCAAATGATGTAATAATTATGCATATAGTAGATGCCATATACATGCTATTTATCATTGTAATTATATTATTTTGAACCAATTTCCTCAAAATTTGAGCCATGCTGAAGTGAACAGGATTGCCTCAGTTGGCTGTGGAGTTGCACTTAATATAAGTCCTGAAGAAACTGATTGTAGGATTTTGAGTAGTATGAAATCTTGTTTAAATGCAACTTTAATTAGAAAGTAACAGTGATTTGGGAATAGCTTTCATCTTTATTTTTTAGTATTTTTATTTATCTTATTAAATATTTCTGAATTACATGAAAAATTTTAAAATATTGTATTTTTCCTACTTAAATATAAAAACAATTTTTAACATTTGTTTTTCAGTATTTTGAGTTCCAAATTCTTTCCCTCTCTTTTTTCCCCTTCCCTTTGAGAAGGGAATCAGTTTGATATAGATCATTCATGGCAGTCATGCAAAGCTTGTTTCCATATTAGTAATATTGTGAAAGAAAATGAAAATGAAAACAAGAAAATTAAAAAATATATATATTTCAATATATATTCAGATTCCAATAGTCCTTTCTCTGGATAGAATGTTTAATTATAAGTCCTTCAGAATTTTCTTGAATTATTGAATTGCTGGGACTAGTTAAGTCATTCATAGATGATCATCATACAATATTGGTGTTACAGTGTACACCCTTTTCTAGGTTCTGCTCACTTCACTTTACATCAGTTCATGTAAGTTGTCCCAGGTTTTTCAGATATCATTCTGCTCATCATTTCTTATAGAAAAATAACATTCCAACACAAACAACTTGTTCAGTCATTCAACAATTGGTGGACATTCCGATTTCCAATTCTTTGTCACCACAAAAAGAGTTGTTATAAATACTTTTGTACATATAATTCCTTTTCTTTCTTATCTTTTTTTTATCTCTTTAGGATACAGACTAAGTAGCAGTATTTCTGGGCCAAAGGGTATGAACAGTTTTATAGTTCTATTTATTCTTCCTCTTCTCTTTTCCCCTTTCCTTCCTGCTTTCCTGTAGGATAAATTAGATTTGTATACCCAAATGAATATCTATATTATTTTATCTTTCAGACAGTTCTGATGACAGTAAAGTTCAAGTGTTGACTGCCAACTGTCACCATCTTCTCCTCCACTGAAAAAGCTATTTCATACCCCTTTTATGTGAAATAATTTGCTTCATTTTACCCTCCTTTTCCCCTTCTCCCAGTGCTTTCACTTTTCTCACCCCTTAATTTTTATTTGAATGTCATCCAATAATAGTCAGCTTTAATCTGTGCCCTTTGTCTGTATTTACTACTTCTAACCTCATTTAGGAGTTTACAAGTATCATCTTCCCAAGAAGAGATGTAAACACTTTAACCTTATTGAATCCCTGATGATTTTCCTTTCCTTTTTACATTTTTATGCTTGTTTTGTGTCTTGTATTTGAAAGTCAAATTTTCTATTTGGCTCTTATCTTTTCATCAGGAATATTTGAAAGTCCTCTATTTCATTTAATATCCATTTTCCTCCTAGAAGAATTATATTCAGTTTCACTGGGTAGGTAATTCTTGGTTGTAATTCTACCTCTTTTGTCCTCCAGAATATCATATTTCAAACCCTCTGTTCCTTTAATGTAGAAACTGCTAAATCTTGATTGTGGTATTTGAATTGTTTCTTTTTGGCTACTTGCAATATTTGCTCCTTGACCAAGGAGTTCTGGAATTTGCCCATAACATTCCTGGGAGTTTTAATTTTAGGATCTTTTTTCAAGGAGTGATCAGTGTATTCTCTCAACTTCTATTTTACTTTCTTATTTTAGAATATCGGGGTCATTTTCCTCGATAATTTCTTGAAATATGATACCTAAGATCTTTTTTTGATCATTGCTTTCAGATAATCTAATAAATCCTAAATGTTTCTCCTGGGTCTATTTTTCAGGTTAGTTGTTTTTCCAATGAAATAGTTCACATTTTCTTCTTATTTTTTGCATTCTTTTGATTTTGTTTAATTTTTTCTTGATATCTCATGGAGTCAATAATTTACACTTTCCCAAATCTACTTTTTAAGGATTTCTTTCCCATTTGGCCAATTCTAAAAAGGAGTTGCTTTCTTTAGTGAACCTTTGTACATTTTTTTTTCATTTTTGTGCTTCCTTTGCTGAGACGTTGACTCTTTTTTCATGCTTTTCTTCAATCACTCTCACTTGATTTCCCTTTTTCTTTGTATACCAACTTTATTTAATTTTTTAAAATCAATTTTGAGCTCTTCCAGGACTTTCCTTTATGATGACATCAATTCACATCTTTCTTTGAGGCTCTGCAGGTAACCATTTTGGGCATTGTTGTTCCTTTTTGAGTTTGTGTTCTGATTTTGTCACCAAAAGTAATCTTTTTATGGTCAGATTCTTTTTGTTCTTATTGCTCATTTTCCCAATCTCTTTCTTGATTTTGCTTTATATTAAAGTTGAAGTCTGCTCTTTAAGTGTCCTCTCCCCAGCTTCAAGTGTTTGGACTGCTGTTTTCAGAGTTAATTCTGGAGAACTACCAGTTTTAATTTCTTTCAGGATGGTATGATTTGAGGAGAATTGTCTCTCCTATTCCCCTGGCCTGTGCTCTGATCTGTGAGCAACCACAAGCACTCTTTTTCTGTCCTGGAACTGTGACTGTGATCCCTTCCCTGTAGCCCTAAGTTTTTGGTTGCTAGTGCACCTCCTTACCTTGGGAATGAGAACTGAGTCTATGAGTCAAATCTTTCTATGATCAGTGTGATAGCATTCTGCACATGGTGTCAGCAAAATGTCCTCAGTCATTTCCTTCTGACTAGTTGTCTAGCTCCCTCACTGTCTGTAGTATGAGAGCTCTAGTAGTTGCTGCTGCCAAGTGAGTTACCCCATAGGTCTGGGATGGCTTGCCAGGTCCTGGGCTGATGCTGGCTATGTGGAGTAAAGCCAGTGCTGGACTATGCTCCACTCTCACCCCAGTGAGATCGACCCTTCCTGTTGACCTTCTAAGATTATCTTGAACTGGAAAATTGCTTCATGCTGTCTATTTGTCGGTTCTGCTCCAGAATTAAATTTGAGGCATTATTTTAAAGTTGTCTGGAGAGGAATTTGGGAGAGCTCAGGAGAGTTCCTTCCTTTTCTCTTTTACTTGGCCACCCCACCCCACCCCTTATCAATTTTATTTCAGTTCTATTAAATAAACATTATTGAATGTTTCCTATTCTGCAGATACTGTGAAAGGCATTGGGAACATGGAGATAAAAGTGAATGTCTCTGTCCTCAGGAAACTTACATTCTACTCTGATGATACAACTTGGATACAAATAAATTGAAGATCATTTGAACAGGAAAAGAACATTTAGAATTTTCAGGCTAGGGGGTGTTAGAAAAGGAGGTTACGGAGAAGGTAATATTTGAATGTTAAAAGCATATTAAGATTCTGAGAGGCAAAGACGAGAGGATGTTTATTATTTGCATGATATATTGATAACAATTAATGTAGGCAAGTGATGAAATGCTAAAATTAAACTAGCAGGACTGGGAATGAGAGTACCTGAAGAGGAGTAGTGTAGGTATGATGTAATAAGACTGGAAAAGCAGGTGGGAGCCAGATTTTTGGAGGGCCTACCCCTCTAGCATACTTGGTTTGTGTTTTATCCTGGAGATGTTAGAAAGCTGCAGAGATAGGCACCTCTTTGGTGGTCCTTGGATGTATCCATCATGCAGGCCCATTTCATTAGATCATTTCCCATTACTTCTTTCATTCAGTCTAGAATTTATTTAGCCAGTTTCCTCTATCTTTGTTTTCCCTGACCCTAGATAAAATCACTTAGATCACTTGTTCTAAATTTTCCTTGATCCCCTTTCTGACTTAAATCCAGCTTCTGTAAAGTTACTCCAATACATTGATATCAAAAGATGTTTTATACAGAAATGGAAACTAATATAAATATTACAGTACAAGTTCAGTTGCAATACACAGAACTGACTTCTGTCCTTCAGTTATCTCCTCATCCTGTGGTTCTATTAGAGACAGCCATACAGAATTTTACGCTTTATTTTGCTAGAAGTGAACAATTTCAATTGATAGTTGAAGTTCTCACTCTACTCATGGTCCACTTTATTTCCCTTTTTTCCTCAAAAATGTGAAATTCTTATTAACTTATCTCAATTTTAAGACATTACATTTGCTTGATCTGAGTAAAAAAATAACTATTTTCTTTACCATTCATAAAATTAGAAAACTTCTGTCATCAATCTGCATCAACAGTTACAAAAACCAATAAAAATTGCCTCTAAAACATTATTTTAGTGATAACACAATTGAAATTAATGGTAGGTAGATTTGAGAAAAGGAACAACCAACACTCTTTCTATCTTCTAAATTTAGTTATCCTGTACAGAGCTGAGTAAACCACTTAATCTTCAAGCTAAAAAAGAGTCTGTAGATGCCATCTAGTTCACCTCACACCTCTAGAGGAAAACTCTGTATAAGATGCCTGACAAGTGATTATCCAGAGCCCCTTTGAAGACTTCCTGGAATTAAGAATTCACAGCAATGTATGGCAATTCATTTCTCCTGGGAATAGTTCTAATTCTTAAAAATTTATTCCTAGAACTAGTCCAGGGAAAGCAAATATGTGATATTTTAATTAGTTTTTAAATAGTTAAATGCTTAATATTTTCTAGTCACTGAGAATACAAATATAAGCAGCTTATAGTCATAAGACAAATAATTTTTATGTCCTTCCAGGAATGTTAATGTTGATTTTATTATCATTCTCAGAGCAATAATTGTTGGAAGTTGGAGGGGCACAGGGTGGGAGGTTAAGGATACCTGCATAGCAGCATGGTACAGAGATAACTGTGAAATGTCATGCTGGTCTTGAGACTGAGTGAAATCAAATGAAGGCATAAGTCTTTTCACAGACAGAAACATGACATTTTTATTAATTTTTTAACCTAGTGCAAAGGGGAAAAAATCCAAACCTAATTACCATTTCCATTTATGTAATATATGTATATATATATATGCACACATATATGTTATATTTGTATATATATACATGCACACACACATACAGTCTTGTCTACATACATATATACAAACATGTAAATGAGGTTGAAGGGTTAGAGAAGAGAGAAGAATTAAAAATAAGGAATGTCTGTTGTCCAGATGGCCACGTACATTTGGACAGACAACATAACATATTCATTAATGCACTAATGATGGAGTGAGCACCATTTAGGAATGGTTAATTAGACTCTTGTTTATGTAACCAACACAGTCCTCTTTGCTTATTGAAGAGCTGTAAATATTTTCCACAAGCTCAGTATGCCCATTGCCATAAATTAACAAACCTGAATGTTACATTATGTCAAGCAGTCATCATACCAAGATTTAATAAAATTACCTAAGGAAAAACATTGCTTTATTGGATTAGATTCCTGAGTGTCTCACTTCCACAGTCCTCTACTTGTCCATACTTCTCTCAGGAACACTTGAGGACCTCCTGTTAGATGTGAAAATATCAAACACTTCCAGTTCCTTCTCTGTCATATACTGACCATTTATCCCTGAGGATCTCACTTCTACTATCAATTCTCCTAGATCTGTTGCAGAGAAATGAATGAGTAGGAGTTTCCTAAGGGGGACCTCTTTACAAAAGAAAATCAGAGTTTAATATACACACATACACACAAGGAATTAGTTAAACTCAATTGTCTAACAAGAGAAAATTGGGGCTGAAGTTCACCGGGAAAATGAAAACGTTCTAATGGTTCCATGCTGCTCCCTGAAATGACAGAAAATTGATTTTTGTTTGTTTTTTGTTGTTGTCATTTGTTACGAACATAAATCATTGTCTAATGATTGCATATGGCTATGAGTCCTAGAACACTAATTCAAATTGAAAATCAACCAAAGGACTGTGGGGAGAAATATGTTGGGTATGAGGGAACTTCAACAAGTAACCAAATGAGTCATGATGAAGAATAATTAATATTAAAAATTTTATTTATAGTAGTATGATAGAAACACAGTGACAGAAGTAACACGAGAAAAAAAGGACTATGTGCTACATTGGTATCTTTACTTAAAGAAGCCCAGACCAAGAACTCAAATAATGGGTGGGCCTCTGTGAAGAACCTGCTGAGGATATGGGCAAGGGTTCAAGAGGATGAGCACTCCCCCATGGCTTACTTACTATCTCCACAGGGAGTATTCAATATTGATAAGATTGAAGATCCATTTGTGATCTTTTGGAAGTATTTGAATTTAGTCCAGACACTTAAAGTAGCAAGTTTGCTTTAAAAAAATGCTGTTGTGGAGAGCTGATGGGGAGTGAGTGAACCTTGTTCTCATCAGAATTGGCTAAAAGAAGGAATAATATATACGGTCAATTGGATATAGAAATCTATCTTACCCTATAGGAAAGTAGGAAGGGAAGAGGATAAGAAAAGGGGGGAGATGATAGAAGGGAGGACAGATTGGGGAAGGGAGTAGTCAGAAGCAAAATATTGTTGAGGAAGGACAGTGTGAAAGGAGAGAAAAAATTGAATAAACAGGAGGGAAATAGGATGGAGGGAAATACAGTAAGCAATAGTAACTGAAAAAAAATTGAAGCAAGGTTCTCTGATAAAGGCGTCATGGCTCAAATATATAGATAACTGAATAAAATGTAGAAAAATAATAAGACTCATTCCCCAACTGATAAATGATCAAAAGATATGAACAGTTTTCAGATGAAGTAATCAAAAGTATTTATAGCCATATGAAAAAAAGTTATAACTCACTATTGATTGGAGGAATGTAAATTAAAACAGTTCTGAGATACTACTTCATACCTACTAGATTGACTAATGGGATAGAAAAGGAAAATGACAAATGTTGGCAGGGATGTGGAAAAATCAGATAATAATGTGCTGCTGGTAGAGTTACGATATGACCTTTCTGAAGAGCAGTTTGTAGCTATGCCCAAAGGGCCCAGAAATATCACACCTTTATCTGTATCCCAAAGAGATTTTTAAAAAAGACAAGAATGAAAAGGACCTATATGCATAAAAATATTTATAGCAGGTCTTTTCTGGGGGCAAAGAATTGAAAGTTGAGGAGATGCCCATCAGTTGGGGAATGGTGATGGAAGACCATTGTGCTACAAGAAATGATGGGCAGGATGCTCTCAGAAAAACGTGGAAAGACTTACTTGAGCTGATGAAAAGTAAAATGTACTGTGTACAAAGTAATAGCAATATTTTAGGATGATCCACTCTGAATGAGTTAGCTCTCCTCAGCAATAAAACGATCCAAGAAAACTCTGAAGGACTTATGATGAAGAATGTTGTCCATCCCCAGAGAAAAAACTGACAGTGTCTGAATGCATATTGAAGCATATATTTTTACCTTATTTTTCTTGAGTTATTTTTTGTTCTTTTTTTTTTTTACAATATGACTAATATGAAAATGTTTTTCATGACTACACATGTAAAATCGCTATCAAGTTGTTCGCCTTCTCAATGAAAGGAGGTGGGGAGGGAGGAAGGGAAAGGATTTAGAACTCAAAGTTTTAAGAAAAACAAGTGATAAAAATTATTTTGCATGTAACTAGAGAGAAAAAATTCTGAAAAAGCAATGTACTTTTTTAAAGACTATAAAAGAAGCAAAAGACTTCACATACAAGGGATTATGAAGTATCTGCCTCACTGTTTTCTACATACGTGAATTGCTCCCTTTGTACTTCCACCTTGACTTCACTTGTTTGTCCAAGGAGAGAATACATGTCCAGTTTGATAGGGATGTTTCACATAACCTATTCTAACAGCAAATTCCTTTTTCTAAAAGTTAAAAAGAAACAAGGGCCAAAAAAGGATGCACTAGTCTGCCATCTTTATATGTGCCAGGAAACAGATTGGGAGGAGCAGACATTCTCAGCATGATAGTAGCAGCAGTTTTTAAGATTGGGAAATCATCTCAGGCAACCTTTTTATATTTCTGTACTTTACTGACCTACATGAAACTACTGTACAGGGGCACCCAAAAGATCAACCCGTGTGTTTGTTTCCTGTTTCAAGGCATTGCTTGGGAGTGATGTGATTAAATGCTATATTTGTTATCTGCGCTGACTGTATCTTTTCTAAAGTTTGCTCAGTGTGCTCCTTAGAGGCTGTTACCAAAAGGAGGTATTGTTGCAGCATGGAGGTCATCTCCTCGTTAGTCAGACAGCCAGGCAGCCAGGCTTTTTACCTCCCAGACCCAGGTTTTAAGGCTGGGATCCAAAAGCAAGTTGAGGTGTTTGCTCAGATTGGAAATGCATTAAAGTGGAATTGGGGTATGGACCTAGGTGAGAGTGGTTTGAACAAAAGTGAGAGTGGTTTGGACAAAGGTGAGTTTTTAGAGCAATGAATAAATTTTCAATCAGGCTGCCATTCCTTCAAGGTTATATACAAACCATGCATATGAGTGGTTCTATAGGCACTGGCAAAAAAAAAAATTCAAACCACAGTTACTGATAGACGAAAGCAATACTTCATGTTGTAAAAATGGGCTTCTTGTGTTACACATTTCCTTTGCAGTTTTTGCAATTAATATAATTTAATTTAAAAAGATACAGACTCAGATTTTGCAGGTTTAGTTTCAGATCTCTGCAAAAAAATACAAGGAAGCAAGTCACATGAATTTTATTTTTATTTTGCAGTGCATATAAAAGTTAAGTTTACAGTATACTGTAGTCTATTAAATGTGCAATAGTATTATGCATAAACATGTATATATTTTAATTTAAAATATTTTATTGCTAAAAAATGCTAAGCATCATCTGAACCTCCAACAGATCACAGTCTTTTGTTGGTGGAGGGTCTTGTCTTGACTGTCATGGCTGCTGGCTGACCAGGGTGGTGTTTGCTGAAGGGTAGTGTGACTGTGGAAGCTTCTTAAAACAAAACAACAATGAAATTTGCTGCATAGATTGGTTCTTCCTTTCACCTGAACACTTAAGAGGCCATTGTAGGATAATTATTTGATCTAATTTCAATATTTTTGTGTCTCAGGGAATAGGGAGACATGAGGATGATGGGCATAGCTGGTCCCTGGGGGAGTCAGAATACACACAACATTTATTGATTCATTTTTGCATCTTGTATGAGAAGAGTTCATGGTGCCCCCAAATAATGTCAACAGTAAAGTCAAAGATCACTGACAACCAATCACCACAACAAGAACTCATAATAATACAAAGGTTTGAAGTGGTGTGAGAATTACAAAGTGTGACACAGAGACACTAGGTCAGCGCAGGCTGTTGGAAAAGTGGTGCTGATGCACTTGCTCCATGTGTGGTTGCCAAAACCTTGAATTTGTAAAAAAAAAGAATCAACATGTGCGAAGTACAATAAAGTGAAGTGCAACACAGTATGACTCTAATAGGAGATATTAAGTGCTTCTTTCCATTCCTAAATCTCTGGACTTCCCTTCTTAGATAGCTAAATTCTTTGAAAAAATTTCACCTGAAACCTATTCTTATTATAGATAACTACTTCCACGGACTATAATTTCATGGAAAGCTTGTGATGTCTATTTTTCACTTCACTACAATTCTCTGACATTTATATCAGATGTCTTCCATTGCTGACATGGATGGATGAACAGATGAATGAAGGAATGAATGAATAAATGAACATATTCATAAGCACTTATTATGTACAGTGACTGTGCTAAGCACTGAGGATACAAATACAAAAAAATTTCTCGCTTACAATTAGCTTATATGCTTTTTTTCTTTAGGTTTGTCAAACAGCAGATTACCATGGTTATTTACTTTTATGTATTGTGAAGTTAATCTCTTCCACTGATCTACCACTTTATTTCATAGTAAGGGATTGTTTTCGTGATTATAAATCTGTATTATAGTTGGAAATCTGGTACTGCTCGCCTGCATTCCTTTACATTATAAAAATGGATCTCATTTATATTCTCGACCTTTTGTTCTTAAAGAAGAATTTTGTATTTGTTTTTCTAGCTCTATAAAATAATTCTTTGGTAGTTTGATTGCTATGACACTGAATAAGTAAGTTAGGTTACGTAGAATTGTCATTCTTATTATATTGACCTAAACTATCGATGAGCAATTAATATTTTTAATTGTTTCTGTGTGTGAAAAATGCTTTGTAATTATGTTCAAATAATAACCTATGTTTGTCTTAGCAGGTAGATTTTATATTGTTTTCAGTTATTTTAAATAGACTTTCTCTTTCTATCTCTTCCTAGTGCATTTTGATGGTAATATATAGAAACGCTGATGATTTAAGTTGGTTTATTTTACCTTCTACAACTTTGCTAAAATAATTGCTTCAGCTATTTTTGAGTTGATTCTTTAGGGTTCCGTAAGTAAACCATCGTATCATGTACAAAGAATAATAGTTTTGTGTCCCCATTGCATATTTTTATTTAAATTTCTTTTTTCTTGTTTTATTACTATAGCTAATATTTCTAATCTAATATTTAACCATCATGGTGATAATGCACACCCTTGCTTCAATTGCGATCTAACTGGGAACACTCGAAGCTTAGAACCCAACAAATGATGCTTGTCATTGGTTTTGGGGGATGCTACTTATCATCTGAAGAAAGGCTACATTTTTATTCCTATGTTTTCTTGTACTTATGATAAGAATGGGTCCTGCATTTTGTCAAAAATATTTTTTACATCTATTCAGATAATCATACACTATTTGTTGTTTTTCTTATTGATGTGGTCAATTATACTTATAGTTTTACTAATCAGCCATATATTTCTGATACAAATTTCACTTGGTTATTTGTGTGATCTTCGTGATACATTGTTGTAATCATCTTGTTAGTAATTTATTCAAAAGTTTTGAACATTTATTTTTCATCAAGGAAACTATTTCATAATTTACTTTAGCTATTTTTGCTCTCCCTGGTTTAGGTATTAAAACCATATATGTGTCATAAAAGTAATTTGATATGATTCCTTAGCAGCCTTTTTTTTCAAATAGTTTATATAATATTGGGATTAATTAATTGTTCCTTAAATATTTGATAGATTTCATTTATGAATCTGCATGGTCTGGGGAGTTTTTCTTAGGGAGCTCATTTATGACTTCTTCAATTATTTTTATATGGGATTATTTAACTATTCTATTACCCTTTTATTAATCTGAGCAGCTATATTTTGGTAAATACTCATCCCTTCACTTCAAATGTCCACATCTACCCACCACAATTTTATTGGAATATGATAATCATTTCTTTAATTTCATCTTCATTGTTGGTGAATTTACCCTTTCAATTTTTCATAGAAGTAACTTGATTTTGTTAATCAAATTAACTAGTAATTTATCTACACTCATTGTTTTTTTCATAAAACAAGAAGCTGGTTTCATTTACTAGTTCAATTTATTTTATTTTGAATTTTATTACTCTTTCCTTAGCTTTTAAAGATTTCTATTTTGGTGTTCAATTGGGGTATTATCATTGCTTTTTTTTCTAGGTATTTGCTGTTCTTTTTGCTTATCCAATTCATTGATCTACTCTTTCTCTCTTATGTTGATGAATTTCCCTTAAGTACTTGCTGCTTTGGCTGTATTCCATGACATTCAGAATGTTATTTCATCATCATTCTTTTTAAATGAAGATATTGATTATTTCTATTTGTTCTTTAATCTACTCAAATTAATTTTGAATGCATACTTCCATGACCTTTTATTGAAAAATATTTTATTGCATTATGGTCTGAAAAGAGTACAAATAATCTTTAGGTATGAGTGAAGTTCAAACATTGCTTCTCCTTACCTTTTCCCCTTCTACTGTAAAAGTTCTTCCTTGCATGCCTTTTTAATGTGAGATAATTTTCCACCTTCCTTTTCTCCCTTTCCCTTTCTCCCAATCTTTTCATCAGAAATACTTGAAAGTCTTTTATTTCATTAAATACCCACTTTTCCTTTAAAGGATTATACTCATTTTAATGGGTAGAGTGTTCTTGGTTGTAATCACAGCTTTTTTGCCTTTCAGAATATCAGAGTCTAAGCCCTCTGTTCACTTAATATTTAAGTGCTATATTTTGTGTAATTATGACTGTGAATCCGTGGTATTTGAATGGTTTCTTTCTGACTATTTGAAGTATTTTCTGATTGATCTGGGAGCTCTTGAACTTGGTTATACTACTCCTAAGGAATTTCCATTTTGGGATTTTTTCTAGTGGCGATTGGGAAAAAATTTTCAGTTTCTATTTTACCCTCCCATACTAAGATTCTGGAGAATTTTTCCTTAATAATTTCTTGAAATGTTATATCTAGTCTTTTCACGATCATGACTTTCATATAATTTAGTAATTCTTGTTATCTCTCTTTGATCTATTCCTTAGGCCAGATATTTTTCCTATATTCCACATTTTCTTCTATTTTTTCATTCTTTTTGACTTTGTTTTATTGTTTCTTGATGTTTCATGGAGTCATTACCTTCAACTTATGAATTCCTATTTCTAAGGAGTGATTTTCATCAGTGATGTTTTTTGTACTTCTTTTTCCACTTGGTCAGGGCTGTTTTTAAAGTTTTATTTTCTTCAGTATTTTCTTTATACCTCTTTCACTAAGTTGCTAATTGTCTTTCCATAAATTTCTTCCTTCTTATTTCTTTGCCTAATTTTTTTCCTCTCCTACTCACTTTTTAGCTCTTCTGTGAATTCTTGTTGAGCATTTACCCAATTCTCAGTTTTCTTAGAGGCTTTGTTTGTTGCTATTTTGCCTTCATTGCTTTCTTCTGAGTTTCTATATTGATCTTCACTGTCACTATAGTAGATTTTTAGCATTAGGGTATTTTGTTGTTGTTTGCTCATTTTCTTACTCTATTTCTTGATTTTGATCTTTATGTTAATGTTGAACTTTGGTCCTAGAATGGGAAATAGGGCAATTACCTCAAACTTCAGGCTTTTTTATGCTACTGTATTCAGAGCTAGATCTAGGGATTTAGCAGTTTTCACTGCTTCCAAAGTGGCATGATCTGAGAAAGAGTGTGGTCACTACTCTCCAACTCTGTACTCTACTCTTTGATCAGGAAGGACCCCTGATCCCTTGGGATTGTAATCAGCACTGTTCCTCAGGGCTACTGCTTCCTTAGGACTTAAATTGATACTGGAAATGATACTGTTCCTCAGAGTCCCATTGAATCACTGGTCATCATTACATGACCTTTCACTTCTGAAAATACAGTTTAGCTCTGAAGAACTCCAGTTAAGCTAAGGAAAACAACTCAGAGATCTCAAGTTAGTATAGTCCTTGAGGGATAAATTGGAGTTTTAGTTCAAGGGAAACCAGGATATCATCCATCTTTGAGCTGAAAAGTTTCCAACAAGCTGTTTGCACTATTTTTTAAATCAGAATTATGAGTCTGAATATTAAATTGTGCTTCAGAATCAGCATATTAAGAAATAATAAGTATTACCTTAGAAAGTACTGGCTTATAAAGTTCATTTCCTTAATAACTCATTTTAAGACTTTGCATATCATCCATACTACAAGGGGGGAAAAGAAGCAGAAGCGATGTTTCGGTTGTCGGTTTTTAATGAATATTAGTTTAATACAAATGTTAGTTTTCATCATTTTTTAGAAGATCAGTATGTCCTCAGCTTGGACAGTATGGCACCAATATTGATCATGTTGGTTGGTCAGAGTTTGATCACTTGTCTGTGTTGATCTGCTAAACATTTTTGTAGTCATCATGTCTATCTGTCTGTTGATTCAACATTCTTCATTCTCTATCCCTTCATAGAAATCTGTTCTTTCTCTAAATTCTTCAGATTAGTCATTCCTTGTAAAAAGTAGGGTAAAATGCACTGCCTTCATGTAGCATGACTTGTTCAGATATTTCCAATTCATTGGGGATATTTTTCCAGATTATTTTTTTTATCAAAAATAATGGTACTAAGGACATTTTTGTATATGTAAGTCCTTGCTTTTAATAAATGTCAATTAATTAATTAACAGGAATTTATGAAGTTCAGACTATGAGTAGTCATTGTATTAGTCATGAGAGATAGAAGTATAATAAATGGAAAATAGTCCTTACTGTCAAGGAGCTTATATTCTAAGAGAGAAAACAGGAGCATATGAAATTTGTATACCATCTGTACAAAGTGAAATAAGATTATATACACATATATCTATTTATTCCCTTAATTCAATAAATATATATTTACTAAACATATTTAGAAAATATATTTAGTAAATATATATTTTCTAAATAAATATGCAAGATAAAGAGAACATGTAGATCTATATTCCTAAAAATGTACATGTTCTCTTATTCCCTGTCCTCGTCTAAATAGTCCATACATATGTTTGTTTCTGTGTGTATGTGTATGTGTATGTGTATGTGTGTGTGTGTGTGTGTGTGTATTCCTTGTGCTTGTATACATTTTTAGTTTGTTCAGTTGTGTCAAACTCCTCATGACTGCATTATGGATTTTCTTGGCAAAGATACTGGATAGGCTCCTCATTTCCTCCTCCAGCTCATTTTATAGATGAAGAATTCAGCCAAACAGGGCTAAATGACTTGCCCAGGGTCACACAGCTACTTTTCTATATATACACATACACATGCAAGGTAGATAAATAAAAGGAATTTGTATTTGTGGAGAGAGGGCATTAGAGTTTGAAGGAATGATGACTTTATTCAGAGGATGGTATTGGAACTACATCTTAAAGGAAGACGGGGCAGTCTTATGCAGAGATGAAGAAGGAATACTGTTAAGGCATTGGGGAAGACCATTGTAAAGGTCAAGATGAAAATGGAGGGATTTGAGTGAAGAACCAAGAGAAACCAAGTTAGAAATCCAGTGTGGATTCACACATTCCATAGTGTGGAAGGGAGAGTAAAGTCCAAAGAACCAAAATGAAATGTTGGAGCCAGAGTGTGCAGAATTTGGAAAGGTAAACAGAAAACTTTATGTGTTACCTTAGAGGTGATCAGAGGCCAGTGAGCTTAACTGAATAGGTGAGTCACAAGGTTAGATCTCTAAGGAAAATTTCTTTTGAAGTTTTTACATAGAATGGATCTGAGTAATGGAAGAAAAAAAAACCAGCCAAACTCAAGTCAGAAAGATTAATAAAGAGTGTGCTTCAATGATCTAGGAGAGAAATAAAGAATTCTTAACTTAAGGTAATAGGTGCATGAATGGAAAGAACAGGTTGAATGTAAAATGGAACCAGCAAGGGGCAGTTAAGCAACACAGTGGATAGAGCACTTGTCCTGGAGTCAGGAGACAAGTTCAGTTCAAATCTCACCTCAGACACTTGACAAAGCTAGCTCTGTGACCCCAGGCAAGTCACTTAACCCTGATTCACATACACACACAGTAGTAACAACATTTGGCAACTGATTACAAGTGTGAGGAGATGGAGAATGAAAAGGTGATAACAGAGGTAAGGTGATGAACCTAGAAGACTAGAAGGATACTGGTGACCCTGATAGAAATAAGAAATATTAGAAAATATCTGTTTAGACAGGGAAATTAATAATGGATACAATTTTAATATTGGTAAACACTTTATAAATATGAACTCATTTTATCCTGATAACAACACAGGGAAGGTAGAAGTTATTACTATTCATATTTTACATATAAGGAAAATGAAAAAGACAGAAGTAAAATGTCTTATCCAGTGTCACATGGCTAGTGAGAAACTGAGGAAAAATTTGACCATCAGTCTATCCACTGTGTCACCTAGTTATCTGTAGAGGGGAAAAGCAATAGGTCATTTCTGGATATGTTGAGTTGAAGATATCTTCTTAAACCATCCTTGGACTATAGTTATGGTAGTATAATTGTCATAAATTTTTTAAAAGTTCTGAAAATTTCTAGAATACAATAATTAATTTCCATCACAGTCATAAATGAACTTGAACGTTTACCTTCTTTGCCCTTTCCAACAATGAATTTTCCTATCTTTGGTAGTTTGATGGGTATAAAACAATATTTATGAGTTGTTTTAATTTGCATTTTTCTTTTAAGTGATTCTAAATATTTTTTCAGTAAGTTT
The DNA here is from genome assembly GCA_028658325.1 of Potorous gilbertii. Taxonomy (NCBI): domain Eukaryota; kingdom Metazoa; phylum Chordata; class Mammalia; order Diprotodontia; family Potoroidae; genus Potorous; species Potorous gilbertii. The sequence continues at coordinate 533,512,579 of CM053771.1, read as the reverse complement.
TTAATGGTTTCAATTTCTTCCTTTGAAAAGTGTTTTAATTCTTTAGCCATTTGTCATCATGAAAATTTTTCTTAATTTTATATATTTGTGGCAATTTTTTTGCATATGAGATCCTTTAAAGATTCATTTGATGAAGTTTTTCTCATCTGTGTATTTTCTTCTGATGTTCACCGTATTTAATATATTTACTTTAAAATTTTATATAATTGATACTTTCAGTTTTATATCTTCAATTAAGTGGAATCTTAGATTTAATATCATGAAGTGCCATTCTTCTTTCTTTTAAGGAATTAAAAAAATTAAATTATCTTTTAAAATTTTATTTATTTTTAATTTTCAACAGACACTTCCACAAGATTTTAAGTTCCAAATTTTCTCCCCATGGCTCCCCTCCATTCACCCCTGATTACCTCTTCCCTCAGTCTTCCTTCCCTTCTATCACACCCCTCCTTTCCCTTAATCCCATCCCCTATATTTTCTTGTAAGGCAAAATAGATTTCTATATCCCATTGTCTGTATATCTTATTTCCCAGTTGCATCTAAAAACAATTTTTAACATTTATTTTTAAAGCTTTGATTTCCAACTACTTTCCCTTCCTCTCTTCCCACTTATTCCCACTGAGAAGGCAAGCAATTCAATATAAGTTATATATGTGTAGTTATGCAAAACAGTTCCATAATAGGCATCTTGTGAAAGACTAACTATATTTCCCTCCATCCTATTCTGCCCCCCATTTCTTCTATTCTCTCTTTTGACCTTATTCCTCCTCAAAAGTGTTTACTTATAATTACCCATTGCTCTTATTTGCCCTCCCTTCTATCATTCTCCCAACCCCTACTTATCACCTTCCTCCCCTACTTTTCTGTAGTGTAAGATAGATTTTCATACCAAATTGAGTGTGCATTTTATTCCCTCCTTAAGCCAAATCCAATGAGAGAAAGGTTCACTCTTTCCCTTGCATCTTCCTCCACTTCCCCTCCATTGAGAAAGCTTCTTCTTGCCTCTTTTATGTGAAATTATTTGCCCTCGTCTATTTATCCCTTTCTCCTCCCAATATATTACTCTCACCCCTTAATTAATATTTTTTAGATATCATCCCAACCTATTCAATTCACCCTGTGCCCTCTGTGTGTAAGTATATAATCCCTCCAACTACCCTAATACTGAGAAAAGTCTCAAGAGTTTCAAATATGATCTTTCCATGTAGGAATGTAAACAGTTCAACTTCAGGAAGTTCCTTATGATTTCCCTTTCCTGTTTACCTTTTCATGTTTCTCTTGATTCTTGTATTTGAAAATCAAATTTTCTATTCATCTCTGGTGGCTTCAATAAGAAGTCTTCCATTTCACTGAATGACCATTTTGCATCTGAAGTATTATACTCAGTTTTGCTGGGTAGGCGATTCCTGGTTTTAATCCTAGCTTCCAAGTCCTTCGCTCCCTTAAGGTAGAAGCTGCTAGATCTTGTGTTATCCTGATTGCATTTCCCCAATACTCAGACTGTTTTGTTGGGCTGCTTGCAATATTTTCTCCTTGGCATGGGAGCTCTGAAATTTTGGCTACAATATTCCTAGGAATTCCTTTTGGGATCTCTTTCAAGAGATAAGTGGTGGACTCTTTCAATATCTATTTTACCCTCTGGTTCTATAATATTATGGCAGTTTTCCTTGATAATTTCTTGAGAGGATGCCTAGGATGCTTTTTTTGGTCCTGACTTTCAGGTAGTTCAATAATTTTTAAATTGTCTCTCCTGGATCTATTTTCCAGGTCATTTGTTTTTCCAATGAGATATTTCACATTGTCTGCTATTTTTTCATTCCTTTGGCTTGTTTTATAATTTCTTGGTTTCTCATAAAGTCATTAGCTTCCATCTGCTCCATTCTAATCTTTAAGAAATTATTTTCTTCAGTGAGCTTTTAGACCTCCTTTTTCATCTGGCCCATTCTGCTTTTTTAGGACATTCTTCTCCTCATTGACTTTTTGGATCTCTCTTGCCATTTGGGTTAGTCTATTTTTTTAAAGTGTTCTTTTCTTCAGTCTTTTTTTGAATCTCCTTTAGCAAGCAGTTGACTCCTTTTTCAGTATTTTCCTGTATCACTCTCATTTTTCTTCCTAATTTTTCCTCTTCTCTTACTTGATTTTCAAAATCCTTTTTGAGCTCTACCATGAGTTGAGACCAAATAATACTTTTCTTAGAGGCTTTGGATGGATGAGCTTTGACTTTTTGTCTTCTGTTTGTATATTTTGGTCTTCCTTGTCACCAAAGTAAGATTCCATAGTCTGATTCTTTTTCCAGGTGTTGCTCATTTTCTCAGTTGTTTACTTGACTTTTGAGCACTTTGTCAAGTTCTCTGCTTCTAATGGAGGTGGAAGGTGTACTGTCAGCTGCTAGATCCCCCAGCAATCTGTGGGCCTGGAGCTCCAGGAACAGTCACTGCTGCTGAGGCTTCCCCTTTTACTGCTGTGGGCTCCTCCTCCATGGGCTCCTCCACCTCCTCTGCTGCCCTGGGACAGGGACCTGACCACTCTACACTCTCACACAGGTCTCACAGGTTTTTTTCCCACTCACCTTGCAATTTGTCCTCAGAATTTTGGGGTAGTGAAGTCTGGAAACCACCACAGGTGCTTGAGATTCAATCCTCCCAAGGCCTGTTCAAGTCCTGTCTGTATTGGCACGGGCCCACACTGGACTGCACTCTGCTCCAAGCATGGTGTGATAGACACTTCCAGGCAAACTGCCAGGCTGTCCTGGACTGGAGATTTTCTTCACTCTATTATTCTGTGGATTCTGGAGCTCCAGAATATGTTTAGAGTCATTTTTTTCAGATATTTGACTGGGTTTGGATGGAGAGCACTAGCAAGTCCATGCTGTTGCTCTGTCATCTTGGCTCTGCCCCTAAATTAGCTTTTAAAATCCCTTTTGTCCTCATTTCCTCCAATGAACTGTTATAATTTTATCTTATTCTATGAAATTAATTTTGGGTAGATTATATAGTAATATGTCTATAGAATAATTTAACAATATATATGTGTAGATACACACACATACACACATGTATGTATAGTTATCATTATATTTACCTAACCAGGTCAGAATCTGAACTGAGGTCTTTTTGACTTGAAGTCCTTAGAAAAATTTAGAATTCTCAACTTTCTAAGAGTGCATGAAGCATAGACTTTGTATCAAAAATGTTGGAAAGGTTATATTAGCATATCAATTAAAATTTTAGATATGCAGTTAAAAATCATCAATATCTTTATTCCGATGGTGAATATAGGCTACTTAAAAACCAAACCCTCTGCCCAAAGCTGCATCCTCAGCTTAATCACATCGTCTCTTTTCTTTGAAGATGAAGATGTTAAATGATAATCTTGAAAACTTGTTGATTAAAAACCCATCGTCCAGATCCCATTGTTACATGAAGATAACCTGTATAGTGCTTTCCTATTAATATTCCAGGTTTACCTTAAGGAGAAGGAGGGACATCTGCTTCAAGATTTTGGTTTTCTAAACACGTGTATTATAATTGCACTTTTCATTCGAAACTAAATATTTATGCAAAAGAAAACTCCAAAAAGTAAAATTAGTATTCATACCAGTATAATATATGAAAACTATAATACAGAAATACTGGATTTCTGAATTTTTTCTATAGGCCTAATTAAAACTTGCAAATCCTATCATAATTATATGAGTAAGAACTTCATGTTAGTAGCTGAATAATTGTTGGGGGGGATTTTAATTAAGGCAAAATGAATAAAAACACATCTTGCAATGTATTCAAAGCACTACATTTTGAGAAATGATCACTTAAGGAGAAATTTCAGGAAAAAAACTTAATATTTTTTATAGTAGTGGGAAAATCTTATTGGTGCATCTTAATATAAATGATAATTCCTCTTAATAGTTTTTCTAAAAACATGAAAGTTAATGAAATTATCAGGTTCTAAAATGATTCTATAATTTATAATTCAGCATTTATAACTTTATAATTATGTAAATATTTCTTATAATATTCTATCATGAGAAAACATATAAGTAATGGCAATTTTAAACAGATATGCATAAATATACACACATAAATATCTATGTAACTATATATGAATATATATGTACACATACATACATACTCATATCTATATTACTTTATTAACTTGTTATATTAACTGAGCTTTCATTTTTGGAATGTCTCAAAGCATTCTGTTTTTCAAAAATAATTCATGATTAGGTGAACTTTGAGAGGAATTCTGTACCTTTACAAAATGAATATACCATCTCTATTCTACTGTTATTAATTAAAACACAATTATCAAATATTCTATTAATGCTAGCTTTAATGTTTTTATTACAATGACTTACCTTTACAGATCAATCAGTGTAGGAGGCCATGCAGAATATATCTTGCTTTTCCCAGTTATCCATCCTTTTTGCATCATTGCCTCATTCAGAGAATCATGCTTTCAAAGGACAATAATTATTCAATATATAATAAAACAAATAAAATATCTATACCATTTAATAATGCATTAGGGCAGTTTCTAAATAGAAAGCAAATTAGAGCTAAATTAAAAAGTGAAGAAAAAAGAACAGGCTACCAGAAGTATTTCACACTGCACACACTGGCTAGGTATTTTCTAACCTATATTTACTGGCCATTTCCCCTCCTACTTTTGTCTTCTGTAAGTTGCATTAAAAAAAAAGGCCATTTAGGTGGTGTGGTGGGTAGAGTGCTGAACTAGAGTCAGAAAAACTCATCTTTATGAGTTTAATTCTGGACTCAGAAATTTTCTACCTGTGTGACCCTGGGCAAATCATTTAATCCTGTGTGCCTCCATTTCCTCATCTGTAAAATGAACTGGAGATGGAAATGGCAAACCACTCCATTATCTTTGCCAAAAAAACAAATTCAAATGGGGTCTTGAAGAGTCAGACGACAACGACAAAGTTGAAAATAAAAGGTATGTTGACCCGTCTATACTGGCCCCAACATTTAGTCATTTTTCTGTCATGATCATGGGACGTCTGGCTGAAAGTTAGGGAGGAAGTAGGAGAGAAAACTGTTGTCCCAGTTTGCTTTTCTTTTTACCATGGGTGTGTAGGAAATGGAGTGTGGAGTAGAGGTGGGGTTTGGTAGGGGTATGGCAAGGGGTCATTGCTATCCTGGAAAAGGAGGGAGTTGGCTGAAACACTTTATTTCTGCTAACCTTGGGGTGTCAAGTTACCCGAATACTGCATAATCTCTTAGTGTTTTTGACAAGACATGTAGACAGTACATTAAATGAAGAAAGAACCAGAGACAATGGTACTTAAGTAGTCATTAACTAACATCTCTCTGACATAGTGTGAGTAAAATGAAACTGATACTGGAAACCTCCATTTACTAGAATAGTTGGTATATTAGCTATTTGCTCAAATATTGTTTTGATTTGTGATTTTACTTTTAGGAGCCATCCCAACAATGTAGGTAACAACCCAAACATGTACTCTCCTCTTTTACCACTTTGATGCATGTCTTCTGAGATCCACCTCATGGAATAATATCAATAGGAATGTTCTTGTGGGGAATGAGACAAGGAAACAAAAAGAAAGTTGCCGAGACTTGGAAGGACAGGTCCCAAGTACTTCTTAGCGTAGCAGATGCTTGAATCACTTAAGGTAGTTTTACCATGGTAATGAGAAACATCAGATCATCTTATGTAGCTATGGTTGTAATGGCACAAACTAGGGACTTTCAAGGTTTGGTTAGGTGGAAACTTTGTTCGCTTGTGGGTTAAAAAAGATATTACCAAATAAGTCATAGAGACTTATTAACAGTATTAATTGAGGGGAGATTGGAAGATAGAATTGGGACCATCCCCGCACTTAAGGTCTGCTGTGAGTAGGTAGGTGTGGTATACTGGAAGTTGTGCTGAAAATGAAACCATAAAATCAGTTTAGATATTGTAATATTTATATTATCTGGGCAATGTAGAAGAGGTATTTCGATGTCTTCTTTTTCAAGGGAAAAAATTCTATGACTTTCCAAAAACAAAGGCACATGACTTGACATTGACAAAAGAAAGGATGGCTTAAGATAGCCATTTTCTATCTATAGAACCTATATAGAACATTGCACTTTCCCCAGCCACTCTGAATCTTTCCAGAACCTTCCCTATATTTTCATATTGAGAAAAGAAGGAACTAGAGAGAGCAGATTATTGAATTTTTACTCCACAGATCTCAAGCATTCATTCTCAGGATAAATGCCTTGTGAAGTTAGAATAAGAGTTTTCATTTACCTTAAATATGGCGGATTGTCAAATGAATGGTTCTAGCTGACCACTATTCCTGGGATTTTCTTCAATTTTATACCACATTCACAAAAAGCCATAGAAATATCTAGACTCTCCTCATCTTTCCTTGAAGTTCTTGAATTTTAAAAAAATGATGAAATAAATAACTATGGGTAATGGGTACAGAAAATTTAACCCTTGATGACCCCTGCAAAAATTACTTTGGTTGTGAATGAGCATGTGATCTCATAAATATGATACTACTTCCTGTGTTAAAAAACCATATGTAATATATACCAGTCCAATCTATGCAACTCAGATTCACATCTTTCCATAAAGCTGATGCTCTAGAACTCAGTGAGGGAACAGATGATATTTTTGTGGTAATAACTTGAAAATCAGCAGTGGAAGGGAGAACTTGAACCAATTGAAAATTTTTACTTTTCTATAGATAAGTTCTTCCTGGAACTTAGTTCTCAGATCTTTCACTGGATAATGTTTATTTAACAATCTTAATCTGAGTAAACATCCAATATTCTTTTTCGTCTATAGCATATTTATGAGTTTTTATTTCATTTAGCCTTTGTTTGTAGTAGTTCTTTAGAAGTCAACAATATTTGGTAATATAGTTCCATGATTAAAATTGTTAAACATTATATTGGAGGGGGAGAAAGAAAAAATATTGTTTATTTCAAAATTTCAGGAATGTGTTTTCTCATATCCCTAATGGTGATTCCAAATATTAAGCATTAATTTGCTTCTTTCAACAGATGCCTTACTTTAAACTATCTCCCAAATCAATCACAAGGATGAATCTAGATGAAAAAAGTCTAGTTTATAGTTTTAGTCAATTTAACCACCTTCATTCACAGAATCTCAGATGTACTTCAAAGGTCATCTCATCCTAGGCACTAAAGAAGCAACTTCCACAAAATTACCAATTGGTGGTCATTTCATCTTTGTGAAAAGTTATTTATTCATGAGAAATTCACAGTGTCTTACAGAAACTCATTCTGCTTTGAGAAGTAAAATTATAAGGAAATTGTTACTTGTCTTAGAAATTTGTCTCCCTACTTTTACCCATTGTTCCAAGTTCTGTCTCCTAGGGCCAAAAAGAATAAATAGAATCCCACTTCCATATGGTAAGCCTTTAATTTGGGAAGACAAATGGGTTTATACAAATGGAACTGGAAAGATCCTTACAGATCACTGAGTCTTTTGTCTTAATTTTATAGATTAGGATTGAAAATTAGAGTAGTTATGTGAATTTTCCAAAGCTACACAATTAGTAAGTAACCTTACTTAGTAAACTTATAAAGGCCACTAAAAATATGGCCTTTGAACCCATGTTCCCTGGTTCTACATCCTCTTTCCTCTGTGCCATACAGCCTCTATTTGATCTTAATGTTCTGAGGTTGTCATGTGCTATGTATAACAGCATAAACATCATTTGCCAAAGACTACTAGTGACACTTTCTGGTTCTGAGGATTATACTCTATTTATTGACTTCTCTACCATGTGCATACTTCTGTGCACTTTAATAAGAGATAGGGGTTGGACCTTTGGTTTCAATGGCAGGGGGGATTCCCAGGTCAGCACTCTAACAAAGAAGGTGGGAAACTTATCTGCAATTGATGTCTTTAGAGAATAGCCCAGCTTTGGCAAGAGCACTGAGAGGGGAAGAAATTTTTGCCAAGGGTCACAGAGTCTGTATGTCTTATAGATAGGACATGAACCTTCAGTTCCTTCCTGGAACTGAGACTGGTGCTTTATTGAATATACAAGACTACTTCTGTGCTTTGGCTTAGAAAAATGGTAATTAGATGTGTATGATTTAAGAAATCTTCTTTAAAGTATTCAATTAATAAATTAATAAATTAAATCACTGATTTCAGGGTATGGATTTTAACATGAGTTTAGACAGGACTTTATTTGTATGGTGAAGTTCATCTTAGCTAAAAGTAATTGAATAATCAGATTAGGTGCGAAGAATTTCCCTTGAGGTCCACAACCTATAAGAAAATAATTTTGGTACCAAATGTTATGGTCTAGAGAAACATCTGACATATTGATGACTTGCTTCCCCAAAGATTTAGATGCTAAAACTGCAAAATCAGTAACAAAGCTCTCAAAAAATACACAAAATGACAAGTTTCACCAGAGGTAAAAGTAGAATAATTGGGAAATAAATGTAATTCTTTATCTGCAGATGGTGTTACAAATTTTAGCTATAGTTAAGTATATGGTAAAAGTTATAAAGGCTATGCCTTTCTAATAAAATTTTTTTATAGTATTAATTATTTAAAATTTCAAACCATAATTTCTTTTAAAAAGACAAAAGATCTTTGCCAGGGAAATTATTTCATAATTCAAAATCATGATTAGATAATAAGTAGAAATTATAAACATAAAATTTGAAAATCTGCTACCTACCACATTTTGAGGAGATGCTTGGAACTGTGATTTCATCAACATCAATAATTCCCTCCACTGAATAAGAGTGACAACTCATTAGTACTTAAATGACTAGAGACTACTTTGGGTGACTGACCGGTGAGGGAAGCACCTGTGGTGACATAAATGGAATGTATTGAGAAAGGAATTGGGCCATGTGTTCCTAACTCTGAGGCTAGTACTCTATCCTTACTCTCTGATATATCAAGAAATATATTTTTACTATTGTATTTTATATATATATATATAATTTATATATATATTTATTTACATATGATATTTATATATAATAATATATTCATTTATTACCTGTATTTGTTTTATTTTATAAATATTTAATGTATAAATAAATACAAATATTTTAGTTATTTCAATTCATAAAAAATAATATACAATATAAATAAATTAATTTATATTATATATTATTTTATTGTATACATTATATTAATAATATAATATAAATTGATATTTGTATTATATTTACAATATATTTGCTATAATATGATCTAATGATCATAAACATGTGCTCCTAATAAAAAGAGAGGATTCTTTTTTATTTTATAATTATTTATTTTTAATATTCTTTTCTTTTTAAATTTTGAATTCCAAATTTTCTTCCTCTCATACCATGCCACACCCACTGAGAAGGCAATTAATGTATCAATCATAAATGCAAAATATATTTCCGGAGTAGTCATATTTTTAAAAAGCAGGAAAAAATAAAGTGAGAAAATTATTCTTCAGTTTGTACTTAGAGTTCATCAGTTCTCTCTCTGAGGATGAATAGTATTTCTTCATCATGAATTATTTAGAATTGTCTTAGATCGCTGTATTGATCAGAGTAGTTCAGTGTTTCACAGTTGATCATGAATACAACATTGAAGTTATTGTGCACAGTGATCTCTTGATTCTTTTTAATACATTTTGCATCATTTCATATGGGTCTTGCCATGTTTTGTTTTTCTGAAACTACCCCCTCATCATTTCTTAAAACACAATAGTACTCTATCACAATCATATAGTACGACTTCTTCAGCCATTCCTAAATTGATAAACATCCCATCAGTTTCCAGTTCTTTGCCACCACAAAAAGAACTGATATAAATATTTTTGTACATATAGTTTTTTTTCCCTTGATCTCTTTGGGATACAGACCTAGCAGCAATACTGCCGGGTCACAGGGTATGCACACTTTTATTGTTCTTTGGGTATAGTTTTAAATTGTTCTTCAGAATTATTGGACCAATTCACTACTTCACCAGTATTCGTTGGTCTACCTATTTTTCCTTCATCCCGTCTAGCATTTGTCATTTATGATGGGTGTGAAGACTTCTTTTTCAGAATCCGGTAATATTCCTTCCTGAAAGGACATAGCACTTCTTCAGTTTTGTGGGCTATTCATCCTCCAGGAAATTAAGGGTTAAGTTGGAAAAGAAGGAAAGAATTAGTGTAAGATTGAAGAAAAGAAAACATTCAAGTGTTTACTGTATACAATGCATCCTACTAAGTACTGGGGCTACAGATGTTAAGGCAACTTAGTCCTTATCCTCAAGGAACTTACCTTCTAATGGGGGAAAAGAATACACACAATGAAGCCATGGCCCAAGAAGGGCCCTTTGATAGAGAAAGTTAAAAATACCTTAAATGAAACCATAGGGAAATGGATTAACGCTGCTACCACCACTGAGCAACAATGATAGAGTTGATGCAATCATGGTTCATCATGGTTCCTGAAAGGGTGGGTATATCTCTGTTGTGGGCAGCAAGACAAGGTGGTTGAAAAGGAAGTTGTAGAAATATGGCAAGGAAGGAAGGAAGGAAGGAAGGACATAGGCAATCATTAATTGCCTACCATGTGTCAGGCACTGTGATAATCTCCTTTTTGCAAACATTACCTTATTTGTTCTTCTGACCAATCCTGTGAGGTCAAGGCTGTTATCATCCCCAATTTAGGGATGAGGAAATCAAGACAGACAGCAGAGTTTAAGTGACTTGTTGATGGTCACACAGCTAGTTTGAAGCTAGATTTACATTCATGTCTTCCATGTGATCACTTCCCCAGTGATCTATTCACTGAACTACATAACTGTCTCTCAAGAGAAAAAGCAAACATTTTATAGATAACTACAAAAAAGTAACATTTTATAGCATTTTAGTTTCGCAAAGTGCCTTATAAATGAGGTCATTTTATCCTCCCAAATCCCTGAGAAGTAGGAATTATTATTATGCCTAGTTTCTTTGGGGTGGTTAAGTTTCTTGTCGCTTCCCATAGCTACCGAGGCTGGATACAGTGCCCATCTTCACTAGCGTTTATGAAAGTAGAGCACAGCGTTGGCCCCATTGTGCCCTCAGGCCTCCAAAGAGTACCTGTCCTGCTTTGAGATCAAGAGTTGGCGCTGTCCTTGATGCTGCAGCAGAAAGCAAACCAAACCAAAACGAACCAAAACTCTCAATGAGTTCCTCTGTTGGATGTTATGTGGAATGTGTTTTTTACTTCTGCAACCTTTAATTTACTCTTTTTTTTAGACTGTCTCCCATCTCCTCTAGTCTGACCTGGTTCTAATCTGATTGATACATTTTTTCTCTAAATTGCACCAATTTGCCTCTTCTTAGAAAAAATGGTGGCCTCCCACATCTAGGAGCTCACCATACGGTTGCTAAAATGGTTTGTAGGTGCTGACTTGCTTAGGCCTATCAGCTCAGAACTCCAGATTCTCAGCCTCAACTTCCCTGGTAGCCAGAATTATAGTTATATAGCACCTTGCCCATTTACTTGAATTTACTTTTAAATTATTTTTTTTTAATTAGTCAAGGTTTTGTGGAACTGGCCTAAAATCAAAATCTTTGTTCCACTTGGTGATTTTTCCTTTTTTTTTACTTTTATGATAAAACAGGAACACCTTCTTTTGGTATTAAATGCCCTTTTCAATTTGACTCAAACCTATACTTCAGAATGATTATACTTGGCCGTATCCATGCTCCCATCCCTCTGTAACGTATATTCCATTTCAACTGACTTCTATCATATTCCCTCTCTTACCTCTTCACCTTTACGCTCTGCCTCTTCCTGGAATGATCTCTCTCCTCACCTTCCTACTGGAAGCCTGACACAAATGGCCTTCTCTGATGTCCCCAGTTCTCAGTGATTAGTCTAAAAGTACTTCATACTTGAAAGTATTTAAAGAACTTTTGATTTATGGTGCAAATATTTTATATTTATTGATTGGTGTACATAGTTTCCCCTCTTTCATAAATACAAGGTAAGTTCCCTGAAGACAGTGACTTTCACTGTTGTCTTGTATTCCAGCACCTAGAATGATTTCTGACACATAGAATTCACCTAATAAATACCAACTGATCTGACTAAAGTTAAAATTTAGTACTAAGCTGACTAGTTCATCAACAGAGTAAGCTCTTTCTTTGTGTTAGGCACATTGTAAGTGAATCCAAATACAACCAGAAGGAAAGACAGTCCCTGCTTGGAGAAGCTTATATTGTAACAAGAGAAGATAATGCATGAAGGGAGGTTTGAGGAGGAAAAGGTGAAGACATGTCCCTGCCAAGGTGGGCAAAGTTCTGCAGAGACAAGTTAGCAGAGCAACCTGAAGAGGAGAGACTTTAAATTATAGGCCTAAGGATGGTTTTTACTTTTTCTGAGAACCAGTCTAGTTATGTTCAAAGAAGCAGGATGGCTATAGAATGATGGAGTGTAGAGACAGAAGAACTCTTAGGGTCATAACCGAAATTATTCTAGAGGGTATTTATTCTATATTTATTTGTATGCATATAAATATATATTTGTATATTTTCTAAATGTATATATATATATATATATATATATATGTGTGTGTGTGTGTGTGACACACACACACACATAGTTATTTGTATGTTGTCTCTGCTATTAGACTCTCAGTTCCTTTACAGCAGAGACCATCTTTTGTCTTTCTTTGTATCCTCAGCTCTTATCAAAGTGCCTGATATATAATAAGTGCTTAATAAAATGCCTGTTGACTGACTGCTAAAATGCCTGTTGACTGACTGCCTTAATACTATCTACATCATTGGAAGGAGTACCCACATTAAAAGAAAAATCATAGATTCTTGAAAATTGCAAGTAATAAAATTAATAACCATGATGTCAAGAACCATCATGGCATGATAGTGTTCTGGCCTAGGAATTGGGAAGTTCTGGGTTCAGGCCTCTCCTCTGGAAGTTTACAAGTTGCATGATCCTGAGAAAGTCACTTGAACTAAGAGCAACCTCGGTATCTCCCGAAGGCACTCTTAGAATAAATATTAATCTGTGTTAGTAGTAGGAATTTCCTTACCAAGTATTCCAGATCAAATCATGAGTCTGGACTTAACTGAGTGGAAAAAAGTAAATGAACAAATGTAGTGCTCTACCGAGAAAAAGATTACCTGAAAATTTGATTGCAACAACTAACAGTTTTATAGTACACTTTTTTTTGGTACTCATAAAAAAACCCCAAAACTTTCTGATGTGGGTTTGTTGTATGTATAAATTACTTACAGAGAAGAGAACCTAAAAGTCAACCAATGTCCTCAGAGAAGATAACACAAATAAAGAGAATTTAGTCTGAGTCATAAGTGAATATTATCTTCATTTTTTTCCAGATTTTACAGAAGAGAAAGTTAAGACTCTGAAAGAGTAAATAAATTGCTCATGCTCACATAGCTAGCCAATGTATAAGGTAGGACATCATCCCAGGTCTTCCCGACTTCAGTTTTAGGGCTCAATCTTCTGTAACTCACTTTTCTCATCATGAATAAGGTAGTGACACAGTGATATTCATCTGGTCCACGAAGTAGGCAAGTACTGGTGATTTTATATAATGAAGCCATGAGTGTCTTTGTCTATAAATCACAAATTCATTGTGGCATTTCAACATGCAGTTCAGAGAGCTCTGGGTTTAAGAAGAGTTCCATTCTAGAGGCAAAGAATCCGTAGATGACTCATCCTGGTTAGTTGCTGCAAATGTGTGACTTTGTTCACAAAGTAGAACGAGTAGGTGAAAAACCTAAGAGACTGAGTAGTGCATCAACACCCCTTGAAAAACAAATGTCCTTCGTATAAAAAAGTGTCCTGTGGCAAAAGTATCTCTGGTTTTATTCTCAGCAGATCCAACAATGCCCAAGTCAGCCTAAAGAGAAAAGAGTCACTTAGGTATTTCTGTGCACTTGTAACAAGTCAACATACTTGCCATAAAAAGAAACATCTTTATAAAGAGCAGCTCGTGGTGTGCTCGGGGCACCAGGTGCGGAAGGTTCAAGTCATATCTTCAGAAAAGCAGTGAGGGATTTGTAATGAGGTCATAGATGCTGAATAATGCACACTATAATGGTATAAACTATTTGTGTGCTTATTTTTAAATGCATTTCTTACATCAACCTCAACTACCTTTGGGGAATCATTTTATTTCCTATTTAATTTCAGGTGTTACAAGTGCCTTCCGGTTGTTATAAATTATGTATGGTTCTCACACTTGCAGGATCTATTCTTTGCTGGGCATGAATTTTATGTTAAATTAAACATCCCATAGATCTTGCCAATTCAAAATCTTTCTGTGATCATCTAATCTGTGTTGAGCTGTTTTTACAAAGGGCCTTTTTGGAAGAGTGCAACATGGTTTCTTCTTTATATATTGTTTACTTACTGAGCAGACAGCCTTTAAGTCAACCAACATCCTTAGGGCAGATAATGAAAAGCAAGAAGGAATTGTAGATATCTGAAAGTAGGTAATATGCACACAGGTAAGCCAATTCTTTATTCCATGAGTTCGAAATAAATGTGTGTGTGTGTGTGTGTGTGTGCGTGTGTGTGTGTGTTTATTATTTAGCGAAGATCTCCACTTTGCCCAGAGGAGAGAGAATTTACTACTTCCTACAGATCCTTTTCTATTCTTTCCATTCTACTCTGTATTTTTTTTAAATTTTATTTTAAGTTTATGGATAAAACAAGGATTTCCATTAACAGTACAGTAAAAAAAAGAAAGACGATTGTTCATGAAAATGCAAATCTATCATGTACAACTTTCTATTTCTTCTGTATCTCTTTTACAGAAAAAGAGCTAGGGGAAAAAAAAAATCTCTGCATTTACTGACTCTATTTCCTAAGCTCCCATAGCCTTCTCAACAACTTGAAAGTTGACTTTTGATCCCACCAGTCAAGTACAACCATTTCTCCCTAGTAACCAATGATCTCTTGACTGTCAAGTCCAAGAGTGTTTTCTCAAACTTCCAGTTTTGGATACTGTCAATTACACTCCCTTCTCCATATTCTGTTATCCCTTGGCTTTGTTTATGGTGATTTTCAGGTGGTCTCCTCCATTAGACTGTGAGATCCTTGACAGCAGGGACCTTGTTCTGCTTTACATCTTTGGTATTTAGCACAGTGAGTGGCACATAATTGTATGTAGATGTTTAATGAATGGCCTATAGGTTAACTGACTTCCATGTCATTGATCTTTCTGTTTCTTTTTTAAAAGTAAATTTGTTATTTTCCCCAATTACATGTAAAGACCATTTTATCACTTTTTACAAAATGTGAAGTCAAATTTTTTTCTCCTTTTCCCCCTCCCCCCTCATTAAAAAGGCAGGCAATTTCATATAGGTAACATATGTGCAGTCATGCAATGTATATTTCCATATTAGTCATGTTGCGAAAGAAAATGGGGAAAAACAAGAAATGTAAAGTACAAAAAGCATGCTTTGATATGCATTCAGACTCCATCGACTCTTTCTCAGGGAATAAATAACATTTTTCATCTTAGGTCCTTCAAAAGTGTTTTGGATCATTGCATTGCTAAGAATAGCTAAGTTATTCACAGTTGCTCATCATACGGTATTGAAGTTGCTGTATACAATGTTTTTCTGGTTCTGCTTGTTTCCCTTTGTATCAGTTCATATAAGCCTTTTCAGACTTTCTGAGAGCATCTTGCTCATCATTTCTTATAGCATAGTAGTATTCTATCACAACCATGAACAACTTGTCTAGCCATTCCCCAACTGATGTCCCATCAATTTCTAGTTCTTTGCCTCCACTAAAAGAGCTGCTATCAATATTTTTGTATGCATAGCTCCTTTTTCTTTTAAAATTTCTTTTGTACACAGATGTAGTTAGTGTATTATTTGGTGAAAGGGTATCCATGGTTTTATAGCCTTTGGGGTATAGTTCCAAATTGCTCTACAAAATGTTTGAATCAGCATATCATCTTAATAGTGCATTGATGTCTCAATTTTCCCATATTCCCTCCAACATTTGCCATTTTCCTTTTCTGTCATATTAGCTAATCATATAGGTATGGGGTATTAGCTCAAAGTTTTAATTTCACTTCTCTAAGCAATAGTGACAGAGAGCATTTTTTATATGACTATAGATAACTTTGATTACTTTATCTGAAAACTGCCTTTTCCTATCCTTTAACCATTTATCAACTGAAGAATGATTCTTACTTCTTTGAATTTGTCTCAGTTCTCTATATATTTGAGAAATTAGATCTTTCTCAGAGAAACTTGCTGTAAGTTTTATTTTCATATTTATGATTGCTATATATTTCCCTCCATTCTGTTTTCTTCTCGTTTATCCTACTCTTTCCTTTCACCCTCTCTGTTCTCAAGTGTTTTGCTTCCGACTTTTACCTCCTCCAATCCACCCTTCCTTATATCACCACCCCCCACCACTCTCTTATTACCTTTCCCTCCTGTTCTCCTGTATGGTTAGACAGATTTCTATACTCAACTGGGTGTGTATGGTATTCCCTCTTTAAGCCAATTCTGATGGAAGTAACATTCTCATATTTTCCCCTACTTGCCCTTTTCCCCTTCACTGTAAAAGCCCTTTCACATCTCTTTTAAGTGTCTACTTTCCTCAGACCTTTCCCCTTCTCCCAAAGCATTCCTCTCTCATTCTTAATTTTTTTAGACAATTATCCAATAATACTCAACTTTCACCTGTGCCCTTGATCTCCTTCGAACTGTCCTAATAATGAGAATGTTTTTAGGATTTAAAAGTATCATTTTTTCATGTAAGAATATAAACACTTCAACTTTATTGAATCCTTTATGATTCTTCTTTCCTTTTTATGCTTCTCTTGAGTTTTGCATTTGAAAATCAAGTGTTTTATTTAGCTCTGGTCTTTTCATTAGGGATGCTTGGAAGACATCCATCTCATTGAATATCCATTTTTTCCCTGAAGGATTATACTCAGTTCCAATGGAGAGATAATTCTTGGTTGTAATCCTAATTCTTCTGTTCTCAAGAATATCACATTCCAAGCACTCTTATCCTTTAATGTAGTAACTGCTAATCCTTGTGTGTTCCTGACTGTGGTCCCATGATATGTGAATTATTTCTTTTTTGGCTAGTTGCAATGTTTTTTCCTGGAACTAGGAGGTCTGAAATTAGGCTGTAATACTCTTGGTAGTTTTCATTTTGGGATATCTTTCAGGTGGGGTGGGTGAATATTTTTCAATTTCTATTTTATTCAATTTCTCTTCTATTTTGCTCATCATTTCTTATAGCATAGTAGTGTTCTACTATTTTTTCATTCTTTTGATTTTGTCTTATTTTTTCTTGATGTCTCACAAAATCATTAGTTTCCACCGGCCCAGTTTTAATTTTTAAGGAACTTTTTTCTTCAGTCAGTTTTTGTACCTCCTTTTCCATTTGGCTAATTCTACTTTTTAAAGAGTGCTTCTCTTCAATGAGTTTTTTATATTTTTTCCATTTGGCCTATTCTTCTTTTTAAGATGCTATTTTGTGCCTCCTTTACCAAGTTGTTGACTCTTTTTCCATGATTTCCCTTCAGCATTCTCGTTTCTCTTCCCAATTTTTTCCTCTATCTCTCTCACCTGATTTTCAAATTCTTTTTGAACTTTTTTTTATAGTCTGAGCCCAATTTATATTTTTCTTGAGGCTTTTCATTGTAGCAGTTTTGACTTTGTTTTCTTCTGAGTTTGTGTTTTAATCTTCTCTGTCACCTGGTAAGTTTCCATAACCAGGATCTCTTTATGGTATTAGCTCATTTTTCAAGCCTATTTCTTGACTTTTAAGTCTATGACAAAATGAGTTTCTGCTCTTGGAGTGGAGAGGACACTGTCCTAAGTTTGAAGATTTGTTTGTTTTTGTTTGGTTGTTTTTTGTTTTGTTTTGTTTGGTGTGTGTGTGTGTGTGTGTGTGTGTGTGTGTGTGTGTGTGTGTGTATGTGTAGCTGTTTTCAGAGATAATTCTTGGGATCTGTAAGTTTTTGGTTTTTCCAAGGTAAGATGATCTAGGGAGAGTTGTGTATACTACTCTCCTGGACTGTTATCTGGTCTGTGAATGACCACAAGCACTCTCCCAGTTCCCTGAAGCAGCAAACTCTGGTGTGCTAGTGTTCCTCCTTATCCTTGAACTGAGACTCAGGACTGTGACCCAGATCCAAGTATGACCAATATAACAGAGTCCTGTCCCTGGTGCCCACAAAGGGACACATGTAATCTCCTTGTGACCACTTGTAATCTTCTTCTGATGATTGTCTGGCCCCCTTTACCATCTGTGGACTGCGAGGTCTAAAATCCACCACCCCTACCACTGATTCAGTGTTTCTTCACTCTCCCTCCACCCAAGGCCTGCTCCTAGTTTGCTGAGGCCTGGTTTGTGCTGCTTTTGCATGAGCTGACCTGTATTCCACTCTCACCCTGATGCAACAGACCTTTTCTGCCGACCTTTTAAGTTGTCTTGGGCTGGAAAATTTTTTCACCCTGTCCTTTTGTCAGCTGTACCTCTCCAGAATTTGTTTTGTGGGACTATTTAAAGGTATTCAGAGGAGTTTGGGGAAGAGCTCAGGCAAGTCTCTGCCTTTTCTCTTCATCTTAGCTCTGCTTTCCAACAGTGATCTTTTAACATTTATCTGACTTCCTGCTCATTCTTAGTCTACTTTGCTAGATCTCTATAGATCTCTAGGTTCCCTGATCCTAACTGTGTTTGTCCCTCCATTCTCAATTCTGCTCCTCTAGATCATTGTAGTCATTTTTCCTAATTACATGTGCTCACAGTCATCATTTCTATGCAGATGACCTTTAGATTTTGATATCTAGCCTTAACCTTACTCCTGGACTCCAACTCTATTTGAATATCCCTACTCAACCTCCAAAAAAATCATTGTATTTTTCCATAAACCTTCCCCTTCTTCAAACACTCCCGTTTCTGTTGAGGACACCACCATCCATCTAATCTCCCAAATTCACAATATCCAAATCAGCCATAAGTCTTCCCTGTCTTTCATCCTCTGCATCCAATTATTTGTAGATTCTTTTTGATTCTACTTCCTAAGTCTGTCCTGATCATACTATCCACATGACCACTACTCTAGTTATTACTGACTATTGAAATAAACTCACATTTGCTTTTCTTACTCCCAATTTCATCTGCCATCTTCCTGGCTCATGCTGACCCATCAAACAAACTTGTTCGGTCACAAGGATTACTATAGTAATATTACTCTCCTGATCTCCAGTTACATAACTTCATACTTTCTCTCTATGACCTCCATTTCCCAAGAAGCCAGTAGTCAAACTGGACAGCGCATCCCTCACTTCAATACATCCACACACTTGTAATCTACTTTCTCCTAATCTCTACCCCTCAATAGCTTCGATTTTTTTCCAGTGTTAAATGAGGTTCTGCTTCTTCTGTGAAACCTTTCATTCTCTTATCTATTGGTCTCCTTTACCCCTTTATTTTGTATTTTCCTTGTGTCTTGATTGGTCCCTCTCCACATTCCTGTAAACTAAGAGCTCCGAGAGGTAAAAAAGAAGGCTTATTTTTCATTTTTGTAGAATCAGTGGCGACCATAGTGCCTACCATATAGGAATAGTGAAAGCATCAATGATTTATTAAGTATGGGGAGCTTCCAGGCAAAGAAACTCACAGCCAATCCTGGTTGACATATTCTCTACCACATATAGTGTTCAAAAGTGGATTGGCCATTGAGAGATGGAGTGATTTGCCCAGGGTCATGTAGCCAGTAGGTGTTAAAAGTGGAACATGAACCTCATCTTCAAAGTCAGTTCTCTATTCCCTGTTCCCTGCTGCCTCTTAAAGGAATCCTGACCTGACACATACTCAGTGCTAAATAGACACTTACTGAATTGAATCAGACAAGGGCCTTATCTAAAAGAGTAGATAATCCGTGTAATACACTGTGTCCTACAGGAAGGGGGAGAACAGATGTAGCAATGCCTTCCATCTAACACCAATCCAGGGAGTTACCTGACATGTGAATTCTGGCTCTTTCCCACTAATTTGAAAGCTTTTCTTCTATTGTAAATCCAACTCTAAGTGAAGGTTGGTTAATTCAACTGCTGCTCCAGACCTGTAACTGCCCCCCCTCATGATTACATATGACAAGAGAGATACATTTTGATAAGTGATTTTTAATGAAGTGTGGATAATGTTTCATTTTCTTTTTAATTCATCCTTTTAAGTCATGTCTTCTTTTTCCCTTTGGCCTACTTCCCTGAAAACACACTATTTTATCCTTAGATATATCATGAAAGGGTGGACAGAAATAGTACACTTATTCCATTTTTCCCATAGTGGTAGAATAACACATCCATCAGCTGGACCAAATATGCTTATTATAAGTACTTTTCCTTCTGTCTGGATTTTGAGCAAATTTATCCAAGTTATCTCCTTTAGCCTTTCTCAGAACTATTATCCTACACTGGACCTTGAATACATAAAGTTTGTTCTATCTTGAGGTAGAATAACCCAGGGTGATTGTTTCAATATAAACATGTGCTTTCCTCCCTTTCTTTACCTTGCCTAGGAACTTCAGGGTCCTCCAGCTTTTTAATCTGATCTCAAATATTTGAATTCCTTTTTCATTTTTAATAGCAGCATATGTGGCTGGAAGTCCTTACGATATATAGGACTTGATGGCAATAGTCCATTTGAGGGTTACATTTACCTCTGAATACATGGGATAACTAAATGGAATGCTTCAAGGTGACTTACAGGCATCCTTGCTGATAAAGAATCCTCCACGCCTGCCAAATGTATGAGAATCCAGGAACCTGGAGGAATGCAAAAGATACCTTGACATTCTAAGGCTCCCTGTAAGTGAGAAGATGTGTGTCTTTGATGGAATAACAGATGTCTCCTTTGCCAGCACTTCCAGATGCTGCTTCCTCTCATCCAGATGGAACCTCAGTCAGTCTTCTCCAGTGCTGTCTCCTCAAAGGCATTAGACAATCACACGAAAACAAGGTCTTTATTAGGTAAATGGAGGAAAAACAGAGAGGATCAAGAACTCTTTTTCTCTCTCTGCTCTTGGAACCATTGTCTCCTCAATAAAATGTACCTTCCTTGAGAATAGGTTTCTTCCTTAAGAACTAATATGTTTCTGTTTTGTTTGAACCAAAGTCTTTTCTTCCTGCCATTGGAAGATTTTGTTTTTTTTAATCCAAGAAGAAACCAAACATTTGACATGAATTTAGACTAAGAACTCTGGGAAAGATAATCTACTCTACAGAAGATACTCATTGGAAACATAAAATTCATCTTAAATCATAGAAATATGTAATATAGACATATATATATATATATATATATATATATATATATATAGTGAGGAGGTAAGTGAAACACTATTTAGTTACGTAAAAAGAACACAATATCGGCTAACACACAAATGACTACAAGAAATAGGGTTTTGTCACAGAACAAAAATCATTCTCTAATATTTCACTGTTGTAGGTATATGACATAATTGACATATATGTGATTTAATGTTACAGATCACAATGTATTATTCATGCTTGATTGTCCTGTAGTGACTTTTTCTCACTTCTTAAATAATACAGGGTACACGTGACCTCCTATCATACTTTCTTGAGTTTCCTAACCATCAGGAGTACCCCAGTGAATTACCCAGGTGGTCTGTCATTTATTTCTTATTCTCTATTATGTGAGCTATTATGCATAGCTTATATATAGTGCATTTCACTAGTAATAGAAGAATACAGCTAAAACAATCAACAATTAAAAAAATAGCAGCCTCCACCCTTCTCTCAAATTAGGTCTTTTCCCACTGCTTTCTTCTTGTCACATTTTTTTCCTACAAGAGAGGTGCCTGGCTTGCTACCTTTACTAGAAAAGAATAAGAAATCCAATGTATCCCCAGGGCCTTACTGTAAGTTACAGACACGTTACTTTTCACAGTGAGTCACCAATGTTATCACAGAGATAAGTATTTAAATAAAGGAGACTACTGATTACTCTTATTAGATGACACTCTATCTCTTGAGTCCTATAGACAAAAATGATGATAGACCAATTATCTTCATATCTCAGTTTTAGTAGTAAAAGCCAAAGTCCATTGGTCTGATGCCCTTTGAAAATTAAAAAAAAAATGCTTCAGCCTAACTTATCTTTAACCTGTCATGTGATTTTAAGTGTTAGGAGATTCTTGGGTTGCTCTTTACTTTCCCTGTTTTTATGTAATGGCTGCCATGGATGGTCTTTTTTTTTTTTTTTGCAGGAATAGAAAAGATGGAAATCTTCTCAGGGCACCAGAGATCAGAGAGCCCAGAAAGCCCGGGGATATCCATGCTTAAGCTAGGAGATCTCTGTGCTAAATAAACCACACCTGGTTTGCTTAAGCAGTAGCACAAACCAACAGCTTTATTAGATAAAGGCCTCTGGGAGTCAAATCTTTGTAACATTTGAAGAACCATTTCTTCTCCTTACTGTTCCATCTGAAATAAAATGATTTTGCAATGCATTCAGCCTGGGAATGTATACTTCTCTAATCCCTAGATGAGGTAAAGAGATATCCCAACTAAAAAGATCAGTGAACATGAATCCACTAAGAACAAATAATAAATATGGGTGATGGAAATGGATGTAATAAGCACACATGGCATATGGACATGGATTTTAAGGGGACAGATCAGAAAATGTCAAATCATGTTCCAAACATATTTCATAAAAGTGATCTGGAGGAAAGGAGATGGATAAAAAGCCAACATTTAAAGTTCTCAGTATGTCTTTCAGTCATTTCTCCATTCCTATTTCCCCAGATTAAATGCTTAGAAATCACTGCCTATCAATCAGTGAAAGGGGAAAGTAAAGAGAATCCTAGAAATTATTTGAAACAGAATTGGCATGCCTAATACATTCTTAACTGAGCATTTATAATCACCAAATGCTCATGTCCACAACTTGTTTACTATGCAACTTGATTTCATCCTTTTCACTCTGAATTCAGATCCTTTTTCTGCAGTTTTCGACTAGTGTAAATGAATAAGTTACAATGGGTCTCAGTTTCCTCACTTGGAAATTGAGGGGTTTGGCATAGATGACCTCCAGAGTTCCTTTTAGTTCAAAATCAGTAAGTCTTGGGTTTTTCTGTTACTCTTCTGTCTTCATGAATCTAATCTCTGAGATCTCCTATTTCTATAAAACCAAAATCTGACCTCATTTCTTCTTGCTATTATTTGTTATAAGTCTGTATGGTGTAAATACTGGAATGTCCTTCTGGATTGATTGGGTGATGAAAATTTCATGGAATAAGAATATAGAAAATTTAAAGACTGTAGGAAAATGATTAAAACTGATGATTTTCTGCATTTGCAACTATATTTCTACTATCATGCTTTTCCTTGCCATGTTGGTTGGTTGGTTGGTTGTTGTCCTTCGTTCTCGAAGAGGACCAAAATTACATCACCATGATAAAGTGAAGTTTCAATGGATCTGACTATGGCTGATCAGACCAATATGAGCTCAGAATGCTTTACCACAGATTGGGCATAGAGAGTCCATGTAAATGTTTGGGCTGGTTACTCCAAATTTTCACATCCTACATTTACTTTGTGCTATCTCAATTCTACTTTGCTCAAAGACCACAGCACCTTTTCTAATGTGGGCATGCCATGATGAGAAGTCCTGTGCCAGTGTCTCCCAGGTTGCACAGTCAAATCCAAAGTTCTTGAGAGAGACCTTGAGAGTGTTCCTGTATTGCTTCTTCTGACCATCATGTGATCACTTGCCCCATGGGAGTTCTCCATAAAATAGTCTTTTTGGCAAGCATATATTTTGCATTTGAACAACATGGTCAGTCCATCATAGTTGTGCTCTCTTAAGCACAGTTTGAATACTTGGCCATTCAGCTTGAGCAAGGATTTCAGTGTCTGGTACCTTATCCTGCCAGGTGATCCTCTAAGGCAGTTCAAATGGAAGTGATTCAATTTCCTGGCATGGAGCTGGTAGACTGTCCATGTTTCCCAAGCATACAACATTGTGGTCAGCACAACAGTTCCGTAGACCTTCAGTTTCATAGTCAGTTTAATACCTCTTATCGCCCAAACTTTTCTTTGGAGCCTTCCAAACACTGAGCTAGCTCTGGTAATAGGTGCATCAACCTCATTGTCAACGTGTACATCCCTGGAAAGTACACTACCAAGGTAAGTGAACTTATCCACAGCATTCAGAACATCTCCATTTGTTGTAACTGATGGTTCCACGTGTTGATGGTGTGGCAGTGGCTGATGGAGCACCTGTGTTTTCTTGATGTTAATTATTAGACCAAAATTAGCACAGGCAGCAGAGAATTGATCCCTACTTTGTTGCATTTCAGCTTCAGAGGTTGTATTGAGTGCACAATCATCTGCAAACAAAAAATCATGCACCAACACTCCCTCCACTTTCCAGATTCCCAAAGTTTTTTCCAGTGGGGAATGAGCTCTGGCAGGTCCTTTGAAATCAAGAAAGACTTTGCCTACAAGCCTGTTGATGACCTGTCTCTTTTTAGTCTGATGACCTCTAGTTTATAGATAACTCTGGAGAGGCTGGTGTATGGCTTCAGCCACAATTTAAGAACATTTTCTCGCCAAATGCTCCCAATGGATTTTAGTTGAGTAACTACTCACATCAGTGAAATCACAAATCCTTGAAAGAGTAATGGTTCCTATTGAAATCTTTTATTAGGAATAATCAGTTTATTGACACATTAACAAATTATGAATTTGATTAATTCTTCCCTGGCAAAGAGTAAATCAAACTCCATGCACATTTCTGGTAGTTCTTTTATTTTGTGTATCATAGTAATCTAGGGCAGCTAGGTGGTGTAGTGGATAGAATGTAAGGCCTGGAGTCAGGACTCCAGGAAGACTTCTGTTGTTTCTGGAGTTCAGATCTGACCTAGTTGTGTGTTATCCTAGGCAATTCACGATATCTCCTTGCCTCAGTTTCCTCTTCTGTAAAATGAGCTGGAGAAGGAAATGGCAAACCATTTCACTACCTTTGCTAAGAAAACTCCAAAGGAGGTTACAGTGAGTCAGGAATAATTATCAACACCAACAACAACACATCAGGGGAAAATATCCATAGCATATAAAAAACAACCATCTATCTGTCTATCTTTCTATCCATCTATCTATCTATCTATCTATCTATCTATCTATCTATCTATTATTATAACCCAGGATAGTGATATGATTTTAACATAAACCAAGTGATAGGTTGCAATGATCTGAACTGATGGCTTTAGCATCTGCAGCTTCTCTCTTAAATAGTCTCACTGTAGGTAGGCTTTGGTAGTTTCACTAATTAAAAACAGGTGGACTATTTGAAAACAGGGGGTAATAAGAGCTGTGCCATTCCCCGCTTTGGCAGTTAATGATGATAAGATCATTTACAGCAGCTGGTAATTAAAGATGTTATCAACATGAGCAGAAAATTATGTGTTTCAGAACCAAAACCATTTTTATCAACTAGTTTAGGAGATCTTTTTTTTTCTATTCTAGGAGCCAAGTTTTCTTTACAAATGGATATAATAAAGATTTGGAATGAATGTTATTATTAAAATTCAATCCTTTAAGATAACTAGTCAGATTGTTTCCATTCAAAATCCTCATGTCATCTTTTACTCTGTTTTTTGTTTACCTGCCACATCCACTAAATTCTCAAGCTCAATTGACTTTTTCTCTATAATGTGTTTCAAATCTATCTTCTTTTCATTTCCAATACCACTGTGCTCAATGAGGCCCTCATTACCTTAGGCCATTTCAGTGGAATCTTAAATGTCTTTGTTGCCTCCTGTTTCTTCTGTTCTCCAGTTAATAAGACTTGTAGATTACCAAAATTCTCAGTCAACAAACTAATGATGTACAAATGAGCTTTACATATGCCTGTATTTAATCTGCTTCCTCATGGCACAATACAATAAGTCAAAGTAACTCTCATGTTGAGTCATAAGGAGGAATGCACTAATAATCCTAGATATGATCAACCACACTTTTTTATTTATGGTTTCCAGTGGGATCCCATTGATTCCAAACTGTATTAACAGGCTCTGTCAAATTTATAAAAGTACAATTACTACATCATAGCACAGACAAAATAGTGAACATAATAAATCTAATTATTTTAATCATCAACATATGCTAAACATTTATTAACATGAAAATATTTGATCAAAATAAAAAAAATCTGTGATGTTAATAGAGAGCTTATCTGGGAGATAAGAAGACTTAATTCAGATCCTGCCTATCTAACAAACTAGCACTGTGACATTGGGCCAGTTAGTTAAACTTTCAGTGCTCTCGGTAACTCTCTGACTATATATGTTACATAGGGTCTACCTATATTGGGAGACATTTCCTCATTAGAGAATTCCTCTCATTTTATTCTTTTCTTTTCTATACTTGATGATGCTTTGTATTCAGAAAATGACAGCAAGTTAAGATTGATGGTTTCCAATTTCTATTCTGCCTTGCTCTCTCTAAGACATTTAACAAGTTAACCACTCCCTCCTTGCTTAGTCTCCTTTCCTTCACTGAATTCTCCATAGTCTCTGATATCTCTAAGTTCTCTTTTCTGTTTCCTCCCTTGTTTCCTGGAAGATCACTTTGGCTCTGGAATATACATCTCTTACATCCACTCAGATGGAGAATTCCTCTTATACTCTCCATTCAAGGAGACCAGACTAGTCTTTTCTTAATTTTCACCGGCCTGCAGTCAGAACTTCTCCATCATTCACTTGTTACCAGGGTTCTGTCCCTACCTAATTTCAGCTTCTATTTATATGTTGTGTTCCACTGTCAAAATAGAAGCTTCTCCAAGGTGGGGGTGGGGGAGCTCTGTCTTTTTTTATTTATTAATATTATTGAATATGTATGCTAAGTTCTTAGAACAATGCCTGGTAAATAGTAAATGCCTAATAAATGCGTATTGACTCATTCTTTCTGTTTCTCCTTACAATCTCCAAATGTTGACATTTCCTAAGGTTTTATCCTTAGCCTTGATTACTTATACATTTTTCTTTTCCTTTGATCACCTTATCTACTTTGATATATACTCTATTTGGGTGATTCATTGACTTTGCAACCATGTGGAAGAAATTCAATAAAGATCAATATCTGAATCTCTTCCTCAATTCTTAATTTCTCTTAATGATGTCACACATCATAATTCACGATCTCAGTGTCCTCTTTTACTCTGCTTTTGGAAAACTTTCTCATTCCAATAAAATGCCAGGTACAATTGACTCTTTATAATGCGTTTCAAATCTGTCTTTATTTTATTCCCAAAATCATTGTGCTAGATGAAGCCCTCAGTGCCTTGGACCATTTCCATGACCATGTTTGGGCCTCCATATTCTGACATTCTTTTTTTAAAATTTTTCTTTTTCAACATTCACTTCCCCAAGATTTTGAATTTCAACTTTTCTCCTCATCTCTCCCTTCCCTCCACCCCAGGACATCATGCATTCTAATTTTCCCTTCCTCTAATCTACCTTCCCTTCTATCACCTCCCCCCCCCCCACTTCTCTTATCACCTTTCCTTTTATTTTTCTGCAGGGCAAGATAGCTTTCTATACCCCACTGCCTATATATCTTATTTCCTAGTACCATGTATAAACAATTTTTTACATTCACTTTTAAAGCTTTGAGTTCCACATTCTCTCCCTTCTCCCCTCCCCAGCTACCCTCATTGAAAAGACAAGCAATTCAATATAAGTTAAACATCTGTAGTCATGCAAAACACTTCCATAACAGTCATGTTGTGAAATACTAACTATATTTCTGTCTCTCATCCTGGCATTCTTCAGTTAATATCCCTAAGGAATGTGTCTGTTATAATTTCACTTCCTCAAATTCTTCAATGAATCCCTGTTATCCAAAGAAAAGTCAGAAAATCTTAGTCTGATATTTAATATCATTCAAAATTATCTTCCTAGTCCTTTCATATCCTCTCATTTCACTTGTTCTAGGTTCTTGATAAATTGAATTAGTCACCATTCCACAAACACATTCAATATTTTCAAACTTTTCATTGTTCCACAGATTGGAAACTCTATTCCACCCTCAGTTTTGGCTATTAAAATTCCCTTGTGCTTCTATATTTAGTTCAGATACTACCTATTCTGAAAAGTCACACAGTATCCTTATCAGAAACCATATCCCCTGGAATCTCTTACTATTATATTATACATTTCTTAAACATGTTTCTATATCTTATCTCTCTAACTTGATTCTAGGCTAGATAAGATGATCTGTACATCTCTTTAAAAGAATGCTTCTTTTTAATATCTAATAGGTTCTTAAAAATGTTTACTGACTTTTCAAGGTCCTACTACTTTGATGAATCTAATGCTAGGGTTTATTAAAATTCTTTCTTGTCCACTGCCTGATGTTTTTAGTATTTAACCAATTTTATTCAGACTACAGGCATAGACTAGCTAACAGGTCTGTTATAAAATGATTTAGGATACTTTCACCTGTTCTGTTGTGACATCCTAAATCGCCCATTTTTATTTTATGTCCAAGTACATGCCAATCACCTTCTGATTATACTGAAAAAGGCTGAAAAATATGATCTAATACTTGAGTCTATAAATGGATATTAACAAAGTTTAACACCAAAGACATTAGTAAATCAAATAGTACTTAGCTGAAAGCTATTTCACACACAGCACACAATTTTCAATGACTTAGAAACTATTTTTCCCCATTTGTCAACACTGAACCACCCTACAGACTATGAGCCTATAAAATTATATTTGTATTGCTTATGATTTCTTTTATATTTAAGACCTTAAATAAAAACCATTGCAAATCAAACACAGGCAAATAGAATCATGTTCAAAGTATTTTAATTATATTGTCTAAAACCTCAAGATCAGAAAGAAAAAAATGAAGCATTAATGAAAATTAAGATTTTCTTAAAATAATTTAAGATGAAATTCACATTTATAAAAAAAACAAACCCAACCCTGTATATTGAAGCAGTTATGTGTAATGCATAGATATTAATATATTATTTTAATTTAAATGTGTCATTTGATGGCATAACCTATGGAAAACAATTAATGTGAAATCAAATATCTGTTAGATATTTTAAAGAAATTAGTAGACTACATGATAATTATTTCTTGGATTTCTTTTTTCAACTCATTTCTTGAGTTATTGTCTCTTCCTCTGTCACTCTTTAGTCTTTTATAATTGTAGTAAAGGGTTCAGTAGTTTAAGTCAATAGTCCTTACCCAGAAAGTCACCATTAGTATCTTCTTTGGGAAACTGTAGGAAAAGACATTGGAAGATTGAATTCAGCAGTTAGGACTATTCAAAAAAGGAATAGACTCCCACGGAAAACTGTGAATTCTTTTTATTTGTAAATCTAAAAGAAGAGACTGGAGGCCCATAATTTGCTTATCATATAATGGAATCATGTTTCAGGTAGAGATTAGATATATTGACAGTGATCATCTTTTTTTAAATGTAAGAGTTTAGAATGCTAAATATGGAAAGAATAAACATAATAATATTGTTAACATGCCTTTCAAGTCCAATTGAAACGTTAAAGGTAACAATAGCAATGATTTATTAATAAATTATAGTGTGAAATGTTATCTGATAATGAAACATTTATACTGATTTCGTTTATTATTTTTCAATGATCTCAACCAATTATACCTGAGTAATCTTTGTAAGAATTCAAATAGCTCTGATAAAGAGAGCTAAAAATTCTCTGCACTTACACCAAAAGGGGTTTGGAAATCTGTTTTTATATCCATTATATTTTTGGCTGATTGTTAAACTCTATGAGAAGATGAACAATTTGCAAATAACTGGGTCTATCCGCATACTGCCAGAATAGATAAATACAATTTTAGATTAAAATGGTGCTCAGTAATATGAAGAGATATACACATATAACATATGTATTACTACTATATATGTTAATATGATATGCTGATTGCTCCGACTCCACATTTACAATACACACATACACACATGTACATTATATATATTTGAGTTTAAAATGTTTTCAAAAAGATTATACTTTTGTATGTCTTTTCTCTTGTTTTCAAAGTTGACTAGAATTTTAAACACCTTATTCTTTGCTGGTCTGGCTGCTTGCACACACTCAGGCTTGGTTGGCTTTTCCATTGAGGAGAAGGGTATAACAGCATCCTTGGATTACACTCCATGCAAATCTATGATTTTAATTCATTTTGCCATCAATGTGTGTGTGTGTGTGTGTGTGTGTGTGTGTGTGTGTGTGTGTATGTGTGTGTGTGTGTGTGCGCGTGCTTGTCCTTCATTGTCGAAGAAGACCATGCTTTCAGAGAAATAATGACATGATTTGTCCTTGACTCTGTTTTGAGTGAGGGAGGGCTGTTCAGGTCACCAGCCTTACTTCTCCTCCAGAGCCATCTGAATCCAGTGACCAGATATTCATCAGGATGACTACAGATGACCCAGGATGAGGCAATTGGGGTTAGGTGACATGCCCAAGGTCACACAAGTGGTGAGTGTTTGAGGTGAGATTTGAACTCTGGCCCTCCTGACTCCTGCACTGGTGATCTATCCACTGCATCATCTAGCTGCCCCTTGCCACCAACAAATACATCTTCCAAAGCTTCATCATGCTATCAAGATTACTTTGAGATTGTCAAAGGTTCTGCCAGTATATTCTCTCAAGGTCCTATTGATATTGAGAAATCCAAGTATGCCCTTCATGGTGGTACATTCTAGTTGACTTCAAAGAAGCTCATCACATTGGATGTGGAATGATGGATTTCTCACCTACTGGTTCTATCCCCATTTTAAAAAATGTACCTCATCTACTAAGGAATAGAAGAAGTATGAATTATGCTGACAGAAAGCTATGTTTCTCAATATTTAAGCAAGGAATTGTATTTTCATGCACTAATTTTTAAAAATAATCTATGTAAGAGTAAGGGGCTATATCTAATAGTTTCTAGTTGCATTTTTGTCCTAATTGATGAAAAGAATGAATCTCATGAAGAGGTCACACACGTTCAAATTTTCACTATTCTGAGTTATGATCATGTATAGTGTCATTGCAACTTGATGGAAATATGCACTGGGAATACTGATAATGTGACTATGGCACATTGGTTCTTTATTTGTACTAATTAGGATCTAGTTGTACTTCAAAGGTAGTGATTTTATTGGTAAATGTAATCTATCTATAAATATTACATTCATTTCATAATTTAACATAGAATTTTAAATCCCTTTCCATATTTTTAAGGGAAAATAAACATATCCCATAGCAATAACCTTCAATCAGACTTTATTAGGTCTTCTTAGACTATACTCTAAACCCAAATTCATACTCAAAAATGTTTTTTCCAATTTGATAGGGGATGCCAAAGAGTGTTTTCCATTGACAGAGCCTTCACAGTTTGAGTCACCTCCATGGTAACATGACATATACTAGTGGAACTTTGCATTCTGGACATTGAGTTTGTTTTCTTAGAAAATGTGATATTTCATTTGCAATCACTGTGCTAACTGGGGACCTATGTATTACTTGTCCTACTTACCAAAATGATTCATAATTATCTTCTAGTAAAGAAATTGTCTATAGTCACATGATCCTTAAAATGAGAAAGAGATTATATGATTGGGTCAAGTTTATGCCACTCAGATTCCATGACATAACAATCTCCAGTTATGTGATTATATACATTTGAGTGGGTCAGTTTTGTTCCAACGTGGGGGAGGAGCAGTGGGGGAGGAAAGTTAATCAATGGAGTCCATTGAGGATACCTAGATGGGAAAAGTAAAGAATATCTTGTATGACCTTAATACAAATCAGAGCCCTACATGTATTATATCATCACACATTCTTGAAGGATTCAGAAATTAAGAATATGAGGACAGGGTAAGGCTAGAGTTGAGGAACTCATCTTTAATTATTTTCTCTACCCCCAAATTCTTTTGGTCTTATTAGTAAGTGGATACAAAATGTAAATGAATAAAAAATTCAAGGACAGATGTATAATATTTCCACTTCCACGCCATTGATTCTTTTGGATCTTAAACCTGCAATGCCATCCCTTGTCCCTCTCTGCCTATGGAATTATTGTACACCCTTTAAAGTCCAAGTCAAATAGCACCTTCTGCCCAAAGCATTTCCTTTTTGCTAGGTAAATCCTGTCTATCCCAGAGGTCACAGAGTGGTCAATATCAGAATTATCAATGTTGGTGCTTTATTTTTCTGCTATCAGCTTTATGGGATCAGGGATGGTTTCCTATGTGAACTTTGTACTTTATTTTGTGCCCATCACAGTGATCCCTGTGTGTTTTTCATGCTAGTAGGTGTTTAATAAATGTTTAGAATGGATGAACTTCCAAACTCAAACCTCCATATTGTAAGACAAAAAATTAGACCTGAAAGGGACCTTAGAGAATCTTGAGTCCTACCTCATTTTATATATGGGGAAACTGAGGTCCAGAGAAGATAAGTGACTTGTCCAGTGTCACATATCTACTAAGTGTCTAATGCAGGATTCTGACACATCTGTCTAGCTCCAACTCCCGTGCTCTATCCATTGAACTACCTGTTGGTCCCTTGCTGATGTTCATTATTCACTGGCCCTCCATTAATTCTTGAATACTTGGAAGTTAGAACAGAATATTTGGACATACAGTATGATAATTCTTACCACCTATATATAATTAAGTATGTGAAAAGAAAAACATTATAATTTATGGGTGAAAATCATTGTAGACTCACAATCAAACACATTACTGGCTTTCAAAAAAACAATCTACTTACCATATTATTATTTATTGATTAATGAGACATTTTCTATCAGTAGTTAAAAGCAGATGGGTTGGAACAAGGCCAGGAGCTCTTGATACAGCTACATGATTCACAAGTCGTTGCTGCTTTAATTGTTTCTACTGTAATCTCAGGTATCAATGTTCAGGTTAGCGGAGAGCATCAAGGGAGAATCATTCTAATGAAGACAAAAGTAAGATGTAGTTAGTGATTAATGATTTATGAGTTCATAAATATATAAGCAAAATCATTGTGCCAATAGCAACAGTTCCAGATGATTTGGAAGAAGGAAATTACATTATCCATCTGTTGAAAATGAGGCAACTCTAACAGGAGGCAGTATTCATGGAGTGAGAAAATATTCTGTTTACGGTCCTCATAGCTACTTGTTTAACCAGGGGGGTGGAGATAAATTAGAAGAGCATTCAGGCTGGAAGGTTTTTAATTCCATTAGCATATAAGAATGTTGGCACTTGATGAGACCTCGTGAGACATTCTAGGTGAAAACTTTTAATTTAATGATGAGAGTAAGACCTACAGAAAGGAAGTCAATGGAACAAAGTCATATTGAAGTTGTCACAGCCTTTATTAGAATGATCCAAGATCTTTCTGAAGACACGCATCTAATTTTTACATAGACTTCAAAATATTTAGCTCCAGTGGATTGGAATACAATCACAGGTTGCCAGCGCTGGAAAGGATCTCTGAGGTTATACGTCCAGTCACAACACTTGTTGATTATAAAATGGAAGTCTTGAAAGTTAAAGTGACTTTTCTGGGATTATATAGCATGTGAGTTAGAGTCTCACTAGAGGGCAAAATCCAGGTGGCCCAACTCGCAGTCTAGCATCCTTTCCAGTATATAACAGTTACTTTTGGTGCAGAAAGCATAAATATAAACCTTGGAATGTTATAGGAATGTGATTTTTTTATTATGTTACTATTGACTATATTTGTTGCTCATTAAATGTCATGTAAATTGGGACATATACATTAAAACACATTTTAATGAAGACTCTTTAGCCTTCTGAGAAATACAACAGCATTCAGATAGGCAGGAAGTTGCTATTCTAGTATCTTTAAATATACCAATCATGATTAAGTCAGATTAAATTCAAGAAAAAAATATGTTGTCAATCAAGAGCTGTACTCAGAGATTCATTGTGAATCAATTAATTTTCATTAGCTTTGGCTCATTCCAAGTGTCCTATTTTCCCTCTGGCATAAGAGCCTCAACCTACAATTGAAAAATAATAAGGAAACTTGGACACTTACACTGAAAAACCATTACGTTTATATTGCCCTCTGTGGTATTCATTCAATGGTACTCCTAGGTCATAGATAGGACCAATCTATCCTCAAAAAGCTATGCAAGTTGAACTTTCCCTTAAATTTAATCACATCTTTGTGGGATTTTGGCAAGGATAAAGGCCCAAGACTAACTCCTTCGGCTAGAAATCCTCATGAGCTAGGCTCAGAATATGACTCTTTCTCCTTGCTCTATATTCATTCAAGCATCCATAGAACTTGATAATCACAAAGATTTCAGGGATCCTGGAATAAAATTCATGCCAGATTTAGGGCATGAAATACAACTCTTATAAATTTTTTAGCATCTTAAAGAGGCAAGAATTTAACCCTTCCAAAATAAAGTATTTTTTCATGCTTCCTAGTATGAACTGCCCATGACATATAGACACTTCGAAGGTTACACTTTTAGGAAAGGGGGAAAAAAAGATGAAATGATTAAAGTAGGCCATAGAGGGAGAAATTAAGCTGGTTATGGTTTAAAGACGATCAATAGTTCTAGGGCTAGGTTGCTATAGATATATAGTTTAACATTTTTTATTCAATTTCAAGTAAAAGGTTAAAAAGCTCTCTCATCTCTAAAGTTAAGTGAAAGTGATTTTGAAATAGAATTTTACTGTAGAATTTGCCCTCAGCTTAAAATGAGGGTTAGGTGAAGATTTTTCCTTGCAGAGAAATATTAGATCACAGAACTGCAACTCATTTTAGCATAGAGGTACTGTAGAGAACATCTGGCAATACTTTCATAATAGTATACTGTTCAGATAAGGGATGTGATGGTCCAGTTATATTTTTTAATAGCTGGAGCACATCTGGAATGCTGTATTCTATTCCGAGTGTGACATTTTAAGTGGAGTGTGTGCAGAGGAAAGTAAATGAGAGGCTGTGTCCCCAAATGTAACATGTAACCAGGACAGAAGAACAAAACGTAAAGGAAGTGATTATGGGTAGGACAGGAAGGTTTGACATGAGAGCTGACTTCAAGTATTTGGGATGTTTTATAAGAGATGCATTTAACCAGTTTTTTTTCTTTGTGACCAGTACCAGGAATAATATGGAAATTTCTTGGAGGCACATTTTAAATCATTAGAAAGGTAAATGTCTTAACAGTAGGATTCATCACCATCTAGTTGCCAAGTGGATAAAACAAAAAGCTTTGAGTCAGAAAGGCCAGAGTTCAAATTGACCTCAGGTACTTACTAGCTGTGTGACCTTGACCAAGTCATTTAACCAATGCTTGCCTCAATTTTCCTATCTGCTAAATAGAGATAAACTTGGTACCTAATTCCCAAGGTTGTCATGAAGATGAAAGGAGATGGTATTCTAAGTGCTTTACAAACCTTAAGGCATTTTGTGTTAGCTATTATTATTCATAAGAAAATAGAATGAGTTATCACTCAAAATAGTGACTTCCCAAGTCATTGAGAGGCTCAAACACTGGTGAGTTAGCCACTTTTCTGAGATACTGTAGAAGAGACTTTTGATTTGGCTAGGGTTTGAAATAGGAGAATGCTAAGGCATCTTCCCAATCTAAAACAATCTATAATGTTAGTTATATGTCACCTAGTTACCATTCTCGACCTTATCTACTAGGGACATCATGAAATATTGTCAAATACTCACTTGGCTTATGGAAATTCTGGCTCTGTGACTTAAGCCTGACATGGAACCCCTCATAAAGAATCAAACAGATAAACATTTCTTAAGTGTCTACTCTGTGCCAGGCATTGTCTAAACCCTGGAGATGCAAAACAACATTGTCATCAGCAATGACAACAACACAAAAAAGAAACAAACCAAAAAACCCAACTTTCCCTGACATCAAGAAGTTTACAATTTGATGGGATAAGACAATACACAAAAAGAAGCCAAAAAGGAATGTGATAGTAAAGTCCAAAGATATCTCAAAGCTGTGCAGCTGGTGAGGAAAAGGAGAAAAATGATGCTCAGACTGCTCTTTCAAGAGAGACCCCAGGGCCCAAAACTCTGCCCTCCATTCAAAGGAGCCAATCCAGGGTGAAGAAACCAAGTTAGACTGGCTAATTAGTGAACCAGAATGGATTGTTCATGCTTATATATTATTTAATGATATGCTCTAAAATGTTGTGGGGGCATGATGTCAAATAGGCCGATCATAAACACAGAGCTGAATGGGAGGCTGGAGAGCAAGGAATATAATCTCATCATTTAATAGGTAAGGGAGACATTGAATGATGAAGCCAAGGTCGCCGAAGTAGATAAAAGCCCAGGTCTTTTGAGGCCAAATCCAGTGCTGTCCCACTAGACATTTTTATGACTTATATTTTCAGAATTTTTTCCCTCTTTTTTTTAGCAGAGATCTTTCTTTTCCCCTTCTATCTGGGCTCCTAGCATCCTTCTCCCCAGTTCCTTTCTCTGATTCCTTAAAGATTGCCAATTGTAGTCCAGTAATGTCCTCTGGAAGTTTTTTCAGAACTCTTTTAACGTGGTTCTTTCAGGCCAATAGAATTAAAGTCTTCTTTGACTTGCATTTCATTGGTTTTCTTTAAAAAATAATATTCTATATATTCTTCTTTAAGAAAAAGATAGGTGAGATATGATATTGTGTATTTCTTCCTTCTGTTGCCATTGTACCCCCTGCATCAAGGTGCAGACATAACCTTTCCTGGACCTTGGGTATAAAAATCTCTTAATCTGGTTCTTAGCATTTTTCACAAACTAATAATAGCTGATTCTGGCCTTTAGCCTTCCTGCCTCATTATTATGAGACTATGACCATCTTTTGCATTTATCCTTTTCAAAACATGTTCCTTCTTGGTTCATCTTTGTATGTTCTTTCTCAAATCCAGAGATTCATGTCTTTGTTTTGAACCAGCTTTCTTTTTAGAGTCTTGGATATGGGACTAGGCCTATTATTTCTCTAAACTTTTTGAATTTTGTTTTCCCATTGTCTGAGATTTACATTTAATGAGATTCCATGTACATTCCCAAGTTATAGTGAAGTAAAAGTTGCCTGTTTTTCTAGCTAAAGATTTTCTGTCCTTTTCTCAAGTTAATGAAGAAACAGCATTTATGACAGAAAATACACAAAAGGACTGGAGTTCAAATTTAAGCTCCACCATTATGCCCTTGGGGGAGTCGCTAAAACTTAGACTTCAGATTCCATGTTTGTGAAATTAGATGATCTTTAAATTTCTTTCCATCTTTCTCATAAATCTCTATTTTTAATATGAGAGATTAGAGCTATGATACCATAAATATAAGGAGTTCTCAGTGAGAAAACTCACATTCATCTTACAGATTTCCGCCAGTTCTATTACTTACTGTTATAGAGAATTGTTTAGACCACTGAGTAATTAAGTCACTTGCCTATCATTATACAACCAATATATTTTAGTGGCAGTAATGTGATCTAGGGGTGCTAGGAACCCTGAAATTCTAGGGTACTGGGCACAACCACTCAAGTCTTCTTTCAATCCAACTAGTGAATTTATTATGACACTGGTTGGATGGGCAAAATTCCTAATGAATCTGCAGTATCTGTGATACCAATACAAGCAGGCCAGATTGTAAGAATCTGAACAATTTAATTGGGCAAGATTCATACTTTATACAGAAAAAGACTGTGAGAAAATTTGGATGGGATTAAAAAATGTCAGGTAGCCTGGGGTCTTCCTGAGGTAACAGAGAAAGAGGCCTGGATAAGATTAAGGAATTTAAGTAAGCTAATAAAGTAATTAAGGTAGCCTGGAGTGGGCCTGATATCTCAGATGAACACACCAGGGATTGACTTCCTGAAATTTGTGGGAAAATTCAGGGTCAAAGACATGGTCTTTCCCTTTCAGGCGTCCAGGTTCCATTCTCCCTCAGCAGAACTTAAACCCAGGTCTCCTGATTGCAAGACCAGAACGTATTTTGCTTGGCTGTCTTTCTAAAACCTAGGAATATGATATATATCATGATATACTATGGGGAGTTTCTTTAAATGTTTCCTTATTTCATTTTGATAAATGGCTCATCCTTATTCAGAATTAGTTCACAGGTGTGGTCCCTCTTGTTTTATCTGACTTCTGAGACAAATAAGGTGTCAGTAAAGGAAATATCATATTTCTTGCTTATTTTGCAAGCATAATCAACCTTTGGGTAGTTATCTGAATCTTTCTCTTAAGCCTTATTGTACCTGGTTGTTGGCATGGTTTGCCTGCCCATTAAACTAAGTTTCTGAGGTCAGAGAGTGGCTTTGGCCTTTGTTTCTCTAGTGCTTATCACAGTATCTATCACATAATAGAAACTTAATGTTTATTGACTGATTGACTTCATATGCCGCCTCTTCTCCAGTTTTGTGTTCTTAACTAAGAAAGAATCAAAATCTGGTTATACAGTAATTTTTAGAAATTCAGACTCTCTCTGGTTTTAGCAATCGCTAAGCAGCCCTCCCTCACTCAAAAAAAAAAAATCAAGTGCAAGCCATGTCATTATTTCTCTGATGGCGTGGTTTTCTTCAGCAACGAAGGACAAATACACACAAGCATTTATTAAATACCTACTATGTGCCAAGCACTGTACTAGGTATACAAGAGCATCAAAGGAAACAATCCCTATTTTCAAGGAGCTTATTAATAAGAGAAATGATTATTAATAACCTTTTTCCAAAGTCCTGATTTTAAAAGTTCAGTCCCCTGAAGGATGTTGTTGATAATGAGACGAGACGGAACTAACTTTCTTGTTCAAGACCCCACCCTGGTGGAAGCTATTGTGTCCTGCTCAGGCTTGGGGAGGGGAGTGTATTCTTTGAATAAAGAGGCCAAAGCTGTGGGTGGTCTGGTATAGGGATAAGTTTCTCTGTCTAAAAGTGATATGATGTCACTCTCAGCCCTTCATTTTAATACAGCTCACCTTCCATTGTATTGTCCAATCAGAGTTGATTGCTACCCCTCAGGAACACCTACTCTTAGAAGGGTGTATGAACCGAGAGTCTGCCACCATGACTATCTTTGGTTTAAGAGAGACAACCAAACAACCACCCTTTGAGTAATAACATGACCTTAGTAATAAAATGGTTAAATTACCCAGAAACCATGTCTCTTGAAATTACTTAGTCATCACACTCATAACCATCCTTTTATTCTGAAGTTCTTAGGTGCTCATGCCACGATACAGGTATTTTAAAATCAAAGAACTTCGTGTATTCTTATGGGTTGAGCTGCTGCTAGACATATTTCTTTATTTGGAACCTTGAAAATACTTTGTAAGTCAATGTATCTGCTGTTACTATTCATTTTCATGGTCTAGATAATACAATGAAAGCTGGCATTTCTATGGTACTTCAATGTCTATAAAATTATTCACATGCATTAGTGCATTGTAAACTCATAGCAGCTTCATGATCTATATGTTATTACTATACATGACACAACTGAGACTCAGAAAGTTTAAATGATTTGCCCTGAGTCACACAACTAATTAAGAGTCTTAGGTGGGCTTCCATTGTGAGTCCATCTATCTACCCTCTGTACCATAGCTATCTCTCCTAAGCCACCTTCCACAGAGTCTCAGTATTGTGCACAATCTAAACATGCATTTGATGAGAAAAGAAAACCAATTATCCTGCATCATCTCCCTTTTGACTGGAGGATTAGGATGTTAATCTTCTCCCAAAGCTTTCCCTTCTCTAGGGCAGGATTTGGACTTTTTAGCTCATTTTCGGCTTTCCATCTGCAGCCATATTTGTTTGAACTCCATGAAATGCTCCCCATATTGGATATTACCTGGCTTCCCCCTCTACCTTTCTGGCTCTTTTTGTATATTGTTTTTCCCTAATGGACTGTAAAGCAGGAACTGTCTTTCTTTCTTTAAATTTATATCCAGTACCTAGCATTGTATCTGGCACATAGTTGGTGCTTTATAAAAGTATATTAAATTGAATCAACACTAGCGACACTTTCCCAGTAAAACACAAAATATATATGTATACCTAAATGTATAATTATATATGCACATGCATGCCTAAATGCATATATGTCTAAATGATGGCAGCTCCATTCCCAGTTAAGTGAACATTTTAATGTTAACAAGATATATTTCCAAACCCGTCTGTAGAGCCAATACAAGCCCTTAAGTAATCCGGTGATCTGCCAATACGATTTTCCCTTTTGGAGATGAGAACAGGTGCTGATTCTCATTGATAGAGGCAGTTTCCTTACTGGAATTTCCTGCACCAATTAAAATCAAAGATCAAAACAAGCCAGCAAGGAGTCACAATAGTGGTACAACTACAACCACAAAGTAAAACAAATGGAATTTTTGTATAGTTTTCTAGTCTTTGATCTCTTTTCCTTATTAAACATAAGGCAGAATTTTCAACTTTTCAAGTTTCTTCCTAAATTGTGCAATTTTACATTACTATAACTGAAAATTTCAATGAATGTTTATTTTATTTGTTTATTTTGTGAAGTTCCACCTCCATAGCAGAGGTTGGAGAATAGACAGAAATGACTTAATAGAAGGTTTTAGAAATGTTTATCACTAGTCCAGCCACACAAGGTGGTATGTCATTCAGTGATAACTTGTGTTGTCTTTGGTTGGACAATAAAAGCAATTCTCTGCAGAGCTTTATTTGTCAGTGGGTGTCAAGGAGCATACTTTTAGTGCTATAGATTTGTCAGGCAATGGGATAAGTGGTGGGGACACAAAGAAAGGCAGAATTGATCTCTGCCTTTAAGGCTTACATTCTAAGGCAATGCAGGAGACAGATTAGATGGAGTCTCCCCTCAAAGCAAAGGGCTCTGGCAGTTGGGAGGACTAGGAAGAGTCTATGAAAGGTAGCTCCTAAACCGAGATTGAAGAAAGTGAAAAGAATAGAAATGAAAAACACTAAATATGAGCAGATTTTTAAAAAGTTTAGCTCAGAAAGGAAGATCCAAGACAACACCTCACAGGGAGGTACATCAGGTAACTATCATCATGTTTTTGTTGCTGCTATTATTAATTTAACGGATGGAGGCATCATAGACATGTTTGTCCACATCAGGGAAGGAGGAGGAAGTAGATAGGGATGAAGGGAAGATTAGAGAGAAAATAGAAATGACTTGGGACTATTCACTATTGAAGACATCAGAGGACTGGATCACTTGTGCCTGCAGAAGGGTAGCTTTGGCAAGGAGAAGGAGCACCTGTTCCTTAAGAATCAAAGAAGTGGGGAGTATGATATCAGAGGGATGTGAGCTAAAAAGAGGAGAAAAAGGAGGTCTTGGAGAATGGCCTTAATTTGTTTTATTTTTCCTTTAAATATGAGGCCAAGATTTCAACCAAAAATCTGTGAGAGCCATGACAGTAACTGAGGTTGGGAATAGTCAAGGGCAATGAGAAAGAGAACAGCTATTCCTATGCTGTAGTGATGGCATCATTCCTAGACTTCACGGTTTGTGTAAGGATGAACATGTATGAGCTTATACTTGGCCTGCAGCTTCCTTTCATACTTTCACTTTTGGTCTTATTAATAGCAATAGTAAAAATATTGATATCAGTGATTTACCTTAGTAGTATTACCACTTCTCAAAATTAGAGAATCATGGAATTTTAGAATCTAAGCAGCCATCTACTGCAACGCCTACCTAAAGAAGAATGTCCATTAAATATAGTCAACAGAGAGCCAGTCAGTCTTACCTTCAAAGGCAAGAAAGTCATTAGCTCCGAAGGGATCCCATCCCAGATTTGCCTAGCTCTACTTAAGTATTTTTTATAACAAGTCTAAATTTTCCTCCACTCAAATTCCAACCCCTCTCCCCGGGGACCATCAGAAAAAGCACAATGAAACTTCTGTATGCTGGGTATTCACATACTTTAAAATGGTTATCATTTCAGCCCATGTTTTCCCTTCTTGAAGCAGCTAAATTGTGCCATGGATAGAGTTCTGAGCCTGGGGTCAAAAAGATGCTAAGTTCAAGTCTGGGCTCAGATGCTTTCTTTCTTGTGTTACTTTGGGCAAGTCACTTAACCTCTGTCTGCCTCAGTTTCTTCAAATGTAAGTTGGGAGAAATATTAGCATTTACCTCCTAGGGTTGTTAGGAGAATGAAATTAGAAAATATTGATAAATTGATAAAAAAGGCTTAGTATAATGCCTGGTACCTACTATGCACTTAATAAATGCTTTTGTTCCTTCCATCATTCTTGTCTGTTGTTAACTTCTCCATTTCCTTTAACCTGTTCTCATAAATCCTGGACACAGGGACCCTCATTCTCTTGTGTGGCATTTCGACATTTTTACAACTTACCAATATGCCCTTCTCAACCTGTGGTGCCTAGGACTAAACACCTTCCCTCAGATGGATCTTACCCTAGGAAACTGTGCCCCCAAGGTTGCATGGTTTTTGTCTTCCATATCACTCATTTGATTGATATTGAACATGCAGTACATTTAAAGTTCTAAATCTTTTGTTGACAAACACCTATGTAACCCTTTATTCCTCATATTTTATTTCTAAAATCAGATTTTGGAAAGGAAGCATGCATTTTATATTTATCCCTTTCCATTAGCATCTTATTTGATTTGTACTAATGTGCTGAGCTGTCAAGACTTTTCTGGATTATGACTCTGGTTGATTCTGTTATATATTTCTCCAAACTCATCAGAAAATTTCATAAGCATAAGAACTATACCTTGATCTAAGTCAATGATAAACATTTTAGGTATCATAAGGTCAAGTACAGATTTTTAGGTCACTCAGGTGCAAACATCCTTCCAACTTGACATTAAATCACCTTATTTGTCTTTGAAAAAAAAAAAGATCATAGATTTAGAGTAGAAAGCATTAAGCTTTATAGACTCTTTAAAAGCTTTGTGATGCTTAGCCTGGCTCCATTCCTTTCCTGCTACTCTGCCACTCTGATAGAGTAAGTGCAAGGCGCTGCAACTTTTCTTTGTCTCATTGGTGGTGCTGGCCAAAGAATTCATTACCTAGAACCTAAACTACTGCTGCTGGTGACCCTGCCCTTATTTAGTGTGACTGTTACTTGGAACTAAGATCAAGCCCATCTCTTAGTCTGCAAAGAGCATTAGAGAATCTTCAAAGTCTATAGCTATAGCTTCCAGACAGCTTCCTAGTGTAGGAGATAGCAGCTCAATCTCTGTTTTTCCATCTACCGCTGCTTGGTTTGAATCCCAAGGAACCTCATGTCTCTAGGTTCCATATTTCCTAGTAGTTTTCCCACTCTCCCCCATTTCTGCCTCCCTCTTGTGTGTGGTCTTCTGTCATTAAATCTTATGCTCTGCAGGGTAAGGAATGCCTCCCTTTTGAATTTGTATCTCTAGGGCTTAGCATAGTACACGTGGCACATAGTACGCAAAAACGTTTCAGTAAATGTTTGTAGAATTTTACTGAATCAAACTTGGTCTTTCCATCTGGTCCTGAGTTTAAGGTCCTCCTCCTCCTCCTTCTGAGCCCAAGTCCTGTCTCAGTCATCTATAAGTTGTTTGACCTTAGGTAAGTAATTTAACCT
Organism: Potorous gilbertii; assembly: GCA_028658325.1. Lineage (NCBI taxonomy): Eukaryota > Metazoa > Chordata > Mammalia > Diprotodontia > Potoroidae > Potorous > Potorous gilbertii. The sequence continues at coordinate 533,468,959 of CM053771.1, read as the reverse complement.
CTCTCATCTTCAGTTTCCTAATATGTGAAATGGAAATGATGGAAGTGGTTTTTCACACTTGATCCTATCTTTACTAAAATAATTTTTAACCCTAGATACCTTTTGCTCATTGTGCTCTCACTAGACCCCCCCTTTCCTCTCTCTCTCTGTGTCTCTCTCTCTTTCTCTGTCTCTCTGTCTCTCTCTCTGTCTCTCTCTCTCTCTCTCTCTCTCTCTCTCACACACACACACACACACACACACACACACACACACACACAGAACTTGCACACTGAAAATCTGCACATTCCCTCCTTGATGTCTCTTGGAATCACTAGGTTCAATAGGCAGCAGGTTGAAAGCTTTTAAAGTTGCCTTTAGCTGAAGGATTCTACCACTGTGGAGGTGTACATTACAGCATGTGAATACACTGTGAACAGAAAAATATAAAAAAATAACTCCTTGGTTCACCAGGTGTTAATAACTTCTGCATATTTATCAGCCACTCAATCAATTTTCTTTTCAATTGAAAATCTTTTAAGGGAAGATTTTTTTTTCAGGAAAAAAAAAAAATTCTAAAGAGCTTTCTTTCCCCTTCCAGGAATTGGAAACTAAAAGAATAACTGGATGAACATATTTTAGCAAATAAATGAATAGTAAGTTTTACTGCCCTTGGCTCAATAAAAACCTGAGCCACTTTTGCCAAAATGACACTCATTCTGTATTTGGTCTTTTTCTATTAGTTTTTTTTCAAAGTATTGTTCATTCAAATCCACAAACATTTATTAAGAACCTACCAGTGCCAGAAATCGTGCAAGGAAAGGAATGCAGACAAAAGAACACATACAGAAACAAACAGCCCCTATATTCAGACAGCTTATAGTAATTAGACATCGTCAATTAATCAATAAAAATTAATAAATATTTATTAAGCATCTAATCTGTGCTAAACTCTGGAGATACAAAGAGAGGCAAGAGATATTAATTAGTTCTAAGGAACTTACGATCTAATAATGAGGAGGGGAGAGGCAACACGCAAACAAACATTTGGAAAGCAAGGTATACATAGGATAACTAGGGAAGAATTAACGGAGCAAAAGCCCAAGAAGTAAAAGATTGGGGAAGTCTTCCTGTAAAAGATGGAATTTTAGTTAAGATTTAAAGGAAACCAGGGAACATTAGGTAACAAGAGAAAAAGATCTATTCTGTAGAAGGCTGAATACTTAAAAGGCATTCTTGTAATAACTCAAAGCTCATTTTATTTTTTGGTCAATCAAAATAATTTCTCCTAGATCACAGGATTACGGATTTTGAGCTAGAAGGGATGTTTGGAAGAAGCTTTATTCCTCATCAAAATATTTCATACCGTAACAGAAATAATAAATTAAAAATTACTTTTGCCAATAGGCACATGACTAGGGAGTGATGGGGTGCTTGAATGCATGTGCTTGGACCCCAATTATAAAATCACTTTTCTCTTTAAAAATCACATTTTTCCATAGGCTCAAAACACTATCTCAGGCAGCCTCCCTCCAGCTCAAGGACAGCCTGCCCCAGCAGGAATCGTTATCTCCCTTCCTGCCATAGTAACCAACTACACCTATAGAATTTATCACTTGGAGCCAGCTGCATACTGACTGAATTGGCTGTGCACTGGGTCATAATCACATTTACTACTCACTGACCAATCATATCTATCCTACAATTAGATGTACATATACTCCCTTTCCACTAATCTGGTCTAACAGGACATTGATGAGAGAAGTCTGATGTTTCCTGGTCAGCCCTGACAAGTGACATTTCAGGCACCTCCATGTAGCCCCTTCTTGGGCTGTTTTCCTGATGAATTTTGGGTAAAACACCTGCACAGTAAATATCAAAAATGTAGGTTCCTTGAAGAACTGCCCATTCCCCAATCCCATCCTGAAACATCTGGTTAGCATACTTGGTACACATCTTACTAAAGAATAATCTGTATAAAGTTTATAACTCTTTTAAATTTCAGGTTCCTTAGGAACTCTTGCCGCTGAAAGACATACTAGTAAACTTTTTTGTCTACTTGATTTAAGATTACTTGTATCCAGTGTATTCTTTCCAGACTAGGTTGTCAGAGACCTCTAGTAGTTCCTGCACTTTTCCTGACCCTCACCGGGAGGAGAGATAGAGAAGTACTTTATGAACCATCTACACTTCCTAGAGGAGTAGTTGGTGGCAAAGTGGCTAGAGTACGGGGCTGGAAACCAGATAGACTTCTCTTCCTCAGTTCAAATTCAATATCAGACACTTTACTAGCTGTGTGGCTCTGATCAAATCACTTTACTGTGTTTACCTCAGTTCATTTCCAAAATGAGTTGGGGGAGAAATAGTAAACCACTCCAGTATCTCTGCCAAGAAAATCCCAAATGGAGTCGCAGAGAGTTGGACATGATTAAAACAAGAGAAAAATATTTCCAGGTGATCATCTTTAATAATCTTAAACCATTACATTCACTGAGAGTTATTTCTTAATTGAGACATTAGGAATCCTGAATGTATTTCATTAATGAACCATATTTCCTAGGATCTGAATTTGAGAATTATGAAGGGACCTTAGAGACCATCTACTCCAGCCCTTGTGTTGAAGTTTTGGGCTATTAGCCATCCCAAAATGCAAGTCTACAGGGCAGGTCTGACTCGAAAGAATTTGACCCCTCAAATCTTCTTTCAATCAGAGTAACAAGCTTTATTATATACTGATAGGGAGAGCAGATTTCTAGTAAATCTGCTCTTGCATTGCCAATAGTAGTACTTAGAGTTCCTAGTGAGTCTACAAATCTGATGAGGATGGAATTGATATATTTGTACAGAAAAAGACTGTGGGAAAATCTAGATGGGACTGAGGAGAGGCAGGTATCTTGGGATAGATGCAGACAGTGAAAGACTGAGCTGGGTTGGTGGGCCACAATGAAAGGACAGTTAAAATGATTATTGACTGGCGGCTAGACGCCACAGGCTAACACCAAGGACTAGGTTCAGGGGCTGGGTTGAAGAAATGTTTTAGAAAGTTCAAGGACTTTTTTTTGCTCCATCAGCCTCATTACTTGCATTTTACTGATGAGGACACTGAAGGTCAAAGATTGGAAATTATTTGCCCAAGAGTTCATTGCACTAACTCCAAATCTACAAGCTTATCTGCCACTACAGGAATAATTCAAGCTGTTTTTTTTTTTTTGGTTTTACTGATACTTCTAAAAAGTGCAATCTCTTTTACTGCAGCTAAATGAAATGGCAATGCATAAAACAAAAGCTGTAACTTTGAAATGGACAATATTAGGGATAGGTATTGCCTCAATATTTGTAAAGAGTCTTTTTAAAATTTAGACTTTTTTCCTTTTTACTTCACAATAGTACTTGAGGGAATCTTTCCTCAATAAATAGTATTTTAATAATAAAATAACTGACATTAATATATATTGATTCGTATTGTGCAAGGAGATTATATAAATGACTAAATGTAACACTGAAGATTCCAAAAATTAAACTCCCACTGAATAGGCATGCATGAATGAGTAAATGACAAGAACCATTAAAAAAAACAAAAAAAAACTTGCTATCTGTCATAAATAAATGGAAAAAAATTCCCATAGCATAAATACAAATCCCTAAATATATTTGGGAATTGAACATATAAACTATTTAAACCAAAGCACCATCATAGCTGCAAAGCTGTTGCCCCACATTTGCTTGGACATAATGCCGACCCAATAAAAATGCTATAAACAGTGTTTTAATAATACTACCGTATTGAATAGTCATAAGCTCCAAATTGCATGCAATTTACACCTGTGAAAACTCTAACAACAAATAGGAAGGCTATATCAAAACTATGTGGGAATAGGAAGAAATTCACATCATCTCCATCATTCTTTCTGCCTCCATTGGTCTAAAGAAGAAGAGCTACCAGAGTTGTGTTCATTGTCAAAAACAAACAAAATCCAGTTGTTTTAGCAGTAGTCTGTAAATAATTAAATAGAAAATAAAAAAAGCAGGGCAGTGATTTTTCACAGGACCATTTCTATATAAATTCTATCAAATAAGATTAGAAAAAGGAATATTAATTATAGTAATAATATGGTCATCTAGGTGGCACCGTGGATGGAGTTAGGAAGATCTGAATTCAAATCTGACCTCAGTCACCTATTAGGTGTGACTGGACAAGTCACTGAAACCTGTGCCTTAGTTTCCTTATCTGTAAAATGGGTTAGAAGAGGAAATGGCAAACTAGACTAGTCATTTAAGCCTGTTTTCCTCAGTTTCTTCATCTGTAAAATGAACTGGAGAAAGAAATGTCAAACCACTACAGTATCTTTGCCAAGAAATTCCCGAAACAGCTCATGAAGAGTCTGCTATGACTCAAACAACTGAACAACAGATTATAATAAATCACAATTATACAATGATTTATAATTTACGTAGTGTTTTTCCTGTAGCCCTTTGTGACAGGTAATATTGTTGTCATCAGTTTATTGTTAAGGAAACTGTTTTCAGAGAGAATGCCTAGATAGTCACATAGCACTGGAGGCAGAATTTCAATCTACTTACCTGAAGAAAAAGGAAAATGCCTATTCATCCAGTAGGTGAACCCAATGAAGTAGATTCTTTACAAAAAGAGAGCCCTTTTTCCCAGGTAGCTGGTACCCAGTGATGACATTTGAATTTGATTGCCAGCTTTTGCAGCTAATTAGCTTTTCAAAACTTACTCCTTGATGCTGATAAACCCTTATGTATCACTGTGATCACAGAATTTCAGTTTGTAAAGATCAGTTGCTTTAAGGACTTATCCATACTATTGTCCATTTCAAAGTTACAACTTTTTCATATTCATTGGAGTTCCATTTAGCTGAAGTTAAAGGAGATTGCACTTCTTAGAAGTATCAGTAAAACTAAATACAAGCTTGAATGATTCCTCCAGAATGTCTTTGCAATGTATTTTCTTAGATCTCCAGTTGAATTTTTTTACATATATAGTCAGGACAGGAGCAACATACTTTTTTTTTAATTACCATTCCAGGACATGTGGACACCAATATAAGGCAGGAGTTTGGGGTGTGTTATTTAGTATAAATTGCTTACTTTACCACATCCAGCTTACTCACTGTTCCCACTACTCGAAATTTCCTTATGATAATAACTGTTTTTTCCTTGTGGTGTATACATACATATATATGTAATGTCTATAAACATATATATGTATATATACATACTCACATACATATATACATACCTATATATACACATACACATACACATATACATATACATACTTATACATACACATGCTTACACCTATATATATTTGTATATGCAGATAATCTTTTAACTCTCCCTCATTTCATTTACAATTCACCCCTCTCATAAAGTGAATAGAAAGATAGATAGATAGATAGATGGATGGATAGATGGATAGATGGATAGCTAGGTAGATAGATAGATAGATAGACAGATAGACAGATACATAGGCAGATACATAGAGAGACAGACAGACAGGTAGGTAGGTAGGTGGGTGGGTGGGTGGATGGACGGATGGGTGGATGGATGGATGGATGGATGGGTAGGTAGATAGAAAGGTAGATAGATAGATAGACAGACAGATAGAAAGAGTTAAGGATCTTGTACTGTGGGCTGACAAAGCATGGAATTCTCAGTATTGGTCATCTGTCTATCTACAAATCCATCTGTCTAGTAGTTTTCTCATCCATCCCCTGGTCATAAAATTAAGCATCACAATTAATCAGAGTTCAGCATCTTTTTACTTTTACTCTTCTTTACATTATTGAGTTTAATTCTCATTCTCTTGACTTCATTCTATATTCCATCATGAAAGTTGTCCTGCTTTCAGGGTTCTTTCTTCCTTACCCCACATTTATATTGCATTTGTCTGACAACATCTGCTTATCCCTTCCCCCAGTCAATAGAAACAAGCTTTGTTTCCTGTTCTTTTGTTTTGTCTTGATTTTGGTGTTTTGGTTTGTTTTGGCTCATTTCCCTCTTGATGGCTGATGTTCACTGTTAATTAAATCATAGGTTTATGTCTGTCAAACATACCCCTTTAAAAGATCATATATTTCTACTAGGGAACATCTCTGTAAGACAATGGTTAATAGCCAATAAGAAAATGATTTACCATATTAAGAGTAAATTCTGAGCCAAGTGACATTAACAACCATTCTTCAATAATGCATTCTCTATGTTCTAATGTTAGTATGTACTTATTGTGCATTGTTAGCAATTTGTTTACTCTAAAAGGTATACCAAGCTGTTGGGGAATTCTCACAAAAGGCCCAACAAATAATTAAGGTTTTTAATACCCTGCAGTTAAATCCTAACTATAATCTAAATTCAGCTCAAATGTTACCAATTTTAATTTCCTTCTGACACTTTACTCCACCTACCTTATTTAGTAATGTATGTGACTTTTCTATCTGTTATTGAAAGGGCAGCTAGGTGGTACAGGGGATTAGAGTGGTAGGCCTCAAATCATGAGGCCTTCTCATGATTTGACTCAGCTTCATGAGTTCAAACCTGACCCTAACATTTACTATCTGTGTGACCCCTGGGCAAGTTACTTAACTCTGTTTGCCTCAGTTTCCTCATCTATGAAATGAGCCAAAGAAGAAAATGGTAAACCACTTCAACATCATTGCCAAGAAAACCCCAAATGGGGTCACAAAAAATGAGATACAACTTGAAATGACTGAACCACAAAACCAGGTATTGATCTTAAACTGTGTCATGGTATTCTATCTGAAAATTTGATTGAAAATTATATTTTCTAATATTTCAGAAGATCCATGGTTTTGTGGTTGAGAAACCTCTGTCCATTGATACTGTTCTACATTCTCACATATAATCTTAATTAATTGGGCAGAAATATAAGAATGCACATCATAATTCTCATAGTCAACTTCAAAATGATTTTTAAATATTGTGCTGTAAATGAAATTAAGTTTGAAATATATACTCCTGATTAGTCCCAATTCACACTGCCTGCATTCTCCTCATCTTTGTTCTGTTTGAATTCAGGCTCTGTTCCCAGTCCCTGTCCTGTAATAAATATGCTTTCATCTTACCTGACCTGAACAAAGTAACTACGCCACTTCCTGTTCATTTTTGAACCAGGTATCTGGTGGTATACCCTGGAGGCCTACCCTCTGCTTCTTTCCATCACAAGTACCTTTCTGTGTGTGGTCAGCCATTATTAAAATGTAAGCTTCTAGAAGATGGGATCTGCCTTGCCTGTTTACATTGGGATTCCTAATGTTTACTACTATGCTTGACACATAGTAAGCATTGCCTCTTGCCTCCATTCATTCACATACTTTAGATAATATAAATGAGAATGACATTTGACAAAAATTCAGCAAATACGGACATGAAATCAACTCTTTTCCCTTCTTGCAACTTTTAGTTGACAGTGACAAAGGGTGAGAACAGAAAAGACCAACTATAACTAAAATACATTAAACTCAACAATAAGAAAAATAAGAGGAAAACATTTAATTTCTTCAGAAAATCTATTTCTGCCTTGCTATTTTTTCTAGATATTAATTGAGAACTGGTAAACAAACTTAAAATGTAAAATTAATCCACCTCCCATTTTTGAAATGTCCTAGTTTATTGAGGTTTTAGAGGACCTTTAAGAAGAAGATGAAAAAGGAAGTTGGTAACTGGAAGGAAAATCTTTATAGCAAATTTCTTGGATAAAGGACTTATATACAAGATATATAATTATCTTGTTCAAATAAAACTAAGAACCATTCTTCCATAGCATGATGGTCAAAAGTATGGAATTTTTCCAAGGAAGAAATCCAAGTTGTCAACGTCCATAAAAACACTCTAAATCATTAATAATGAGAGAAATGAAAGTTAAAGAAATTTTGAGATTTTATTTCATTCCAGTCAGATTAACAAAAATGACAAAAAAGGAAATGACAAATGTTAGGACTGTAGAAAAACAGGCACATAAATGTGCTGTTGGAATTGTGAATTGGTCTGAGTTGTGACCCCAAGTTACTAAACTATATATGACTTTTAACCTGACAATACCACTACCAGGTCTATTCTCTCAAAGAAATCAAAGAAAAGATGAAAAACAATATTCTATGATACAATGTAACAATATAACATATTTACATAAAATATATATGAAATTAAAAGTATGCATACTTTTATTTTATTTATATACATATCCCTATAATTCTTGTATTACTCATGCATATTAGAGAATATGTGTATGAATTATCTCATATAACATGTTGATATTAATTATATTACATATGATTATATAAATGTTCATGTACATATGCAAAATAAATATATACATTATACATAGATGTAAAAAATGACGTTAATTCTTTTGTGGGAAGCCGAAAATTGAAAACCAATGAGGTGTTCTTTTATTGGGGTATGACTAAACAAATTGTTTTATATATCTATATCTATATATCTATATATATATATATATATATATATATATATATATATATATATATATATATATATACAAAGGGAATTGAATTTTGTTACACCATAATAAATGATGAAATCAAAAATTTTGGAGAAAAATTGGAAGTCTCTGTGAACTGATAAAGAGTGAAATGAACAGAACTAGGAGAAGACTTTATATGGTGATGATGTTATAAAGAAAACCAACTTTGGAAGAATTAAGTCTGACAAATAAAATGATAAAACTTAAGTCCAAAAGAATAAAGATAAAAACTTGCTATATGTGTCTTGCAGAAGAAGTGATGACCTTAAGATGGTGAGAAAGACATATTTTTATTGGACAATTTGCAAAAATTGTCCATTTTCTGAACTATGCTGGCATATATTAAGGATATTTTTATTTTTCTTAGAAAATACTCAAGGAGGGAGTGGAAGGGACAAAGCAATAAAAAAAAAATAAAATCATAGGCAGGGCTTCCCCTGATTGGAGAACATATTGGTAAAGAGTGATGTAGTAGTGCCACCCCTTAAAAAAAGAGAAATAAAAGAAAACCGTGTTAACAAAGCATTTGTAAATACATACAAGAGAATAATGAATGTTCAGAATTTGAAAAAACAGACAAAACTGTCTTGTAACATTTTCATATCCAATCCTAAATTCTTATATTTGTTGATCTTTGTTAAGTTCTTTATAAAAATGAAAATTCATTCAAAACTATATGTTATGTGAAAAAAGTGAAAAAAAATTACTTTATTTGGATTTGTTTTGCTTTGATTAGCCTAGGCCTGTGGTTTAATCAGTGAAGAATACCTGGTGCAGAAATTCCCTACCCTGGCAGATTTTAGACATCCATCTGTAACTTAGTATTTTAGAAAGTTGCCTGTTTACTTGAAAAGTTGAATATTATTCAATGGTCATGTGCACCCTGTGTCAGGATTTGAATTCTGGTCTTCTTGACTACAAGGTTAGCCCTAAATATAGCCCACAATGTATTTCTCCTCAAATGTATAATTACTCACAATTACCATAAAATCATTAAGGTATAGGGAATTAAAGTTTCATGGACCTCAGAGTCAGAGGTTCTGGGCATATTTGAACTTGGGGCAATTCTTCTCCCAAGGGTCCTAAAGTGACTTTCTCTTGACTCACAGCATTTGTAAGCCAGTCTCCTGGTCCCCTTTTCCAGAGGGAAAGAAAAGATTGACAAATTCAGAAGGAATTTGTTCTGTCCTGGTTTTTGGACTGCCTGTAAATATCATTCTACTAGCTCAGCAAGGCCAATTATGGGTAGGGGGACCTACTTTCCAGAATCCATTTGGTACCTAGGATGCCTGGCAAATTCCCTTGCTGTTCAGCCTGGGTAGAAAGAAAAATAATAGCACAATATAGATATTAAAAGGTCACTTCCATTAAGACTGAGTGGATGATGTTAATAATGTCAAGACTGAACCTCACTTCTTAGCCACAGACTATGGCCCAGAACTCTGTTCCTGCTAAATGAAGCTCTCTCCCTCTCTAAATCAATAACTAAACACACCTTTCTTATGCACATATTATGATATTAGGTAGTAGGGTTTATAAAATCAATAATTCAAGAGCCCTTGACCTTAAGAAGCATATTGCAAATGAAGGAGGAAACATACACTTAGATACCAAATATAAAGGGAGAGAGAGAGGGACTGGATATGGAATTTCCTGGATATGAGAAACTCCCCACTGAGAAAGACAGTAATGCAGGCAGGCATCTTCTCTGCCACTCATAGCCTTTGGAAGTCTGGAGATCATTGGGAGTCCCCAAGACCCTTTCAGAGAATCTGTGAGGTCAAAACAAATTTCTTAATAATATTCAGACATTTTAATTTCTAATATGGAAAAAATCAATAGATACAGCCCTGAGAAACAAAATCCCTCAGGGGAGGGATCCTTAGTGATTTTTAAAAAGCATAAAAAGGGTCCAAGGGCTGAAAAAGGAAAACTTCTGGGTTTAATACATGGGGGCTTGATGACTGTGTGACCAGCTGCCATGATGCTAAAATTGAACATAAGAGGTTCACTTGTTTTTGGAACATCTTTAAAATGCTATAGTGTTTTATTGCTATACCACAGTCTTTTGAAAGCATTAGGTATATCTTTGTGGACTTTGACATCACTGCTGACTGAGAGGTTGTATCTAAGTCCAGGACCCCTTCAGAGCTCAAAATAAGACATGTATCAAATAAAGTGCGAACGAATCATGAAAAAATAAAGGAAGGAAAATAATTTCTCATATGGGAAACATCAATCCATAGCCAATATTAATGGGAAAAAACAGCAATGTTCAGATATATCTAACATGTATATCTAATATATATATATATAAAATACAATTTTAAAAATATTATTGAGTAAGATAAAATAATACAGAAACACTAAAAATGAGAAATAATACCATACCAAGAACATGGTATAAACAGTACTGTAGCAACTGCAAGAATGTCAAGGTAGGGTTAGAACATAAAAGAATTAAAGAAAAAATTAGGTTGGAAAATTAGGCTTTCAAAGAAGAATTCAAAAAAGACAAACAAGAGAATAGATATTTTGGGGAAATGATGGAAACTGCATCTAAAATAATAGGTTCTCTTTTAAAAAGAGAGAGAGATTGACAGATTCAGACCTCAAAAAATGCATAAATAGTAGGAAAAAATCAGAAAATAGTCAAAAGATAACATGATTAGACTATTTAATGTCTCTAAGTCATAACCACTGACCTTGTTGACAAAATGCACCAAGACAATTTCAACTTTATTCATTTCCCAGCCAAACCACAATGAAATAACAAGCCAGAACATTCTTCTTTAGAAAATCATAAAAGAAAATTACATATACTTTTTCATAGACTTAAATTTGGAAGTGATCTCAGAACTCCTACAACCCAATCGCTCCATCTTACAGGTGAGCAAACTGAAGCCAGAGAGATAAAAGAAATTGATCACAGTTAGGGAAATAACCTTTTTTAAGTAACAGAATTGAGTTAATATTATTACTAATTCTACCATTGTAATGTTTGAAGTTGAAGAAAGAATTTTACATCTATTACATCATTTGACACCTTGTGAAGTAATGTCATTTTACTGACTGCTCTCTGAAATTTAACAAAAAGGGAAACTGGGGCAATCCTCTACGTGAAAGACAGTAAAAGTTGTTTCCTCAGCAAGTAATTGTTAATTGATGAAGTCACTGAGAATAAGTTAGATAATAAGAAGACCAGCAGACTTCAGGTGAACTCAACCAATCAAAAGACCTTGGCCTTCAGAAAATTGTAAAGTTTTTGATAAAGGAATCAAATCTAAAGCTAGCTGGAACTAGCCAAGAAAAATGACCTAGAGTTACCTGGAGAAGGCTTTTCTTCACTGCACTTGCTTTAATGAACTTCATGTATATGAGCAGACACACCCCGCATAAAATTATCCCTCTATTTTCTAATCATGGGTCCTATTTTAAAGCATGTTTGGGAGGGGGAAATCACAGTAAGGGAGGTTACGTAATGGGCATAGAGAGAACATGGTGACCTTTTGGAGAATGGACCAATCCATCTCCTGGTGGGAGGATCTGTCTTGAACTAACGGTATATAGCTCATCTCACTTCTGTATTTAGTGCTCCCTCCACCTGAAAAGAGGGTGGGAGCCTGCTTTGGCCAAAATGTTCAATTCCTCTGAATTCTGCTACAATAAATTTTCCTTGATACCTTATTGGTGGCAAATGTGTTTGTAACATCTATGCTTGTCAACAAATGAGTTAGTGGTTGTTTCCATTTATGCCAAATATTCTAAGAGAAAGATCCGTTCCCCTTTTATAAGTTTTGGGGATTGCGGAACAAAGAACGCAACAGGGTAGAGGACATCATAGGACTGGGGATGCCATGATACGTTGCAAAGCTGAGGAGTAGGAACACATGACTGATCGGAAGTTAGGTAATGGAGGCTAGCAACAACCGCTCCTTCCCTCCTGAGAGTCCAATACCGGATAACAAACAAGACACCCTTGAAGGACAGCTTGGTGGTATAAAAATTGTAGGCTTGACTTTCCCCCAAGGTCAGTTAAATTTTTTGAGGCAAGACAAGATCAGCGATCAGCAGGAGAGATAGATTTTTAAACTTAACCCATTACAGGCCAGATGAATTTCTAAACTGAATTCAGGGCAAGGAACCCAAGTCATTAGAGGCCAAAATCAATTACTTGTGAATGGATCAACAAGAAAATGAAACAAGATTAACTCAATCTTCTCAAGATGAGGAAAGAGACTGAGAAAAGTTAAAATGACTGCCCCAGGGCCATCTAGCTGGTGAGTACCTGAGGCAGGATTTGAACTGACACCCTCTTAGTTCCAAGTCCATCACTTTGTGCCCCAGATCGTCTATATCTAGAATAAAATAAAATTCTTGCCACTACACCGTGCTTTGCCTTGGAAGTCAATGGGATCCATAGTTAGCTTCCTAGAGAAAACTGTGTTAGTCTTTCATGTAGATCAGCTGAAAGAAATGTCTGGATTAAACTAGACAGAAAAATGATCTCTTGCAACTCTGAAATTCATAGAAACTCAACACCTAAAAGCATAAGGGACTATATATACATATGTGCATACATACACATGTATAAAATAAGATATATATGTATATTATGTAATATTATAATGTATAAATGGTAATATCTTATATACATAGGTCTATGTGTAAAATGTGTATATAATGTGTGTGTATATATACATATGTATGGTTATGTGTGTATATATACATATATGTATACACACACACACATATATATGTTCCAGTGCAGATTTGATTTAATATTGCTTGGAAGGGGATTCTATAGATTGAGATCTACCAAGAAAGGAGGAAGAAAGGCTACACGGGAGAGAGAGGTCCAGCATCTCGGCTGGGCAGAAATGGTAACAAGACATTACCTTTTAGAAATATCTTATTTGAAGGTCATCAAGAGAGTAAAGAATAAAAATTATGTGCAGTGTTAAAAGGGAAGCTTAGATTAAAAGGGGATGGAGTAGGAAAGGAGAAATTGAAAACAAATGTAACACTTCTGGGAGTTACAGGAGTTGGACGGCATTCAGAGAAAATTTGAGTGACGGGGATGGAGGAGAATTAGCATATAAAAAGTCTTTTAAGACATAGTAAAACAGATGGTTTCATCCTTTGTTTCAAAAACTATTTCTTGTCCTTGGATATGAGACACCTGCATCTTTGTCTAAAACAAGTACCTCAACCTTGATGTCTTAGATCAAAGAGATTTCTTCAACAATTATAGAAGTATCTAGTCATCACCTGCTCTTTGGACACAACATTTTCTCATTCTGTTAATTCATCCTACAAGCTGCATGGCATATTTTCCTCAAGAAATCTAACTTTTTTTCACTTGACTGGTTCTCCCTCTTTCTATCCCTGCCTCTCCTGTGAAATGTTTTACTTATCCATCCTTAGGTGACCTGGAATTATGCTAATTGGCTATGTACTTCTGAGCAAGCCTGACACATTTAAATGACCCAATCCATATCTCAGGAAAATGAAACTGCTAATATCAAGAAGTCTTCCCCAGCAGGCTGATACATTTATTTTCTTTTCAGTTTGCCTAGTAGATCATGCTCAGCATGGTGGAGTTGTGAGATTATCCCTAGGTTTTTCTGGAAGTTAGGGTCAGAAATTCCCCAACAGTGTTTAAAAGTAGAGGGGAAATAGGAAAGGTGACCTATGAGAAGAGAATTGAGAAAAGAGTTGCATGCTAAATTGTATATTAAAAAAAACAGATTAGAGGGAAACAAATTTATTTATAACCTCAAATTCATAAGATCTTATCTCACCTAACATATAGGGAAATGTTAGGATAAATTAAAAGTTATTATGCTTCAGATGATTTCAAAAGAAAGGAAGTAAGCAGGCATTCATTTATTAAGCACTTGCCATGTACCTGCAGACACCAAGTCCATTCCCAAACAGGATAGATACAATGTTTGTTGATCTGACCAAGGCCTTTGTTACTGTCAGTCATGGAGGCCATCATGGTGAAATTGGGTTGCCTACAGAATTATATCAGCATTGCATACCAGTTCCATGATAACATACTCCCACTAGTTCTGGATGAAGGATGGTGCTTTTATGCTTTCCTAGTCACCAGTAGAATGAAGCAGGGTTGTATGCTTACTCCCAGACTCTTCAGCATGTTATTTTCCCTAATGTTGTCAGATACCTTCAATAAGGATGAAGATGGCATCAAGTTTGGCTTTTGCACTGATTATAAACTATGTTAATTTAAAGAGGCTACAAGCCAAAACCAAAGTGGAGGGGGAGTTGGTGTATAGTTTTTTGTTCAAAAATGATTGTGTACTCAATGTAGTCTCTGAGACCAAGATTCACCAAAGTATGGCTCAGTTGTCTGCTGCTGGTGCTAGTTTAGACCTGAAAATTAACACCAAGACAACAGAGGTTGTCCACCACTTAGCCCTGTACCATGCTTAAGTGAAATCACTGGTCACAGTAAATGGAGAAATTGCAATTACTGTGGATGAGTTTACTTATCTTGGCAGTATAATTTTTCGGGATGTTCACAAAGATGATGAGTTTGATGTATTCATTGCCAAATATAGCTCATCCTTTAGGAGGCTCAGAAAGAAAATGCAGAAGAGAAGAGGTATCAGGCTATATGCCAAACTGAAGGTCTGTAAAGCCATTATGCTGACCATGCTGCTGTATGCCTGTGAAATCTGGACAGTCTATCAGTGCCATGACAGAAAACTGAACCACTCCCACTTGAACTCTCTCAGGAAGATTCTGAAGAGTACCCAGTGAGGTAAGGTACCAGACCTTGAGGTCCTTTCTAGGGCTTAAATTCAAAGCATCTGGACTCTATTACATAGAGTACAAGTCCAATGGGCTGGCTGCCACATGGTTCAATTGCTTACTCAGAGAACTTATATAAAGTAAGTGCTCATGTGGTGAACAGAAGAAGCAGGATAAGGACATTCTTGGGGGCAGAGCTAAGATGACTAAGTAGAAGGACAGACCTTCTCTAGGTCTCCCCCCATAACCCTTAACTTACCTGTAAAAAATGACTCTAAACAAATTCTAGAGCAGCTGAAGGTCCAAAAGGACAGAGTGAAATAGATTTCCATTCCAAGATAGCCTGGAAGTCTGACAGGAAAAGTTTATTGCACCATGTTTAGAGTGGAGCACAGTCCAGTGTGGGTCACGCAACATGGACAGGATTGGGGCAGCCTTCAGGCACAGAATCACTGGCAGCTGATGCAGTTTCCAGATTTCTTAACCCATAAACATCAAAGACAGCTTCAAAGGTCAGTAAGAAAGTTCTTTCATCTGGGAGAGAGCGGAAAAAGGATCTGGCCCCAGTCTCAAGGTGGTAGCAACCACTTTTGGAACTCTCAGCCTAAGGACCCTGGGAGAATCAAGCAGCTGATCTGGGGCTCAGTCCTGAGTAACATTCCTGGTTTGAGGAAGAGTAGTGTAGGAAGTGCAGAAGTGTAGGAAGAGAAGTGTAGTGGAGCTGGTGGAAGCTGTGAAGAGGGAATTCTACTCACTGTTACAGGACAGAAAAGAATTCTTTTGTTTGTTCACAGACCAGAACACAGGCCAGGAGAGGAATAAACTCTTCTCCCTTGATTGTGCCACCTTGGAGGAACTGAGAACTTACAGATCCCCAGTGATATCTTAGAGAACAGCTGCACAAAACCTCTGAAACCTAGGGTAGTATACCCTCCACTTGACGAAGGACTCAAAAGTCAAGTAACTAGATGGAAAAATGCCCAAAAAGAGGAAAAAAAAGACTATAGAATGTTACTTTCTTGGTGAAAAGGTATTTTCTTTCATTCTTTTGGATGAGGAAGAACAAAGCATACAAGCAGAGGTAGACAGCAAGGTCAAGGCTTCTACATGCAAAGTCTTAAAAATTGTTTTAACATGCAACTGGAAATTAAACCATACAGGCAATGGAGTACGGAAATCTATTTTGCCTTACAGAAAAATAGTGGAGAAGGGGGATATAAGAAGGGGAGGCAATAGAAAGGAGGACAGACTGGAAGAAGGGGTGGATGGGGTACATGCTGTCCTGGGGAGGGGGTGTGGGGAGAGATGGGGAGAAAATTTTGAATTCAAATTCCTGTGAAACTGAATGTTGAGAACTGAAAGATAAATAAATTATTTTAAAAAATAAGGATCATCTCAAGGCATTCTCTAAAGAACTTTGGTATTGACTGTGTATCATGGGAAAGGTTGGCACAGGAATGCCCAGCATGGCATGTCTGCATTAAAGAAGGTGCTATACTCCATGAGCAAAGCATAATCACAGAAGTACAAAGGATATGTAAAGTGTTTCAATCCAGAGCCAATTTAATTGTAAATGTTCTAAAGGATCATTTCTGATAAATTTGTTATAATGCCTTCCAGACTCCTATTGGTCTGTTCAGTCACAGCCAAAAACACTGGATCCTGATGACAGCATTTGTGATGTCATAGATCTTTCTTCAAAAACAAGAGTAGAACAGCAACAACCATCTGTGTGCCTGAAATTGTGTTAAGTACTGGGGATATAAACAGAAGCAAAAACAAGTCAGCGCTTGACCTGAAAGAGGTTATATTCTTGTGGGTAGGTGAAATAGATGAAGAGGTTCTGTGACATGATGTATGTGTTGAGGAGAAGGGATAAAAGTACCCAGTATGAGGTCATGGCTTTGGAGTTTAGACAGACAAAAAAATAAGGCTGGGAAGAGAAAGAAAGGAGTTAAAAAATAATTTCACCTAAGATAAAAAAAAATACTCAAAAAAAGGAGATAAAATAATATAGAAAAAGAAGCAAAACTATTCCTCTCTGGTGGCCCTCAAAGTTTCTCCAAGGCTCTGCACATCTGAAAAGAGTGAACATAAGCTCCCTGAGTGCAGAAACTGTATTTTGTTTTGTTTTGAATTCCAAGGGCCAAGCACAGTGTCTTGGACATTGTGAGTAGCCAATAAATGGCTGCTGGATTGAATTGTGGGGCTGTGAAAAGAATACTGAATTTGCAGTCATAGGACCTGTGTTTGCATTCTACTTTGCTACTGATCTTGGGCAAGTTGCTGCCCATTTCTGGATCTCAGTTTCTTTGTCTATAAAGTGAAAGGGTTGAACTTGATGATCTCTAATATTCCTTCAGCTCTAAATCAATTATCCTATGGTAGGAAAGAGGAAGACACCATCAATAAGGAATGAATGTCATTATTAAATATGTATATATTAACTTAATTAGAACCTAATATTAAAGGAAATGTTAACCATAAAGCCAAAAAGCCTCTGCTACAAGCCAATAATTGTAGATGTCTTTAATATTATTCTTTTAGAATTTAATACATAAAAAGAAAAGAAGTAAATCATACATTTGAATAGGACCTGGTGACAAACACCACTAGATTTGACAGAACTAAGGCAATTATAGAATGAGAATTTTTTTTAAAATATCTATTTTTCAGTATCACATGCTATGTTTAAAATGCGGGTCACATGTGATGGTATCAGATGATCTTAGAAATTGAAATAAAAAATATTTAAAACATTTTCTTAGATTGTTAACACAACAAAAATAAATGATCAACAAAAGAAATATGAAGAAAAGATATAAATCCAAATGACACCTAAGCCACAGAATCCTCAACAATAAGGAAGTCAAAGAATTGCAGGTTCAGAGGCCTAAATCCAGGTTAAATTGAGTAGGGGCTCACCTACAATGGCCCATTGTCACCGACTCTAAGCCCAAGACTCTTTTGATAGCTTGAGTAAAGTATAGAGATGGCTGACAAGGAGAAAGAGGAGACGGCGTATGTCTTTTCTCCTCTCTTCAATTTATCCTTATATTTTGGTTCTTTCCCTTTTGTCTATAAACCTACAATTGTACCCATATATCTCCCATCCTTAAAAAAATCCATCACTTTATTCCATCCTAGCCCCATATCTTTCTCTATCCCTCTTCATTCCTGTGGCTAATTTCCTTGCGAAATCAGCTTACTGGTGCCTCCATTTCACTTCTTAACCCTTTGCAATCTGTCTTTGAACTGCCTCATTCAATGGAAACTGCCCTCTGTCTAACAACCTATGATCTCTTAGTTGACAGACCTAATGACTTTTCCAAGTTTGATCCTCTTTGACCTGTCTGAAGCATTTGATGCTGATGTTCACTTTCTCCTTGATATCTTCTCATTTTTACCTGTCTAACAAGTCTGTTTAGTTGGTTCTTTATCCACCTCATATGCTATAACTATTTATATCCCACAAAGCTCAGTCTCGGGTTTTCTCTTTCCCTCTGTACTCTCAATTGGAAATGTCAGCAAATGTGGATTCTGTTATCTCTGTGAAGATGATTCTCAAATCTATACATCCAATTCTAGTCTGTCAGCTGAACAGTAGTCATCTATCATCAGCCAAAAGTTGGACATCTCAAGCTGCATGGCCCGTAGACAGATTTGATACAGAACTCATTATCTTTATCCAAAATACTTTCCTTTCCCTTCTGAGCTTCCCTTTCACCAATGAGAGAATCAATATCCTCACCCAAGCTTTAAAACTCAATACCATTCTCAGCTATTCATCCTTACTCACCTCCCATATCAAAATATTTGTCAGATTTTGTCATTTTGTCCTTCCCAACCTCTCTCTTTTATGTGTCCTTCTTGTTCTTTCTATAAGCACAGCCTTGTTCAGGCCTTTATCACCTCTTCTTTGAAGTATTTGAATGGCCTGCTAGTTTGTCTCCTAGCCTCAGATCTCTTTTGCTCCTAATCTATCTTGCGCCAAGCTGTAAGGGTGATCTTTATCAAAGGGCACGTCTGTTCATGCCATTCTCATGCTCAATGGATTCCTCAGGCTACTCATCTCCAGGATCCAATATAAAATCATCTCTTTGGCATTTAAGGCTGTTTGTACCCTGGCTCCTTCCTCCCTTTCCTGTCTCCTTATACTTCACTCCCCTCTACTTCTTCTCCCAGGAATCAGCCAGTGACCTATTGGCCTTTCATCAGACTTGATATTGGATCTCCATGCTTGGAAGGTTCTACCCCATTAACTCAGTCTTAGTTCTCTAAACTTCCTCATTCAGGATTCTGCTTGAGTCTCCTCTTCTACAGGAGGGCTCTGAGTCCCAGCTGCCAGTGACTCCTCTTTCACTTTGCATTTACCTGCTCTACAAAGGGGAGGGCTTGGTGGTTTTATTTGTTTATATTTATTTTCCTTTTAATTTCTAGAGTATAACACAGTGACAGTATTTTAAAATGCTTACTGAGTGAGGTATATACAGAAAACTCAAATGTGGATTAAAAGATGATTTGGGTAGGGAAGGCATTAACTGGGGGATCAGAAAAACCTCAAGGAGATGGCGTTCAGGTGAGTCCTACAACCTAATCATTCTGAATGTTAGAGGTAGGAAGGCAGGGAATTCCAAGCATGGGGGAGAGCCACTGCAGAGGTACAGGAATGGGAAATGAGGACCACATATGAGGACCAGTAAAAAACCCTGAACTGAAGAGAGCATGAATGATGTTAACATAAAATAAAACTGCAAAGTAAGTTGATGGTAGGATGTGAATGGCTTTAAATATTCCAAAGATCAGTTTATATTTGGTGCTAGAGGTAATATGGAACCTCTGGTGTTTACCAAAAGGGAGTGACCTAGAATCTGCTTTAGGAAAATCAATTTGACTTTATAGGAAGGTTGGATTGGAGTGGAGAGAACTTTGAAGCTGGAAGGATAATTAGAAAGCTGCTACAACTGATTGGGACTGAGGTAAAGAAGATCTCAACTAGGGTCTTGATTGCATGGGTGGAGAGGAAGGATTCCACTAGAGAGATCTCTTTTTTAAGGAAACGAAAAGATTTGCCCAGTGATTGGATTAGGGATTGAGGGAGTATGTGAAAGTGAGAAATCAAACCTGACAATCAAAGTTAGACACTATGGTGACTGGAATTCAGTCTAAATTGTGTACATCAGCCTTTCCTTAGAGACATTTGATATAGTTATTTTCTTTCTGATCCATACATTTCTTTCTTTTCTCTGTTTTTTGAAGCAATCAAGGTTAAGTGACTTGCCCCAGATCACAGTTAAGTATCAGAGGCTGAGATTTAAACTCCACTCCTCAACTCCAGGATTGATGCTCTATCCACTATACAACCTAGCTGTCCCAGATTTCTCATTATCAATTTACTTGTGTCAGTTGAGTACCTCCTAAAACTTTTAAAAAAAATCTTATATCATTCAGTTGTCCTTTATGATCTCTTCTAAATTTTGTCTTGTTGAGAATTCATTCTCTAGCCCATCAAATCTGTCCCATTTTCTTTGATTTTTTTTTTATTATTGCTAGCTAAGAAAAGGTGACATTTTCATGTTTAGATCATTTAGCCATTTGGAATGTGTACCTTTCAATCAAGCTGAAGTTAGGGCTTTGTCAAACTTATGTATAGTATTCAATAGGTGATTAATAACAATTGATTTATACGTGTAAATCATTTTTCTCATTTCTTCTCCTCAAGTCTTAGGAATCAGTTGAAAGCCACTAATTGAATTGTTTGAGTGAATTCAATGCCCTATGATCCCATTCCACCTAGCCGCTTGTGTGTGTGTGTGTGTGTGTGTGTGTGTGTGTTGTGGCTCTTGGTATGCATTTTTATTTGAATTGATTTACGTATTTAAGCAAAGTTATATAGTTCATTAGTAAACTATTGTCTTTCATATATTTTCTTACGATTCAATATTGCTCTTTCAATGAATATTTATAAAAGTAGAATTTGGTGTAAACTGATGGACCTTTTTCAGAAATAGAAAGAGAATGTGAACTGCTAACATTACATTCACTGGAATTGATACAAATAAAAGGGATGAAAAAAGGACAAATTTCAGATCACAATAGAATGATCATACAAGTGTTTATTAATTGTAGAGTTAAATGCCTGGCTAGTTTTTGGTATGTTGACAATAGAAAATCAAGATGTTGATATTTTACTTATTTGCATATTATGCTAATTTTCAAACCAATACCCTCGGTAAGAGAAAATACACATTGCATATATTACTTGAGCTATTCATTAGGTTTCATTTTCTTGAAACTTAGTCATTAATCTAATATAACAGTAATTTGCATGTCTCCACAACATGAAAGCTCTAAAAAAAAAATCATGGTGACATCAAGGCAAGGTAATTTATCTTGAAGACAAAACTTTAACATGAAAATTACATTCTGGTTTTGAACTTCATAAACATTGAATGAGTCTTTACCATCTAACACCAAAAAGAATTAATTTAACTTATAAAAATTTTATGTTGATTCTGAAAGTCTGAATAAGCAGTATAATAAAAAAAAAACAAAAAAAGAAAATCTTTGTAACCCATACCCTTTTATATCTTATCACCTATCTAATGTTAATGCAAAGAATTGAGAACAGTTTTTTCTAACTATATTATATATAGCATGATTCTAAAGTCTTAATATATTTCTTTATAAGGAGATGGTCAGAACTCTATTTATCTGTAAATCTGTCTAGAATATGAGTGAATTTTACACATTAGGGTCTTTTTTTTTGGTTTTTACCATGTATGCATATACAGGAAAACTTTACTATTTAACTATCCATTTTGAAAACATTTGATTCTAAATTTTGTGGAATGGGCCAGAGAGTCTCATCCTCTCTCCAACCCTTGTAATAGTTCCCTTTAATCTAGGAACAGACTCCATTCATGACTGACTGGAAATTTTTCCCTTCTACTCAGGACCTACCTTAGGCAATGTCTGCTTCAACCTTTCTTTCAATGTGTACATTGACTGCCAGACTGAGTCTACAAAGTCATTGTGCTGACTTCATTGTTGTATGCCTATGAAACATGGATAATCTACCAGGGCCATGCCAGGAAACTGAATCACTTCCATTTGAACTGTCTTAGGAAGATTCTGAAGATCACCTGGCAGGATAAGGTACCAGACACTGAGGTCCTTGCTTGAGTTGAATTGCCAAGCATTCAGACTATGCTCCAGAGAGCACAACTCTGATGAGTTGGGCATGTTGTATGAATGCAGAATATATGCTTGCTAAAAAGACTATTTTATGGAGAGCTCACAGGAGGCAGATGATTACATGTTGGCTAGAAGAAACGATAAACGACACTGTTAAGGTCTCTCTCAAGAACTTTGGATTTGATTTGCAACATGAGAGACACTGGCACAAGACTGCTCATCATGGTATGCTCACATCAGAAAAGGTGCTGTGCTCTTTGAGCAAAGAAGAATTGAGAGAACACAAAGTAAATGTAGGATGCGCAAATTTAGAGTATCCACCCTAAATGTTCACATGGACTATCTGTGTCCAATCTGTGGTAGAGCATTCCAAGCTAGTGTTGGTCTGATCAGCCATAGTTGGACACATTGAAAGTCGAGTTTATCATGATGATTTCACTATGGTCCTCTTTGAGAATGAAGGACAACAACCAGACCTTAGGCATAAAGGCTTCCCTGACAGTTCCTGTGACCCCTCACTTTTTCATTACTTTAGAGGCTGCTCTTCTGTCCTTCTAGCTAATATACATGGTGACCTTCAAAGCCTTATCATTTTTCTATGTCCGAACAGCATCCATTTGACTATTTTTCAAAAAAATGCTTTTGAAATGAAAGATTAAGATATTTGACAATATCAAGAAAAATAAAGTTAAGCTGAAACAAATATCAGTCAATAGATAGTTACATTACATTATAGGGATTAATGTGACATGACAAAAAGTACATTTATGATGGGATTATTTTAGACTTTTTCATTTTCTAACACTTTATTAAAATTATTTTGAATATAGTTTATAGGAAACTCCGTACACACATGTATATATACATATATATACATACATATATATAAATAGTATGTATATATAGGTTAAATTTTTTTCTCTTCTTTTATAACCATGAATATCAGTTTAAAAAAACATTTTGAGGGAGAGAACTGGAAAAAAGGAAAAGGAGTGGGGGTAGAGAGGCAGAGATAGAGACAGAGACAGACAGAAAGAGACAGTCATTCAGACAGAGACAAAGAAAAAAGGAGGGGTAGGGAGAGTGGGGCAGGGAGCGGGGTGGCATAGAAAGTATAAATGCTCAAAGAGAATACTTGAATTCACTTTATTACCTCTTTGGAAAAGTGAAGTTTTGAATATTACTCCTAGTCTTCTGTACAATAGAAACTAATATTTGATTTCTTTTTAAGTTATTTGAATCTTGTTGTCACTTGCAGAGGGAATTGTTATACTTGCTGAGGAAAAAAAGGAACTATTACATATCAATCCAACAAACATTTATTAAGTAGTTTCCCTATACCAGGCACAATGCTGAATACTGCGGATATTAATAAGGGAATTGAAAAAAAAGAAACAAACTAAAAACAATCCTTGCTCCTCAAAGAGCTCATATTCTGATGGGGGAGCCAAGATGATGATGATGGCCAAAATTTATATAGTGCTTCTTATATACCAGATACTGAAGCCAGATTTGAACTCTTGTCTGACTCCAGGTCTAACACTCCATCTACTGTGCTATCTAGCTATAAATAACTTGTAAATAACTAATTCACCACAGCATGCTATTTGCCTCTCAACTTTGAGCCGCTGAAGTACATTAAAATAGCTTTTAACCACTTGGGCAAGATATAAGTAGTCACTTTAGTGTATAGAGTTTAAAAAAAGTCCCATAACTCAAATGTAGATTGTAATCTCCCTGAGGGCAACAACTATTTCAAAGATTTAGAAGGAAATAGATTTCTAAACGAAAAGAACTTCAGAGGGAAATAAGACCAGCCATCTATTTTACAGATGGGAATTGTGAGGAAGAAACAAATCACTTTCTCAGGGTCACAGTAAATGATCCAGGATTTGAACCCCAAGTAAAGCTGCATCTATACCATTATGCCCATCATTTAACTTTGTATTTCTATTTTTTATGTATTTCATCTCTGAGCTTTCCCCATTTGTATTCTCATTGGTGTGCCAGGTGCACAGAAGGCAGCTGACCAGCACTGCCCTCTAAAAAGCTAACAAGAGTTGGGCTTCATCCATACAGGAATGAAAAATCAGAATACTTATTTATAAGCATATCAGTTTAAATTACCTCTCAAGCCATTTGGGTTGAAGAGGCCTGCCTTTCTGTGAACTATGATCACTCCAAAGCCCTCACTTGAGTTCTTAATAAACAATACAGTCTGCTCCATTTGAAGATGGGGCTGATTTGCATGAGACCATCATTATCTGTTAAGGAGTCAACCTCATTTCAAATGTTTGAACAAGCTTAGAGTATAATAAGTAAACATTAAAAAATTTAATCAGCTGGTATTAGATTCTCTCAAGTAAACAAATGTCTGTTATAATAACAGGATATTATGGCTCTCCTGCTACTTCTATCATCTGAGTTTAGTCTAATTTTGGGAAGCTCATTACTGCAAAGTGGATGGATGGTTCATTGATTCACTCGATCAGTTGTTTTCCTAAATGAAGAGTTATCATTTCTCCTACCTTGTGTACAGTATCTGGTTATGAACTGATAGAAGAAGTTAACATGTTAATTAGCCAAAGCAAAGCTGTATTTATTCTTCTGACAATATACTTGAACAGGATGGAGTAGTGCCTGGCTCATTTCTTCTCATTCTGAAAGGCATGTCTGAGTAGCCCATCACTCGGCTGCTGAAAACTTACAGAAGTTAATGCTTTAGAGATCAAAATGAAATATGGGAAAACATAGACTTAATGATGACATAGGATACAAGTTAGCAGAGGATAAAATATGACAAACATCACTTGAAAGATATTTACAAAAAAATGACTATGGAGAGAATAATTCCTCACTTTATCAATAGTGTAGTTAGGAGATACATTTATATTTCTAGAAAATGTTTAACGTATCTTTTTTAAAAGCATTCTGCCACATGATAAGTGGTGAAGGCTGCTTAAATTAAATGCACTGGGCAGGAAACCATATTCAGGGAGAATATTTTAGGTATGCCATGTGCTTCAGGCATGAAAACAAAGGGAAGTCCAAAGAAAGACTAACTCTGGAATGAATAGTACAATATTAAATCACTAACTTCATAAAACAGAGGGAATCTAATAAGTAGGGAAGAACATGATCATATGAAGTCAAACCTAATCTAGAGAAAGCTATAGGAGGAGGACACATCATTTGGGGATGCTTCAAACTAAGCAACATTTTCAAGGTGAGAGGAGATTCCATTTGAGACTAACATCTTGATTCATCCATAAATCCTGCAGCTAAGAATGTGAACAAAATCTGAGAGAGACAGTATGAAAAATGAAATAACAACAGTGATAAGAATTAGCTGTGTGGAACTAGTGGAAAGGTGAAATAATCAGGCAAACCTAATTCAGGTACCATTAGCTTGAATTAATCTAATTTTGATTAGTTTAATTTTTTATTGGATTCTATTAACTTACTTGGACATATAGTCATAAGCTGAGAATTGAAATTCTATTTCTTTCCTCTAATTTTATGTGCAGTCTCTGAAGAAATGATCATATCAAGTCTATCAATTTCCTTTTTTTCTAAAAGAACTTAAAACTCAAGGAACTTTAAGGTGAATGACTTTAAAAATGTAGATAAAAGAAATCAAATGATCTTCAACTAATCTTGTGACATATTGGCATAAGGAGATAGACATCATCCTCCATTAGGATAACTCCCTCTAACAATATAGATCCCTACTTTGCAGCTTAGAGTCTCAATGGACAGAGCCATGGGTCTGGAGCCAGGATGACCTGAGTTCAAATCAAGCTTTAATCTTTTACTACCCATGTGACCATGGACAATTCTCTTGACCTCTGCTTGCCTCAGTTTCATCAGCTGTAAAATGGGAGAAATAATAACACCTACCTCCCAGTGTCACTGTAAGAATCAACTTAGATAATAAACTATAAAACATTTAATGCAGTCCTCCGCACATAGTAGGTGCTATACAAATGTTCTTTATTTCTCTTCCTTAGAGAATCAGGGTAACCTCCAGCATATATCAGTCAGGGTTGGGAAACAATTCTTCTTGGTTCTAAGACCAACTCTATTGGTACTATGAAATCTATTTTACTTTTGAGGAAACTGAGGCAAACAGAAGTATTGTAATACTGGTGGTAGCAGCAGCACAGCTAACATTTATATAGTACGTACAATGTGTCAGTCATTGTGCTAAGCACTTTACACTTATCTGATTTTCACAACAATCCTAGGAGGTGGGTTCTACTCTTATCCCTATTTTACAGTTAAGGAAACTGAGGTAAACAGAAGATTTACCTGAGATCACACAACTAGTGACTGTCTAAGGTGTGATTTGAATTCAGGTCTTCCTGGCTGTATTCAATTTTCTGCCTAGATGCCTCTTAGGGACAAATGAAGGGGGAAATATTCCTCATGAATTGTTGTGGTGATTGTGGGTAATAATGCATTAGATTCCTTCTTTAAAGGTCACCTGTAATAATAAATCATGATAAATGTAATATGGGAGATCTTGTCATTGCAAGGAGTCTCATTGTTGTTCAACAGGCAATTGTTACATGAAAGACATGTTAATGTTGTCTTCTCCAGTAGAACTCAAGGTTCTTGAGGTCCATGACGGTTTCATTTTTGTTTCTGTAATCCTAGCATTGGGACCTGACATATAAGAGGTATTTAAGAAACTGGTCCATAGGGTTCATCAGAGGTCTGGGTAGAAAGAGGGGAACTCAGTGACCAGCTCTAGTCCAACTAGCTTATTTTACAGAGGAGGAAGGTGAGGCCCAGAAGGATGAAATGACTTGTCTGAACTCGCTCAGATAGAATGTACATGAGGCATGTTGTGATTGTTGTTTGCCCTTTGTTCTAGAAGAGGACTGATGACATCTGGAGGGTGATGTCTTGATCTGCCTGTGATTTGGATTCAAGTGAGGCAGAGCTGTGCAAAGCCATCAGCCTCACTCTCTTCTCCAGAGTCATTGAAGTCCAGTGGCAAGACAAAGGTCAGGATGACTGGCCGTGGTTCAGGGTGCAGTGGATGACACTGGTCTTTCTAAATTAAGGTCTTTTACAGGTTTCAGTTTGTCTGAGGCTATGCCTATTCAATGAACAAGGCTAAGTAAGAACTGAGACAAAAGATGGTTGGTTTGATACGCAATGACAAAAAATATCAGTCCAGGAAAGGAAGACCTTCAAAGTTTCTGACCAGAACAGAAGACAATCTGAACCTAGGTTCTCTGATTGAAGAACCAGTCATCTTTCCATTGTATTTAGATTGGATCCTTTTGGGAAGTAGAATTCTTGGGTGAATTCACAGAACACTGTGGTATTCACATAGTGTATCACTAACCATTATGGAATTTTCTTTTTCTTTAATAAATTCCAGAGATAACAACGAACAATGGAGAGGGTTGGCTTTGGGTCATGAAGACCCAATCTCACCTCCTGCACTTACTGGCTATGCAACCCTGGGCAAGTCAGTTGACCTTTGGATTTATTCACTGAGACCTGAATGCATATTCTGACTCATCCCTTTTTACCTTTGTAACCTTGGTCATGGTAATCCTTTCTAATTTTAGATGAGAGTCATTGTGATGTAGTAGAAAAGAGGAACTGGAGCCAAACCCAATGGACCTGAGTTCTAGTCCTTACTTGACAGTTTACCACTTTGTGTGACCTTATATTCACAAAAACATTTTATGTATTACAGTTTACCAAGATTTAGTAAGGACATCTGGGATTCAAATTATCTACATTATAGATTTCATCATATTTGATCATTAAAATAAAGTGCTGAGATCTACAGTAGTTGATAAAGTCTCCACAGTGTTGGTCTTCCACATAAATAATATCATAGGTCCTTCACTTTTCTGATGCTAAGTTGCTGACAAATTGTTACATCCCCAATATGCTACGATAATTTTTTGATGTGAATAAAGCAGTAATCTTTGCTATTGAAATCTTGACATCCCATGTGTTTAAGTAGAATCTACAAGTCATTATGCAATGCCTTCTATTGGATAAAGTACCTGCTCTGGATGGTCTTCCTAAGTTCAGATACCACCCCAGACATTTACTAGTTGTGTCACTCTTGGGTAAATCACCTAACCCAGTTTACATCAGTTGCTCATCAGGAAAATAAACTGGAGAAGGAATTGGTAAAACACTCTGGTATCTTTGCCAAGAAAAACCCCCAATGGGATCATGAACAGTCAGATAAAGCTGAAAGATGACTGAGAAACAACATATACATGAAGGAAAAGATAACTATATATCTATAACCTAAGCTCTACATGAGCACATAAAATTATTCCTCAAATGACAAACTGAAAATAATGTTTTAAAATGTTTAAATTTTTTTAAATTTTAAATTTAATTTAAAATGTTTAAATAAATGTTTATATAATGTTTTAAAAAAGTAAAAAATAGATTCTTTTGACTGTTTTGCCATCCATCTTCTCAAAATCATTTTATTTAACCAATTTTTCCCCATTGAATTCAGATTCTGTCATTAGAGGCTACCTATTGGCTACTCCTAAAGACTCAAACTCTATCAATATAGAGTGACTGGGCAAGTCACTTAACCTCCCTCAGTGGCAAATAATAACACCTACCTCTCAGGGTATTTTTGACTATCCAATGAGATAATTTTTGCAAAAAATCACTTAACTCAGGGCTTGACACATAGTAGGTCCTACATAAATGTGTTTTCCCTCCCATTATACTTGATTGCAGAAAAGATCACAGAAATCTAGAGAGTAGGACACTTGAAGACAAATTTCATCTGCCTCTTAAATTAGTCCGTTAGGTTTCCTGCCCAGTGGTGAGTGTACATTTTCCTCTGCCTGAAGTCTTCTCACTCCTTGTTTCTACCTCATAGAGTCATTTTTGCCCCTTGAGATACAGATCTGATATTATCCTCTTTCCTGCTCTTCTATCTGCTCCTGCCTTCCCTCTCAAAATGTCTTGTATTTCATTATTTCATGTATATTTATATTGAATCACTTTATAGTTAGTTATCCTGTACTTATGTCTTTGTGTAGTTTTCTTTCCTGTTTGAATGGAAACTCCTTGAGAGTAGGGATTGTTTATTGATTTATTTATTTTTTCAATCATGTCTCCAATGCCTGGCAGCACTTTACATACAGTAGGTACTTAATAAATACTTGGTTACTAATTGAATAATTAATAGGAGATAGAAATTCATGTCATGGCCATGTTTTGGGCAAACTATATTGGATAAATATGAAAGTAATAGCATATTAGTCTTTGGAATGATCTCATGAAATATTCTTCCTGAGGGATCTAATCTTAGCCTCCTATTTTTCAAAAGAGAAAACTAAGGTCCGGAGAAGTGAAATTACTTGGTCAAGGTCAAAAAGTATTTAGCAACAAAACTGGGACAGTTGGCTTACAACTCTTCGGTTCACTCGTCTGTAAAATTAAGAGTTTAATATCTTCTCTACCTGATTCCCAGGGCCCCTGTGAGATTAAAAGGAGATAACATATGAATGAGATTGGAGAAATTTTTAAAAAGTTCCTTGGACATAAAAGTAGTTGGGAGTATAGCTGAAAATAGCCATGTTCTACTTGAAGTCTACTCTTTCTTCTTTATTTTAGATTTGCTTAATGGATCCCAAAAGATAAATTAAAATGAGTGAATTTTGCAATTGTCTCTAATCTCAAACTGGATAGCACTGTTTTAGAAATTGTGAGGTCAGATTCTTTCTTAAGGTATCATAACAGGTTATTTAATATGCATGATTTCTCCTTGGAAAGAAGGATGGTTCCATCACAAGACAGATAATCATATGCATGGTTAAAGGTTTTTTTAACTTGGGAATCTTTGTACTCTAAAAGAAAAATAACTATTTCAATAGAATTAAGTTTGGAGGTAACCCTAACACGGGTGGGGAACCTGTGACCTCAAGGACACATGTAGCCCTCTAGGTCCCCAAGTGCATCATTCACAGGTTCCCCACCTTGTCTAGTCTTTTAAAAATGATTCAGAGAAGGGATCCATAAACCTCCCTAGCCTACTTGAGGAGTTCATGCCATACATACAAAGGCTGACAATCCCTGCTCCAGTAATTTATTGTTGTACATTCAGAACTGAAAGGGGCTTACAAGATCATCTAGGCCAATCCTCTTATTTTTACATATGAGGAAACTGAGGCCAGGTTAGACCAAGGTCACATAGCTAGAAAATAGGAGAGGCTGGACTAGAACCTGGATGCCATAGCTCATATTTCCACCCCTACTGCATTGCTTTTCATCTGCATTTGAAAGAGAGTAGAGGTCATCTAACTAACTCATATTATGAGTGAGAAAAATGAGGCCAAGAGAGCTGAGGTGAAAACTCAAGTCTCTCCTGACATTAAGTCTGGTGGATTTTCTACCACACTAATGGTCTATCACCCCCACCCCCAACAGGGTCCTTTATCTGTGCATCTTCTTTCTTTTCCAAAAAAGATAGTTGGAATTTGGGGTATGAGCTGGAAAAAAATAGTTTTTCTTAGGATTATATCTCAGATCAAACAGGATCAAAGAGAGAGAATGGAATAAGAAATGTATCCAAGTACAGAGGAAGCATCATCACAACTGCCTTATGACTACTAGGTAGCACCTCATAAGTAGTTAGAATGTTAAGTTTCGGATTGGGAAGATCTGGGCTCAAATTCATGTCTTCTATCCATTGGCTGAGTGATTCTGGGTGATTCACTTAAGGATGCTGCCATTTCTTCCTTTGTAAGGCGGTAATCACCATCATGACTACAGACCCTACATGCTAGGGCTATTGGGATTTTAAAACAAGGCAATGGCTGTACAGAAATTGGCAAACATTAAGGCCTGATATGAAGAGGTTCTCCATACCTAAATTGTGACATCATGGTGTGGATACAGATAACAAAATCCATATTCCTATGTGGATCAGCAGGAAACTGAATGTACTTAGAGAAGAGGGTGGATAGGGTAATGACTTTGTCATCATAATATCTGACATTCATAATGCACATCATGCCAATTAATATTCACCACAATCCAGTAATACTGATACTATAGGAACTGTTTTCTCTGTTTTGCAGATGAAGAAACTAAGGATCAGAGTGGATCAGTAGTTTAATCAAGGTCAGCATCTGGTAAATGTCAGAAGTAGAATTTGTATCCAAATCTGGACTCCAAGATCAGAACTCTTTCTACTATGCAGCGGGACTCAATCTTTATTGGCTTCCCTATCTCTATTTCTACTCTTTTATCTTGCAGCTGATTCAAATGTCTCCTTTTGTCTGCTTCCTATCCAATCAACCATACACCCTTGAGCCTTAATTTCCTTTAGCTTCCATCTGTGACACATAGTAGAAAATGAAAGTAGTTTCTATTACCTTCTTAACCTTGTCAATTTTATGACAATTACCTTTCCCAAGTAGAGAATTTTCATCAGAAGATGGCAGCAAAATCTCAGAATCATAATGTTTAGAATTCTTTTTTTTTTTTAACAAAGTAATCATATTGGCTAGAATATAAAAAAAAATCCATTTTACTCTTACTTACACTGCTAATCTGTTGAAATGTCGGTTGGTATGAATAATGCAACACCATGCAGAATTCTGAAGGCAGTGGGATGAGAGACACTTTATAATTTGAACATCTCCTGGCAACAATAAACAATTTATTTGATCCTTTTAAATTAGCAGGAATGTGTAGATAGTGATTTCAAAGTTTTGCTTTATGTGAGAAGAATTTCTTTAGACATTAACTCTTTCAAAACAAGACATTTCAAACAAACAAAAAAGAAATTCAATAGGAAAAAAGAAAGCAGAAAGTTTTCACATTAAATAAGTTTCATTCTCAGCTCAACCTGTTTTGTTTAGAGTTCAACTGAGATTGAGTTGAAACCTCATAATTTCTCTACCATATGAAGTCAACACTTTGAAATAAAAAGTACTCCGTAATTTGAAATTTAATATTGATGTATCTTAAAGATTCAAATGTATTATTTTCAGATGGATCTACTTTAATATTCTCCTTTCTGTTTAACTCTAAATAAGCCAAGTAGGTTTAGGATAAGTTTTGTTTAGTAGATCATTAGACTTTGAAGTAGGGCAGCATTTCATTTCATTTTCAATACCAAATGTTACACAATTCAACAGATAATATTAATAACACACATACACAAAAACATTAAAAAGAGACTGAGAATGTTTCTATGTTAAGGACAAGAATGGATATTCTATTAACTTACTCTATTGCTCTACCTGGTTGTTTCATATAAGCTATTTTGTTGTTGGAAGGTGAATTTGTTCCACTTAAATACCAATTGGTCATGGATCCATGGGGACACTAGAGTCAACATTCCCTTTAAAGAGATGCTGCTTTTAATTTAATGTAAAGTTTTGATGGGACTATAGGCATGTATTTCAAATCTCTTCCTTACACAGACTATATGGAAGTACTAAAAAAGAAAAAACTAATACAACAAATTTACATGAGACTGGAGAAGAATTGAAACTAGCTGAAAACAGGCTACATGTGTTCCTGCAAAGATTGGGCATCATTTAACCTGAGTTGTGTTGTTTGTCTTCTGATGGTAATACAATTGGATTATTCTCTGCATCACATGTGGGGCAAGAAAGAATAAAATCTTCTTAAAGTTAGGTTTGAAAACTTCTCTATTGGTATTGTGCTTGGGAGGATTAATGTTCATTTTTGTGTTTATTGTTAGGTTGTAGGTTCACAAGAGGAAACCAACTAAATATATGTACACAGTAAATAAAATATTACTGTCTGCAACATTCCACCTACCAAAAGAGATTTTCAGGATTACTGCAGAAATCTCAAGGAGTTTGATGTAAGGAGAACCTATATTAAGCTACAGATATGCTGGTCTGCATAACTAAATGCTCTGCTGCAGATGCCTGTAAGAAAGCTCCCGATTGCTTTTCTTGGTGCATTGGTAGTGGTCAGGAATCAGTCTCCTGACCTTCTTTCTCTCTCTTTCTGAAGTCCCTATTTATAAGATGGTCTTCAGCAATAATGAGTCAACCATCTTCTTATATCTGATTTTAGATGTCATATAAAGGTGAGGCTGCTGACCTTGACAGAATTGCAATAGACAATGGTCTAATTCATTTATTAAAAACACATAAAGGGAAATGTATGAAAGGCATTCCATTTTTATTGTTTTATTCATAGAAAGACTCATTATTAACATTTTCCCCTTTCTTTCATTATGAATACTTCCTGTTACCTACTACTGATTTAAAATGGATATCCCATGAATACTTTCATCACAGAAGATCAGAAGGGAAAGTATATCATGATCTTTATGTTGTTACAAGTTACCCTATTGCTAATTATCAGACAAGACGTTGTAATGTACATGATGCTGAACTGGAAGTCAGAAAGAGGTAGGTTCAAATCCTACCTCTGAATTTAATAGCTGCATAACCTTGGATGAGCAGCTAAACCACACAGGACCTATTTTTCTTCATGTGTAAAATGAAAGGATAGAGTTAGCTTCTAAGGTCTCTTCAAGCTCTAAAACTATATTCCGAGGATCATCATGTATCTGAAAAGGTGTAGAGGACTTACTGAACTGAACCAGTCTGTACGTTAAACATATGAAGGAGGCTTAAAATTGTTCTGATAGAAAGGAAGGAAGGAAGGAAAGAAAAAAGAAAACAAGAAAGAGAAAGAAAGAAAAAGAAGAAAGAAAGAAAGAGAAAGAATCATGCCTCAAAAAGCAGACTCAATTAAAAAAGAAAGAAAGAAAAAAAAAGCCTTTTAATTTCTTCCTGCAGAACGGAAGGCTAGTAAAATATGCAAGCTAAAGAATTAATCAACAAGCCAACTGAATACAAAAGAACCCTTAAGGTCACTTTGAGCCCAGAATACTGAACCGAGATGTTGATAGGAGGGAGCTACATATGAAGAATGACAGAAAACATCCAGCTGTCACATACAGTGGGTAGACAGAGAATCCTTCCTTCTGAAAGGCAATAGGCAAAAAGCAGAGCCTTTTGGAGTTAGAAAAGGGATAGGCATGAGAAATGACAAGCTAGACAGTGAAGTCACTAAGAGCAGGTGACCAGGGATTTGTGCCAGAACACAAAGGGTAGCAGGTATATGGGAACATTTTTTGTTTCCTTTTGACCTGCCATTCTTATACCTCCTGGTCTTCTCTTAGTATTACTCCATGTAAACTACCACCCCTAGTCCCATGCCCATCCCTAGGCCACCACTGCCACTGCTCTGTTTTATCACCATAGTACTCCTCTCACAGCATAGTGTATGGGTGGGAAATCTGCAGCCTTGAGGACATATATGGCCCTTTAGGTCCTCAAGTGCAGCTGTTTGACTGAATCCAAACTTCACAGAATAAATCTCCTTACTAAAAGAATTTGTACTGTAAAACTTAGGCCTTCGTCTAAAGGCCGCACCCAAGGACTTAGAAGGCTGCACGTAGCCTCAGCGCCAGAGCTTCCTCACCTTGGCATAGACCTTCCCTTATCATTATGCCTTTAGAAATATCCCATTGTAAAAATTGAGCCATGACAATCCAGTAAATCGTACTTGGACACTAATCACTGGGAGCCAAGGTTGGGGTGCTGGGGTTCGGTTAGAGGAGTTAACTGCACACAGACATAAGAGCTTGAGCTGATAATATTAGTGAACAATCCTACTCAACCCTTCAGAGACACCTGGAGTCAGTGGACATTGGTCAGATAGATGGCCTCACTGAGAGAGCAAAGGTTAGATGACCAAATAACAAGGACTTTGACAGTTTCCAGAGAATTGAATGAGATGTTGAAAATCAGATACAATTCCAAAGGTTCCCTAATGTCCCTGAAACCTAGGGCCTTTTAGAGAAGATGCAGTTTCTGCCTCCTCCTTTACCTGTACTGCAGGAACAATGACTTATGACTGGACAGTTTTAGAGTGGAGATGGTCCCCAACCATAATGGATATGCCATTAGTGAATGAGTCCATTTATTACTGTAAAGAGAGGAGAAGTAAATGTCCACAGATTTTTACATCGCTTCATTTTTTGTCACAGATTTAGTATCTTTCAGAGAGGTTAGTTATAAGTCTGAATGCAACACAGCTACCTCCTCTTTAGGTTAATATGGGGAAGACCTCAAGTCTGACCTCATTTTCAAGAGAAAGGCACTGGCACTGGGCACAGACTTGGGTTGGAGCCCTAATCCAGTGGAATTTGGTGGGAAAGCAGGATCTAGAAGAGGAGAGAAAGCTCACTAGAGAAAGAATTCGAGACAAGACACAGTGCTGTCTGTGGGAAGGAAGCTCTGATCTCTGTGGAGGCAATTGAGTGATGGCTTGGATTGAGTTTGTGATGTGTTGTGAGGAAGACCCAAGTCTGAGTCTTGCTTTAGACTTGTACTTGGGGCAATTCATTGAACCTCTGCATGTTTCAGTTTCCCCATCTGTAAATTGGAAGTAGCAATAGCACCTACCTCCCAGGGATAATGTGAGAATAAGATGATGTAATATTTGCAAAGTGCTTTGTAAATCTTAAAAGAGCTGTCTCTATAAATATTAGCTATTGTTTGTCCAAACATATAGTCAATAGAAAAGATCTTTAAGCATACCCTTTGGGCCAGACAATGATCCTACTGCATTATGTGGGTATGTACATATGTATGTGTATGTGTTTATAAGTTAAGCAATCAAAACTTGTTTGTATTTTCTACTAACTTAGAAATATTTTGACTTTAATATGCATAGTTCTACTTAAAGATGAAAGAACTACAAATGGTGATAGATTTTTCCAGAGACATGAATTTGTCTCTCTGTTGTTACCTACCTGTTGCTTCCTGTTTGACTTAAAGCATTTGACTGTCCCAGTCTGGATCTCAGTTTCTCCATCTGTTAAATGAAATGTTTGAACTATAAGATTTCTAATACATTAAATGAGAGGTACCATGGATATGAATGCTGACGACTTTAACTCAAACCTTATCTATCTATTTTCTTTCTTTTTATCTTCCTTCCTTTCCTTCTTTCTATGTATCTATCTTTCTGTCTGTCATTTATCTATCTGTCATCTATCTGTGTGTATATATACACACATAAATAATTCAATACATCCTCAATATTGAGAGATATAGATTTATCAATGCATAAATATGTATGTATGATATGCATATATTTAATTCAATATTTTCTAAATACTGAGATAGATAAGACAGAGTTTGAGCCCAGGTTATCTGCATCCCAATTCAAGATACCTTTTCTTACACACACACACACACACACACACACACTCACACACACACACACACGCACGCATGCACGCACATACA
The DNA here is from genome assembly GCA_028658325.1 of Potorous gilbertii. Lineage (NCBI taxonomy): Eukaryota > Metazoa > Chordata > Mammalia > Diprotodontia > Potoroidae > Potorous > Potorous gilbertii. The sequence continues at coordinate 533,432,143 of CM053771.1, read as the reverse complement.
CGCACACACACACACACGACTTCTCTGGGCCTTAATTTCTACTTTACATTTAAATTCTTTAAAATGAGATCTTTAATATTTCATTCAACTCTAAATCTACTGTGACAATGATGGTGTATGGTAGTGAGAAGGATGTTCAGTCATTCCTATTTTCTTTCCACTCTATAACTGACTTATTTCCCTGTGTAAACATTCTTTCTCTGCCCTGAGAAGTTGTAAAAAAAGATCTAAAAATCTCCATTTTTTAAAAAAAAATTCTTTGCCCTCAGCAAAAGACTGTGCTCTGTAAAACAATTGCTTGTTAAACCAACTCCTGCCAAATACTTGAAGAATATTAGAAGTAAGACTTTTAGAACATGTCTGCATTGATATCTTTGTGTTTGGAAGGAAACAGTACATAAATCAGCCATGATTTGGGAGTGCCAGACCAGATCACAAACTAAGAGCCAGAAAGCAACCATGTTCACTAAAATATTCTGAGAGAAGCCTTCAGTCCAGGATACATTCAGAACAAGGAAGAGATTTTTAGTTAGATATGCTAAAGAAATGTTAACTAGTAAGCATAAGCAAGTGACCTGGAACTCAATCAATCAACCAATTAATGAATCACCCGCTGTATTGCAGGCACTGCTCAAGGCTCTGAGGACATAAAAATAAAAGATGAAATTGTGTCTGCCATCCAGTAGCTTGGGGGGATAATAGATAGAGCACAGGACCTGGAGTCAGGAAGACCTGAGTTCAGTTCCAGCCTCAGATACTCACTAGCTGTGTGACTTTAGGAAAAGTCACAACCTCTGTCTGCCTTAATTCACTGGAGAAGGAAATGGCAGATCCCTTCAGCATCTTTGCCAAGAAAACCCCAAATAAAGTCATGAAAAGTCAAATGCAATTGAAAACTGTAAACAACAGCTACAAGAACCCTCTGCTACCAAGGAATTTAGAGACCAGTTCCTTCTGATTCCAAGCAAAGTGTTGTGCCTATTGCATTAGAATATCTCCCATTTATGACTCTATGAAACCTTATCTTTTTTTCTCAACTCGTCACTTAAACATATGAGTAAAATCCTTGTTTTCTGAATAAGACATCTCTTTTATGCAAAATTGAATCAATTAATTCATGCATGTTTCTTAGGCTTTAGTGGTAGCACTGGTCAGCAGCTGGGTTTTATCACTACATTTTTAGCTATATTCCTATTTATTGTTCCAATTTTTAAGGGATGGCACAATCTAATACCACTAGTTTACACAAATAATCCATGAGAAAGTTATAGTTTTGGGAAACTCACAGTAAGGCAGGATTTCAAGTGTCAGTTTATGGAAATTGACTTCTTTCGGAATATAATAGATTCGTTTTGTTTCTTGGGTATGAATCTGAGTTCATTTCTTTTTCTCTGTAGGGAGCAGATTGTTTTTATAATGCTAAAACTAAAAATTTCTTGGTTAAAAAAAAAAGGAAAAAATTCACAAAGAGCTCAGTGAGGCTCTAGATTACACCAAGAATGACCTGATGTTCAACTTCTTCTGGTGGAATCAGCTTGTGGGTTATGATGATCTCAAGTTACATCTAACTGCATATACTTCTTAATATTATCTATTCAATAATTAACTATTCTTCTCAATGCCCACCTTCTCATTAGTGTTACAGAATATCGACATGTATGTTCATTTGTTTTTGAGGGTCTAATCAGGTTCCTCTTGGAGTTTCCCTACGTGCTATCCTTATCAACAGATGCTGTCTCAAAAGGAGCAATTGTTTCCTGGATTTTTTTGCAAACTTTTACTGTGAATATTGAAAAATAATATGATCAAATAATTTATGAAATGATGTTTCATGCTGTCTTTATATATACGATGAAAAATGATTTTCTCTCCTTCCATTTCTTTCTTCATGTATGACCTATGAGCCACAGTTTTATTTGAATAGCTGTAATGTCCTTTTGTCTGCTGGTTTCTTTTCTAGGGAGAATATTAAGACTGATATGATTCAATTCCTTCAGTGGTGTGTCCACTCATTCATAAGCAGACAGATATATCCTATTTATAATGCCAACAGCTCAGTAAGTGTTAATAGTCTCAGCCCTGTCTGATTCACAGCATTCTATTCCACCTCCTTGCCTCTTTTCCATCCTCCTACAATGAATGCAGAAGACCGAAGGGACCCTCATGGGACTGAGGCTCCTTTTGAGGTTAACTGTTCGTTTTAGTGTCTTCAAATGAAATCAGTGCTAAAGCTAACCAGTGTAATACTAGTTAAAGATCCTCCCCAGCCATTAATAAACCTCAGGTGAAGCTCATTAATTAAGGGAGGCTTGTTTTTTAGGAAGGCTCATACCTTTGTTAATTGCTAATGAGACTCTGAAAAGTGTATATATATAGTTTGAGGTAAAGTTTTGCTTTGGGGACTTACTCTTTGGAAGAAGATTCATGTGCCACATGAGAATCTAAGGAGCTGTTAAGGAGCCCCCTCCCTTTGAAAACCCAGAAATTGGTGCTTCTGTCTCTGGTAACTATGTATGTATGTAATAGTCAGGCAAATGGATTTGTCTGTTGATCTGTGATATATATTTTGCTTATGATCAGACAGCTAGAAGCCCTGTCTGTTGGTCTTTATTTCTCTGTTTTATTTTCTTTGTTAGTGAATATAATTAAAAAAGATTGTCGACCCCTCAAAAGTTGCTTCTCTTTTAGAAAAGTGGATCTAAGAACCTGTACTAGCAGACCATTCTAGAAGTGTTAGGGTGCTTGTTTGCTATAATCAGTTCTTTATAAAGTGGTAGAATAAAAATGAAGAATAAGACAGATATTTTCAGAAAGAGATAAAGCATAAATTGCTTTCACTTGCTTATGCAAGTTGCTTTGAGGGATTCTTTATACCACACCCCCAATCACACACATACACACACACCCCAAAAAAGAAAAGAAGAGAACTTTAGGAGGGGAAAGGGAAAGCAAAAGAAAAGTTTTTTTATTACTTTTTAAAAATACAGAAAAAAGAAGAAAAGCCAGAAAGAAGCATCAATAAGTAGGAAAGCTTTGAAAACTAAATCTTGTACCAAGCTGCACATTATGGGGAAATATAAGGATCCCTTTCTGTTCCATTATGTACACAGAAATGTCCATTTTAGTTGTTTTTTGTTATGTTCAGAAAGAAGCAAAGGAAGAAATAGAAATACAACAGCATGAAAGAAGAGCTGAACTCAGATTAATGTTAATTAATAGTTCTGGCCCATAGAATAAATGATGAAATATAATTCTTTCTATTGGTAGAGAATTTAGAAATATATGTATTACAAGCAGCCTAATGTCATCTTTTCGTCCTTTGTTTTGTTAAACTGGTGATCTTTGTTAAATAATGGTTTGATGAGGCAAGCTGGTACATGGAGATAGTTTTTGATAAAATAATCTTGCAGTGATATTAGAAAGAGATGTAGTAAACAACAATATAATTAGTTGTATTCAGAATTGATTACAGACAGATTGATGGATTCAAAAAGCAGTTTTTAAGAACTCAGTGTTAACTTGGTAAATACCTTCAATTCATCTCAGTGGTCTCTGTTTGACCTGTTGTCCTGGGAACACTGTGGTCTGACGATGCCATCTGCATCAGGAGCCAAGGATAAGCCAGACGTATGAAGGTAAACAGATTCAAGACTTTAGGTTCCATCATGCCTAAGAAGCAATTCAACGGTAGAATGGATAGCATGCTAAATTTGGAGTCAGAAAGACCTGAGTTCAAATACTGCTTCAGATACTTAACTAGTTGTTTGACTGTTGGTAAGTCATTTGATTTCTCTTGATTTCAGTTTCATCATCTGTAAGATAGAGATAGTAATGATAGGGAAAAATAAATAAATGAATAAAATGAAAATAGGGGAAATAATAAAGCTTACCTCTCAGGCTTGCTGCTAAAATCAACTGAGATTACACGTGTCCAACACGCTGCAACACTAAAAATGCAATATTCATGTGAGTTATCATCATTGTCATCATTCTTAAGAGAGCTGCTGGATGATCCCATGAAGAGCAAGGAGCTGAGTTGCTCTTGGCTCTATGTGCTTTCTAAGTTTGGCCCTACTTTGCTTTGAGCTCTTCGAGAAAGGATATTACTGGTTGGGTCAGTGGCCAGAAAAAGGAGGGCATGGTGTGGATAAGCAAGGAGACTGCTTTGTACTGATCAGTAGAGGTGGTACAATATACCAACTCAGTAAGTAAATGTTTCTGAAGGCTAATTAAGTCAGATAATCTAATTGGTATAAACTGATAAGCATCAAAGGAGAAAACAGGAATGAGGATGCTCACATACAATAGGAAGAGAGAAGGAATCGCTGGCTTCTCCCAGTTACTTCTAGATCCTTGAGGGGAGCAACTGTCAACTGAGCCATAAGTACTTGGAACACAAGTGCAGGGTAGAAAAGCGAACCCAGAACATGTACTACACTTCGAAAAAAAGCATAATTGGTATCCTCATCAAATTTGGTGTTTTTTAAAAAATATAATTGTTACAAGCATATTGTAAAGCACAAGTTAAGAGTTACATTTATGCTTGCAGGAGATAGCTTTTTGTTTTTTTCCTGCAAAATGATTTTCACCATAGTTTTTCTAAAAAAAAAAAATTTCTCCAAATGAAAACATTTCCAATTCCATTCGATTGAAAATATCCAATACTAAAAAGATGCCCATTTTAAGCATTTTTAATGGAGGATTAATGGGAAGACCTGGATAAGAATGTCCTGGTATAAGACACAAAGCTATTTAAGTTGAATTAGTACAAATACCCATGTAATCACAGATGCATCAAAGGTAATTATGTCAAGTGAATTATTGTTAGAAGAAATAAATCTCTAGTATTATTTAACATAAATTTAAATAGTGATTAAACCTCTCTTCAAAGCCTGTTTCCCTTCACTACTCTTCTATGATGTAATTTTATGCAATTTTCCTCATTTCACAAATGGTATGCTGATCAAATTTGCAAATGCCACAAATTGGAGAGAGACAAGTAATCAACTACATGGTGGAGTCATGGTCAAGAAAATGCTGACATGCTAGATGGTTGAAATGAAGCTAATAAAATAATATTCAAAAGGGATAAATGTAAAGTTAAAGGCCCACTTGCATACAAGTACTCTGGCACAAGATACTAGTCATGGCTAGATGGAAGTTGTGAAAAGGATTTAGGAGAGTCAGTGATCTTATCTACAGTATTGAGTTCAGTTATGAGAACCATAGTTTAAGAAAGAGAGTGATAAACTGGAGTGTCCTCAGCAGGACAGCCAGAGTCTTAAAAGGTCTTGAGTTCATCTCACATTAGAGTGTGTTGAAGGAAGTGAACATATTTGTCCTGGAGGGGAGACTAAGATGGAAAATGGGATCTGATTTTAGATACTTTGAGGGTTTCATGTGGAGAAGAGATTAGATTTGCTTGGCTTGATTGCAGAAGGCAAAACCAGAAACAAACAATGTGTAGAAGTTGCAGATGTATGTTTAGTCTTGGTGTCAGGAAAACCTTCCTAAAAATTAGAGATTTATATAACAAGGAATGAGACCATACTTGGAGTTCTTCCAATTGAAGGCTGGACAACTAACTCTACATTAGCATATCAGGGTGTGTTTTTATGAGGATTCTTCTCTCTCTCGATCTGTATACACACACATATATCTATATACTATATATATATGTGTATATATACACATGTGTATGCACATGCATGTACATATACTATGAGTATATATACACATACATGTGTATGTTCAGCTTTCCCTAATAATCTGATGTGACTAAAATAATGACCATGAATTTTATTTCAAAGATTCTTTAGCAACATACAATATTATAATTGCTCCCCAAAATCACTATTAAAGATTGTACTCAATTTGTTTACATAGCTCCTGGAATTGTTAATACAACAATGTGAAATTACCCTACAACTGAACTATTTGCTGTGTGTTGCTGTGTGTGTATGTTTTTTTAACAAGCTAATTTCATGCAATCCAGCTGAATTATTAAATTAATCATTCTATGTTTAGGGAAAAATCTGCATTGCAATGACCAGCAAGTCATAACCCATAATGTACTTTTTATTACTTTTAGGGTAAGGGATTATGTTAGCAGATGTTGCATTTTGGATGAAAACATTAGACATGTACTTATGAGTGAACTAAAATGTTGTATAATTTTTGTATGTTGAAAATAATATCCCTTTCAAACCTTCTAAGAAAATTAGGAAGCATGTATATATATATATATATATATATATATATATATATATATATCTTTTTTAAGTATTCAATTTACATTAAGAAATATTTAAATTACTACTTCCCATTATTACTTAAACTTCCAGCAACCTGTAATTCTGAAATGAAAAATTTATATATGAGAAATTTGATGGTTATTCTTTCTACAACTAACAGAAAGAAAATCGTGAAAATAAACAATACAGATTCAAAGAGTGAAATGTTCAAATGCCTTCACGGTCTCATCGATGTAGACATCCTTGCCAATAGTACAGACCATGGACTATTTCATGTGATTAGCATCCATGCATCGTCACCATTTGCCATTAGGTTTCTCCCCAAGGTCCTGGATGCATTGGTGGATTTCTCTTGATGTTGTGATCTTCCGGTAAAGCACAAAAGGCTGTCTATTACTTTCATACATCACTGACCTATTTTCCTTTAGCTCTTCATTCATTGATTCTACTTTTCTTATAGAATCCCTTGTTTTTAATGGATTGAAAGTTGTTCAGGCCCACCATGTTCTTTTCCATTGGCATTTGAGTGATCTTCCATTACCATTCTACAGGAACTGCAGTTCATCAAGACTCATTGTCACGACAGCTCTATTATAATTACTTTTTAAAGCACTAACATTGGGGAATTCAACCATAAAAAAGGAACATAAAACTACTGCTTAAATTTTTACATATAATTCATTTTGTATTGCTATAAATTAACTTTACCTTAAGATGAAATAAGTGTCTCCTTCTGAAGCTGAATTAATTTATCTTTTGAATTAGAGGAAGAACAGTAGGTTATGTCTTTTCCCCTGTTTGCCCTTATGAAAACTGAGAATTATCATTTTCATCAAAACATATTTACTCATTAATTTAGCCAATAATTCTTGGGGCACTTGTGATTCCTTGGCACTATTCTAGATTCTGTGTGCAATACATATTTTTACAATTCAAATGAATTCAAAGGGCTTATTCTTTAATAAAAGGGGCTATTTTGTAATATTTCAACGATTCATGATTTCACTGTACTTTCTCCTCACATATAGAGTACAACTTCTCCACACCTTTGTAATATGTAATTTGTAATATGTAATATGATTTTTTTAAAGCTCTATGTGGGGAGGAGGGTCATAAGCTGGTGAGCAATCTTCTTGGTAATGAGTTAGAAAGGTGCTTAACATGTAGTGAACGCAATGGACATTTAGAGAACTCTTTCTTCTTGCCCTAGTTCAGTCTATCAAAAATTTCTCTGATGTGATTACTTCTTCTAGTCTTGTATCAGGTAACTCACTCCCAGTTCTCACCTTGTGCCAGTCTCAGTCCTAGTCCCTCATAACTACTTCAGAAGGGCTCCCACCAAGTTTCTTTTCTATGGCTCTCTTGACATTGAACATATTCATGCTGACTGATTGATTTCATGGATGTCAGTGGATCCCCTGTCTGTCCACTGTACATCCCTCCATAAACATTCTACTCCCTTTGCTTTCTCTAGCCATTTGTCTTCGGTGCTAGCCTTCATGTTAAGTTTGCTGCACAATTCTTTACTGATATCTCTCATACTTAACCCCCAGGTCCTCTCCATTGCATGTTAACATGACTCTAAACTCTAACTCTTCTGAAGAGGTGGCCATTTCAGATACTACTGGACAACTTCCATGAAAGAATTTTGCTATTGTATATATTGGAAAGAACATTGGAATTATGCAGAGTCAGAGGACCTGAGTTCCAATCCTACTTCTTCTACCTTTAAAATGTATGATCTTAGAATACTTGCTTCATCTTTCTTGGCATCAGTCTCTGAATCTGTAAGAAGAGAGTTTTCCACACATTGGTTCTAAAGACCCTTCAAGCTCTCAATCAATGATCCCTGAAAGTATTTGAAGAAAGCCATATGAAACACAAAAGATTTTAGGAGTGTTTTTATGCCCAGAAGTTGAAAGGTAAGCCTTGAATCCTCTTTTGTAATTGTAATTAAAATACATATTAATGTAATGAAAACTACAGTCATTGAGAATATACTTCAGAATCAATTTGAAAACTGACTAGGAATCTTTGAAGAATGCATGTTAATTATTTGAATTGTATGAGGGAAAAACCTCTCACAAGCACTCCAATATGTGTATTGTATGGAAAATTCATTTTTTGATGATGAAAATTAAAGTAACATATGAAACACTTTTAAAAATTTTTATATGTTAATGCAAAACTGGAGATGTATGGGTTCTGGTATGGTGCAGGTGTTGAATGTATAAAGTAATAACTAAGTAAATTAGGTAGACTTAATTAGAGGAAGTTCCTTTAGCAAAATAAGCCTGGGGATATTAAGGTGAAGCACACATTCACAGAAACACACACACATACACTACAGATGAGTCATATAAAGTTTGAATATTCAGAAGCAAAAGAACTTTGGATTATAAAAGGAAAATCATCAAAAATGAAATACATAACCATTTCTTTTAGTAACAAAAGCTAAATGGGAGTTAGGTCAAAGCATAATCCAAGCCAAGAAGCAAATGCTAAAATATTTTAATTAGTGGTTCTTTGGTTTAATAAATGAGTTTGAGATATTAAAATTTTAAGCCTAATGGCACTTCATGATTAGAAACTACTCTTCATTTCAATTGTTTGAATGAGAGTTTTACCACTGCTGTGGCCTGACTCCTGTAGGAGTGTTAACCCAAGATGTGCTGAAACATTCCCTGGGATCTCAGGAGTGAGATTCCTAATGTCCACAGTATTGGGAGAAGATCCACAGGATTCGGTCTCTAACTTTGGATACGTAATACTGCCAGTGATGAGGTTTCCTGGACTCTAAATAAAGGACTGCCAAAGTTGTTTCAGGAATTACATGATTTAAAGTAAAATCATGTCTTCCTCCATTCAGTAGCCTCATTTGCAAAGAAGAGAAACTTTAAGCCATTCCCTTTTTTCTAAGTACACCGTTTGATTTGTATGATTTTAACCAGGTGTGTAAAGTCAAAATATTTTGAACAGCTAATGTTAAATATGATGAGGTTGTGGGATTAGATTTTAATAAGTTTTAATGGCTCAGCTATACAATCGCACGGGTTTATTGCCTCCCTGAGACCTGTTAACCTTTTAGCTGAAGGCCTTTCTCTATGTAAAACCCAGCTACTATCTCCACATCCATTTCTTCTCCATCCTGAAAATGAATTCCTCATTTGTTTGTTCCAGTCCCATATCTTCTAGCCTTTATAGTTAACCATGCTGACAAGGTCATTTATAATAGTGTCCCTGCTTCTTCCTCACAAGCTTCCAATCTTTTCTTTCCACCAAAACTGTTTTCTTTAAACTTACCAATGATTTTCATAGTTGACAAATCCAAGGGCCTTTTCTTAATTCTCCTTATTCTTGACTTCTCTGCAGTCTTGCATGTGTTGACTACTCTCCCCTTTTTGATACAGGACAGAACTCACTCCTAGTTCTCCTCCTACCTATCTGACTACTCCTTCTCTATCTCTTTTATTGGATCCTCTTCCAGGCCTCTAACTTTAAATGTCCTTCAGGGTTCTGTCCTGGGCTCTCTTCTATTCTTTTCCTATGTTACTTCACTTGTGATCTCAACAGTTCCCATGGACTCCATTTTCATCTCTATGCTGATAATTTTTAAATCTGCCTATCTGATCCCAAACTCTCTGCTGACTGCCAATCTTATTTCTGCAACTGCCTTTCAGGCCTCTCAATCTGGATGTCTAGTAGATATGTTACACTCCACTTATCCAAAACATAATTTGTTTTCTTTTCCCCAAATCTTCCCCTTTCCCTATTATCTTAAAGGGAAACACCATTCTCCCAGTCCCTTAGACTCACAAACTAGAGAGAAGTCTAGATTCCTCACTATCTCTCTCCCTGCCATATCCAATCTCTTGACAAAGCCTATTGATTTCACCTCTGTAGTACCTCTTGAATATGGTCCCTCTTCTCTGACATTGTCACCATTCTTGTTAAGGACTTCATTACCTCTTTTGAACTTTTCTGTAATTCATAATCACATTGCAAATAGATGGTGGATTCATCAGTGATTCTCTCATTGGTTACCAGTTACACATAAACGAATATGCACATGTGTGTATGTTTAGGCATGCACATGTGCATGTTTATGCATGTATACATACACACATATACGTATATATGCCTGCAAATGTAGTATATGTGAAGAGAGAGAGAATGCCTTCTTGTGATGTGTCCCTTGATACTTTGCTAGACTAATTATAGGAAAAATAAGAGGTAAAAGAGACCTCAAAAGTCACCTAAATTCAATCCTATAGTTTTAAAATCAAGGAAACTCAGACAGTGAGAGGTAAGCAACATGCCAAATATCACAAAAGAAAGTTAGCAGTACTGAATTCAAGACAAGTATCTCAGAATAAAATTTTTCACTCTTCTCACTGATTCCAAATCCTTTGAAAATTAGCACAAAGTGCTTCACATTGATTGACTTGAGGCTTCCATAGCGTAATGAGACCTTGACATTGTTCTTAGAAGGTGGCCTTGCTGAGGATCCCTTTCTGACAGCTAACAGTTACATAATAAATGTTTGTTGACTGACTAATGTACCAGCATGTAATTATTCTTCATCAGCTGTAGCCTTGAACAATTCTGAGTTCCCTTCTCACAATATGGAGGCATGTGACTAGGATTTCAATGGTAGTAATTGCACATCTTTATAATTTGTGATTCCATACCCGCTTATATTCGTACAGCCTAAGTGACCAAATTATGTTGACATGTATTAGCTTTTTAAGAGTATCTAACAATGCCACCCAAATACTGTCTCTGGGAGATGAGAAGCCTGGGAAGAATTCTGAATCTGCACAAAAGCTTCAGGGAGAAATTGATTACGCACATGTGAATAGTAATTTCCTAAACCAAATTATTCATGGCTACACTGCTGAAAATGGCCAAGGAGTCTTTTAGAAGAAAAATATTGAGAAACTTTGCTTATACCAATGTTCCCCAAATAAAATGGTCTGTCTTCTGCTGATCCACTGAGTTCGTCCTCAGAGCAAAGGAGTTTTTCTTTCCCCTCCTTACTCATAGCCATGAATCCTAAATGTGGTCAAAACGTTCACTTCTAAGAACTCTCAGGCCTTAAAAATCCTTCTTGGAGAATTTCTTTGAAATATTTACTGAATCAATAGTGCTTGGCTTAAGAAAATGAAAGCAGAACCAAGTCCATTAGCAACGTGGAGGCCAATTTTTCAATGAAATGGGTGAGGATGCTTTGTTAATTATTTGGCTAATGGGGGTAATCATTGACTGTAATAGCAATGATTCCTTAAAATGCATCCTTAAACTTGGGAGGGGGAGGATAAGGCATCACTTATCTGAAGAATTCTCTTCTGTTCCAGTACAGTCTAGTAATACAAAAATCTTTTAAAGAATTTTGAGTCTATAGAACACAGGAGACATTCCAAAGTGGTTGTACCCCCCATAGGAGCTGGCATAGGGAGGAACTCTTCCTCAGTGCTTAATGAATATATGTTTATTAACTGGCTAAGTGTATTCTTTGTGGGACTAAACCAGACTCTAGTTAACATACCTTGAATCACAAATACCTAAGTCCCAACTAGAAAATCTAGTACCCAAGTAAAGCTGGATGCCGAGAAGTGTTGCAGAGAATTGGAGACAAATCAGTACAGAGGGAAAAGAAAGTCTTTTGTATTCAAAAGACCTAGGTTTAAATTCCAGCTCTGATACTACCTGCGTTGTTATATGTAAAATGAGTCAGACTCGATAACATCTAAAAATAATCCTTCTAGTACTGAAACTAGGTTTCGATGATAGTCCAACTTGGTCCAACAGGGTTGGTCAGAAAACCACTTCCATGAGAGTGTGGTGGGGAAGATTAGAAGGTTTCACAGAATAGTTGCCCCTAACTATTGGGGCCTCTGAAAGTTATGATAAGGCTTACTGGAAGTAAGAAAGAATTAAGTAGCCCTATTTGGTAGAAGGACAATAGAATGCATGTATGTGTGTATAAAAGAATGAATGAATGAATAGATGTATGAATGAATGAAGAAACAAGTAAACATTTATTTAGAGGCTGTTGTATGCCAGACATTTTTCTCAGCGCTAGAGATATGAGACAGAGAGACAAAGACAGAGGGACAGAGGCAGATAGATTGAGATAGCAAAAGAGAGATGGAGAAAAAACCCTAGAGAGGGACAGAGACAAAGAAACAGAGATGTTTTCTTCTGGGAAATCACAGAACTTGTGAGTGGAACTTTGGGACAACTAATTGGTGGGATTTTCCAGGAATGGTAGTGTTTATTTGACCACTGTTCATAGGGCAAGATTTTAAAGGGAAATGAGGAAAGGCAAAGGAGGAGAATATGTACATAGCACCATAGAAAGATGGAGGCTAGATCACCTCATGGTTGATGTGGAATTGCCTATATATGGTGAAGTATCATCAGCTATAAGACCTAAGTGTGGGATTTGAATTACCTGGTCAGAGACAGAAGGCAAAGATCAAGTGAGGGGAAAAAATGCACACCCCCTGAATATTAGCACCCTGTAAAAGGTCCATATCATTCTACCTTCATTATGACTTGAACCAAAGACAAAGTAAAGTTTATGGAATAACCATATTTGGGGGGACTTTATAGATGTCTATGCATATCATGGAAAAGGTGATGTCTTTACTGCACAATACCTTAGCACTCACAAAGAGTTGATGACGCCCCTAGTAAGGTTCCAGATTAAAGAAAATTCACAACAGCCATAGGAGCTCTCTCCTGTTGGCTTTGTCTTGCAAGAAGAGCCTGGATTGAACAAGTGTTGGCAGTACCCTTTCAGGCCATTGACTCTTGGTCCCATAGCAGCAGTAGCACCTGACCTCAGTTAGAGGGACACCACATCAGGGACTAGCTGGAGGGGTTTGTAATAGAACCATGACAATGTAATGTGTAAGCCTTTGGCACCTTTGCCCAGGCAAAGTCACTTGTCAGGAAAATTGCTTCCCTAGTAATTGCTATAGTAATTACTTTCATGGATTGTCTACTGGCATGACACCTTTAAAGACCCAGGTAGAAACTACCAGTCAGCTTTAGACTCTAATTTGGACTTTGCCAAATTACAGAGTGACTGAGGCAGAAGTGAGGGGAGAGTAGGAGGGGAAGCCTAATTAAATCTCACTCTTCCTCAGTCCCCTAATTTGTAATGGCATCTGTTGATATGATATACTTCTATTTGGAATAATGAGTAGATACACTGTGTAAAGAGAGAGTAAACTGTGGAGAACATAATTTCCTGCTTCGACAATTCTTTTTTTCCTATTTTATCAGCAATTCTCTTATTATCTTTTTGCTTTGCAATCCTTTCCCCCTTTAAAATGTTATTTCTTGTATGCTCTCTTTGTCTCTCTGTCTCTCTTTCTCTCTCTGCCTTTCTCTGTCTCTTTTTGTCTCTGTTTCTCTGTGTCTCTATCTTTCTATGTACCTCTCTGTCCGTGTGTCTTTCACTGTATCTGTGTCTTTCTTTGTCTCTGCCTTTCCAGCAAAAGTCCTATTTACTTCAACAGAAACCGATGTGCTCCAGAATCTTTTCTATTAACTGGGTCTCTAAAGGAAGCACTGGGGATCAATGCCTCTGGGCTTCAAATACACGGCAGGATTCTTTCTGCTGGCAAATGAAGCATGCACTAGGAGACATGGTGCATATCAAGGAATAGGAGTCTTGGGATAAATAAAACCTTGAGTGTCCTAATATCTAGGCTGAGGAAGGAAAAATGAACCAAGATGTAAGCTTGAGAAGGTTGAAATTGGGTTTCTGAGTTAGTTGGGTAATTAAAATCTTCTAAAAATGTTTGGTCAAGGCGAGAGACATTAGGACATTTGGACTGTGGTAAAGCACCATCTATTCTGCGTCAGGTGATCTCATTTCATCCAGTCACTTGGTGGTCAATAGATATTTATTTTCTTCCAACTACTTTTCCTGATGTAATTAATGTCTACCTCTGGAAATAGCTGAAGAGACAACAGAAGAAGCCAATGATTACATCTTGGAATAGATACTATTTACAGTAAAAAAAAATTTCTGGTATGAAAGGTATGCAAATGAACTTCAATGTTCTTCTATCTCAAAAAGGCCCAGTTTATACCTTTAAATAAGCCAGAAAACTCCAGCAGCTGAGAGCTTTGCATTATTAACAGAATCCTGAATTTAGACCTGAATAGTAACTTGGAGGTTATGTACTTCATCCCCTGTATTTTACATATTAGTAAATTGAGGCTGGGAGAAATTAGGTGACTTATCCAAGGTCAAACAGGCTCTCTTCCTGTGGATCCAAATCTTTTTACAGTATATCATATAATCCCTCCTCTCAAGCAGCCGTCAAGCCTACATGCTATTAGGTAACTTCATAGAGGCAGCAGATGAAGGAGCTGTCTCACAGGTAGGAAAATTTAGACTCAGGCCTCACCTCTGACAAAGACTCTATGTGTGACCCTGTGACTTACCTTTTTAGTGTCCCCCAAACGTGTCATCTTTTCGATTGCAAGGCATTTGGTGACCTATTAACAAGTGCTTATTAATTAGTCACGATTATTAAATATTAAACCCTGTGCTAAGTGCAAAAGAAATGCAAAAAAAACCCAAAAAAACAAAAAGGAAAGAACAAAAACAAGGAAATAGAAACCATTCCTTTCAAGCAATGCATTGGAGGGGGGTAACATGCAAAAAGCTCTGCGCAAATAAGAAAGCAGCAGGATAAATTGGAAGTGGTCTCAGAGGGAAGGTACTGGAAAACAGAGTTTCTCTCACTAATAAAATCCAGTCCAAAACAATGATAATTTGTGCAAATGTAATGTCTGTTTTAAAACCCATTTGTATAGGACTCTCTCCTTGTTGGTAGAGATGAATGACTTGCCTCCCGTGAGGGTCAGGGCAGAGTTGGACAGAAGTAAAAAGCTCCAGTCGCTTTCAGGATTATTTAAGTGCTGAATCACTTTAGGAACTATTGCTTTGTCACTTTGAGAGGGGAGGTGGAAGAAGATAACCCCACTTTAAGCTGCTAAAGCTCCTCAGGGAGGACAGAGGAAGGGCTGTCAGTCTCCATCATGTCCCCTATTCCTAGGTTGCTACTATATAGACTTTGGAGAGTTTCCCTTTGAGTAAGATCTAGAATGTTCTCTCTTAGTTGAGCTAAGTTATCTCACTTCCAATGGGAGAGCTCCCTGACTCTTTGTTGTCTGATATACACACTTACATACACACACACACACATACACACACATTTATATTTTCTTATGAATATCTTCTCTGAATTCTGTTTTGCTACAGATTTGGATAAATAGATTTCTTTGGTTTTCACCATTACATTGTGAAATTGGTGTTAAGTGGAAATGAGGTCAAGCCTTGGATATGAAACTTGGGTTACCCCTTAGCCTCAAAAATGAGAAAGAGTAATCAGAAGTTAGACTGAACTGATCATATCCCTTGGATGAATAACATTCAAGGGTGCAGACAGATAAAATTCTAGCCTGATATCTCCTCTCTCCGAGAAGCCCCAACCTCCCATTTCCCTTTCTGGCAAGAATTGAGACCTCTTTGGAAAAGGGCTGAGTGAGAAGAGTCTAGAGATGTCTGTTCTCCCTCCCTTCCAGCTATACAAACACTGCTATACGCCAGATAGGGGACAGTCCTTGCCACAAGTGGCCTTCTCTATGCATGAGGTCTAGTCACAGAAATACAAACTCATTCTCTTCCTTCATGTCTACCTTATACAATCATTTAAATACACAGTGGTGTTAACACTTTGCTCTCACAAAGAGAGGAAATGAGATTGATTCTGTTACAGACGTACCAGAAGAAAGCTAGCCGAGGGACTGCGGCCTTTGCTCAATCTATTTTTAGCACTCTTAAAAAATTGCCTCTAGAGCGACTGCCACATTCTTTAGGAAATCTTCAGCAGCTGCAAATAAAAGGGATCTTTGAGAGTGCTTTAGATTTGTGGAAACACCACAAAGCCACTTACAGAAGCACAGTGTGGTCCTGGCATTGAAAGTGGGTGATAAATTTGGGTTTAACAATCACTTGTTAAAAAAAAGTAGAGACATAAATATAAAGGCTGGTATTTTTTGCATGGCTCATCACCTGCCTAGGAGGAGAATTCTAAAAGTAAAATTGCTTAATGTTTTGAATGATGGCGCAACTATGGCATATGTTTACGGCTTCCCAAGATGACTGGTTTAATGAGACTATGCTCATTTTGGTGTATGTGTTCTAGAATATTGTTATAAAACCACTCATTTCTTTACTTGTTCTTGTTCAGTCATGTCTGACTCTTCATGACCCCATTTGAGCTTTTCTTGGCAAAGATACTGTAATGGTTTTGCCATTTGCTTCTCCAGTCCCATTTGAGAGATGAGGAAACTGAGGCAAATGGTTACTGCCCAGGGTTACACAGGTAGAAAGTGTCTGAGACTAGATTTGACCTCAAGTCTTCCTGATTCCAGGCATGGTGCTTTATCTAGTGCACCACCTACCTGCCCCAAAAAGAAATGAAAGAAAAATATATTTATCTATCTACTATTTAGTCAAGTCCTGAATAAATCAAAGCCATGAATTGAGGAGCAAGGGATCTTTAATTGAGATATCACGTTTGTAAACCTGACACCCTAGGGGATGTCCAGTAGACTTCTCCACTCTCAGACCCATTCAAAAGTTCCTACTCCTTTAAAAGGAGAAGGTGGGGGAGACAGTAGGAGTTAGCAAGGCCTGGTCATGAGATCTCCATGGCCCTTGGTAAACTGGGCAAGAAAAGACACTTCATTCTGTTTTGCCCTTTGTGCCATGAATTCCAATGGAAGGGGGCAAGAATATTAGAAGATAGAATCCCCTATGAGGCATGGGATGGGGGAGCTAGGGTGGGTTCTGCTCAACCTAATCAAGAGTAAATATTTTTAGAATAAGAATGTAAGGACATTAGTGAAAATTCAGACATTACAAAAATAATTATTGCGAGTGGCAGTCCATCTTACATTTGGTATTAATATGTTCTGTCACATTAAAATTATAACAACAATTTTCTATCTATATTCATGAGTATGTATGTATATATATATATGTATGTGTTTATATGTGTAGGTATGTGTATATATGTGTATATGTATATATATATGTATTGAGTGTGTTACTAAACACTATGTCATGTCATAAGCATAAAGATAGGGACGGATCCTGGGAATGTAATTTCATCGGTCCAAGGATTTCTCAGATGAAGAAATCCCATTTAAGAAGATACAGGCTGGCATCTTCTTTGCCACTGACCATCTGAGAGAGTGATTTGAGCTATTACTTGCTGGGGGTCTCATAGTCAGTATGTGTCAAAAGTGGGACCTGAAACCACATATCCCTGTCTGTAACACTAGCACTTTATTAAACATACCATTCACCTGCTCATTAACTTAGAGATATGACTTTGAATAATTTTCTTTAATAGAAAAATAAATGCACCTGCTTGAAACAGCCACTTTCACCAGAGATCTTTTCTCCAAGTTCCCAGTTCTGATCCAATGTCTCCAACAAGGAAAATTTACTTAAAATGAAAACAAATTCAAGTGTAATTGCCAGCAGAGATGCTAGGCTCTCTCTACTCTGCCTCCTAAAGTAAAATACTGCACAAAATGTTCATATTTTCAGGTGCCTGTGGTCTGACCTAGGTAAGGATGGATGTAGGTCAAATCCCTTCTACCACTTCATGGTTATTTCCCAAAAGATACTGTGGCCAAAAAAAGCCAAACAAACAGAAAACCATTGCCCTTTGAGATGGTGACCTCTTCAAATCAAGCTAGACTTTTTCTCAGACAAATGATACAGTACACCATTTTCCCTGTATTCGATATGTTTGCAGAGCTACAGGAACTTACAGATCTTATTATCCAAGGTTATAACTTTTCCCAGGTGAAACACCAGTCTGTGATGAGGCATTGGATTTTAGTGATGGTATAATACAGTATATTACCACAGAATATATGAAAATGGTGAGAAAAGAAATGGTATTATGTAATAAAAGAGTAATGAACTGGAATTAGATATCTCTTTTTTGTTGGCTGTGCAGAACAGTTTTATGGGCTTTCATTTGTTCGCTGATTTGATTTGGAGTTCAGCATTTGCTAGTAGTTTCTTTGGAAAAGAAAATGTCACTTTTTTTTAACTTAACAAACTTAATGACAATGGAGAGAGCTGAGTTCAATTGTTTCTTTTCCTGAAATATTCATTTCCTAGGACTTGCCATGTAGTTCATGTGGTCACAAAAATCTCCGAGTAGAAAATAATAGCTCATATAAAAATAGCTCCATTTTACCTAATGCTTACTACGTGCCAGGTATACTGCTAAGGCATTACAATGACTATCTTATTTGGTCTTGACAACCACCTTGGGAGGTAGGTGCTCTTGTTTTCCCCATTTTACAGATGAGAAAAATGAGACCAGAATAGGTTAAGTGCCTTGCCCAGGCTCTTACAGCTCCTGAGGCCAGGTCTGAACAGAGGTCTAGGCCCAGCACTCTGTACACTGTGGCACCAGCTAGTGACAATAAACTAGGGAAGTTCTGCGCTGTGGGTGTTGCCCAGGCCACAGGCCTCTCAGTTTGGGCTATTTCTTTCATAGCTCAGATTTGACACAGTTCCCATGCAGTTTTAACACCCTTGCTTAAGCACTTGGCACAGTGCTTGGCATATAGCATGTTCTTAATGAATCTTAGTCGACTGATGTTGCTTTCAGGGTTTCATCGTGATGCTGTTTTTTTATTAGAAATTTTGATTTAATTTCCGTTTAGAAAAATCAATCTTCAAAATCTTATGTCACTTAAAAATGAAAAATTGACAAAATAAAACAACCAAGACAAAACAAAAAGGAAAATAAATCATAGTATACATGTCCTAAACTTGCTTACTTATTAACCCTAGAACAAAAGAAAGGTATAGTGAGGCTAAAACTTTAGGAGCCCAAACAGTAAGCTTATGTCTGTAAACTGTTTTGAATGTCTTGAATTTATATTTAGATAGATTTGTTGCTATTATTTAATTACCTAAGGTGCCTACTGCAGTTTAGGATTTGTTTTAGTCACCACATGACTTCATATAGCCCTCTAATTTGAATTTTGAAACATAACAAATTGAATTCCAATTTATAACTTTAAGTCTAGAAATTTCTGTGTGTTAGGCATGTCTATTCCATGCAATATAATGTTGGGTCTTATCTTTCTACAGATTCTTTCATTCTTATTACCTGAATCCATAATTCAGTCACAAATTTTTAATTTTTTTCCTCTATCAAAATATACCTTGTTATTTATTTCATTCATAAGGAATACTATATATCTTAATTTGCAAGAGTTAATCCAATTTGAATCTCTATAGGTAAGGAGATGGGGGTATGCTTCTAAGGTGGGTACCCCATGCAGAGCCTGATCACATGTAGAAATGCAGAGGGAGTTACCAGAAAGTGGTATGAGAGTCAACTCCAGGTAAATTAGACCATGATTATCTCAGAGGACATTGGTTGTGCCAAGCTCAGGCTGCTTTTGCTTTAAAAGCTTATCTCACATTTAAGGAAATAGAGGTAGATAGATGATATGTAGATAGGTAGAAAGACAGATAGTAGGTAATAGGTGGCTGATAGAAAGTTAGATACATAGAAATATATACATTATGCATATATACATTATATATACATACATACATATATACACACAAATATACATACACACAGATATGTGCATGTATACAAATATACATGTACATATCTATGTGTGTACATGTATAAATATATGTGTATATGTATGTATATATATATACACAGAAACATACATATCAGAGGTATAAAGTATGTATATACAAACACATACCCACTTGTACCTCAGCTTTATTGAGGCAGGGATGTGACTGGTTTTTCTAGAGAAGTCAAAATCTCTTCCCAAACCTCTACCTTTTATCAACATTAATCACACAAGACAAGGATTTCTTTGCATCTAATTAGACATAATTATATACATATATGTGTGTGTGTGTGTGTGTGTGTGTGTGCAAGGGGGTGTGCAAGACCCAATCAGAAGGTAAATAGAATAAATGAGTGGTCTCCCCTTGGATTGGGGAGATGGTATGCATGGAGCAGGGTTCAGATCTCTATCATTCTATCTCTTCCTCCATCAACGGAGCAAGAAATAGGGTAGGCCAATACTAAATGCCTCATCAGCCTCAAGTATCACGATCTGTCACTATATCCTTCCAAAATCAAGAAGAAGAAAAGGTAATCTCCATCATAAAATTTGATATGTTTCAATCAGCACATTGACCATTCTTCTGGCTTTGCATGAGAGAGATTAAATCTCTCTTAATTATGTCCTGTTATCTAGAATGTTCCAAAGGTGTGTTCAAAGAGACATCACAAACGGGTGAATTCTTAAATGACTTCTACTTTAGTCTACTGTCTCCATAGCAATCTGGACAGGGAGTCTAGGAAACCATAGTTTACACACACATACACACACTCACACACATATACACACCATGAACCAAGCAACAATAAATAGAGATCCTTGCATTTCTTTTACCTCTATAAATTTGTAAAAAATTTTAACTTTCCCACCTTCCCCCACTTCTGTTCTAAATAAAAACTATTACTTTGGGATCATTTATTCTCCCTTTTATTTTTCCTTTACTTATTTATATCTGTGAATTTATGAATTCAAAATAAAATGATAAAACTATTTTTATTCCATAATTTCTTTTTTATTCTTGTTTTATAAAGTATATTTATTTTTTAAAAATATATTTATGTACTGATTTTCCAAACCTACTTGTGACCATGAATTACCTGTCAAAACAACTTCACTGCTGGTATGGTATTTGCTAAAGTGGTGTGTATGGGTACGTGTGTGTGTATGTGTGTGCATGTGTGTATGTGTGCTTTCACATCAAGCCTCTGATGCCTGGCTATTCCTTATCATGATTCCAATGAGCATGTATTCATTTGTACTAACATTCTGTCATTCTAATGCCTCCAAGATTCTGTTCCCTACCCCCATACATACACAGAAGCTCATCATGTTCTGCTATTTTGCTAAAACTGTACAACATTTATATGGATTCCCCATTTAACACTACAAAGTCTGAAAGCTCTTCCCTTGTTGAGATTCCTGGTCAGCATGGGTATCTAGTGCCTACCCTGCACTCTTCCGGGGATGACACCTCTTCTCTTAGCCTGCTCTATATACCAGACCATGGAAAGCTCACTTTGTCCTGAGGAAGACAAGAGAAGGAATGTGGAATTTCAAATCTGGTAGCAGTTTTTGGTATTAGATGCTTGGTCTAATCTAAATGTCCTTTGATTTTTAACACACCTCATTCAAACTTCTTTTGTCATTTCTCTTGAGAAAAATATTTTTTAAAATGATCTTTGCTGTTCCAGTTGGTGTTTTTGTAAAACTATTTTGTTTGTTGGTTCAAGGTTTTTTCCTATGAGTTTTGTACGGGTCTGTCACTCCTGACTTTGCCCTGGATTTTGATGTTGCTGAAGTTGTGCTTGTGTGGTCAGAATTTTCTCCATTTTCTCTCCTACTGGAACCTCAGATGGTAGGAGAGGACTGGCTCGGTCAATGTTTAGACTGTTCCTTCTTAGGAATAATTTAGGGAATTCATTATGAATGATTTCCTGAAATATCATGTTCAGACTCTTCCTGTCTTCCTATTTTTGGATAAGAAACTTTTTATGACTTCTTTTTGCTCCTGAGTTATGGAAGTTCTCAATGTGTTTGAGCGTGTGGCTGCATGTGTGTGAGAGAGAGACAGAGACAGAGAGAGACATAGACATAGAGGCAGAGATAGAAACAGAGAGACAGAGGGAGACGACAAACAGAAGGAAAGTGAGGGAGGAAAAGGGAAAGAGAGAGAGAGAAAGGGAAAGAGTGAGAGTGTTATGCACCCCCTTGGAAATCCGGCAAAGCCCAGGAACCCCTTCTGAGAATATTGATTTTAAATACTTAAAATAAAACACAAAATTACAAAGAAAAACAATTCCATAAAGCTATCAAAATATGTTTTTAAGATAGTAATGTTCATAGATCCCATGTTGGGAACTTCTGCAATACAAACTACCCTGGTCTTTAAATACGACAGCCTGGTGCCCACAGACCCTGTCAGGCTTATGCTTAATCCAGGCAACCTAGTCTACTTTCTTGTCCCCACACATGGCATTCAATCTACCGATTCCACACCTTTGGAGAACATACCTTCCATTCCTCAGACATATTCACTTATTCCCTCTGATTCTTAGAATGTCTGCATTCCATCAGGGCTCAGCTCAAAGACTCCCCTCTTACAAATGACCTTTCCTGTTTTCTGCCCTGCCCGTACTCTCCATATCATAAAATCACAGACCAAGAAATAGAAAGAACCAACGAGAGCATCTAATCCAATCCACTCATTTTACAGATAAGAAAACTGAGACCCTAATAATCACAGAGTTTGTATTGATTAAAGGCAGGATTTGTAAGCTGGTTTCTTGAGCTCAGAGTAAGGACTTTAGCCTCTTTGAGGACCCTCCCTCCTTATTCCTTGTATATCTTCTGCTATTTATCTAACTATCTCATTTCCTCCCAGAAGAATGTAACCTCATTGAAGAAAGGAAAGAGATTGATTGTTTTTTCCCCTTTTTTGTAATCCAGTACTCAGCAAAGAACAGGGGCTTCATACAAGCTGAGTGAAAGAGTGGATGCTTAGAAATTATCAGACTGATAGCTAACTAATGCCATCTCAAGTCCAGCAGTTTCTAGTTCACTACACTAGACTACAACTCCTAGAAACATCTTTCCCAGCCCCAGAGAAATATTTGGCCATGACTGTGTTTATGATCCCTTCTTCCTGTGGCCATCAATGGAAAATTTATAACCATCTCAGCCTCAAAAGGTTTTCACATTATAACTGACAAATGCCAGGACGCATCTCACTTTGGCACTAAAACTTCAGAACTTCCAAATGAAACTAGAGAACACCATGAGTATTGCATTCAATCAGTCTCACTCAGGCTATTTCACTGAAACTCCATGGGAAGGTAAGAAAAAATTTCAAAATGCCCAAATAATCCTAAAAGCTTCTTATTGTAGCTTGTAGCCAACAGCACAGAGTTCCCACAGTCTCAATATGAGACAAATTTATATCGTATGTCAAAGCCCTGGAACTAATTTGTCGACACACTAAATCTAGTGCAACCTCAGAATGTTGGATAAAATCCACTTTTCTTTTTCTTTGTTACAAGTGGGATCAGCTATAGCTTTATATTCTTTCTGCTTCATCAAGGACATCTCACAAGAATGTAGATGAACATGGAAAGGTTTGTGATCTTCATGATTTTGTGTGAAATTAACATTAATCTCAACTTGGTCATCCATAGATATGCAATGATTAGCTTTTCTTTGATCAAAGAATTTAGAAAAGGAAGTTCAAGGCAGCCTAGTCATTTAGCAGAAGAGGAAAGCTAACAGTAGAAGAGGTTCAAAGACTCCCCCAAGTTCACCAGGTTGGAATCCTTAGCTTCTTTCAAGATTCTACTCCTTCACTATGTCCGAAGGCTTCTCTTCATGCATAGGTCTGATGGTTTCCCTCAGGAATGTCCAATGGCTCCCTGCTGACTCCAAAATAAAACACAAGATCTTTGATGTGGCATAGAAAGTCCTACTTCAATTGGCTCTTGCTTATTTTTCAAACAATTTATGATTCACTCTCTACCCCCACCAAACTCTCTGACTCACTATTCCCATAGTAGAACAGTCCATCTTCTACACCAATGTCTCTACTTGGGCTGTTTCATGTTCCTGGAATTCATTCTTCTTTTCCTCTTAGAATCCCTGGACACCTTTAAGACTCAGTTCAGGGGTCACATTCTCCCCTGGTTCTTTCCTTATGACCCTGGTTTTATTGGGAGACTGACCAATGAGTCCATTCCTTTTAAGCATGTGTAGAGTGATTTAAATGGACACAGATTCAGAATTATGTGTAACTGGGTCCAGACTACTGATCAAATAATAAACTGGAACTTTGTTGATAAACAAAACAGTTAGATCTAGGGATATTATAAAGGTATTAGTTCATAAGAGCCATTTCTATTCTAGCAGACGTCTTCCTTCTTAGTGATCTTTAGAAAAGACAGACAATACTATAAGAGGGCAGAACCTGGGACCTCCCTGTGTAAGGCTAACATATAGCCTGTGCAAAAAATAACCTCAATTATTTCCTTTGGTGTTTTTTTTTTCCTTTTGAGGTGAAAGAGTTTGGAGGCTACCATCCTGAGAGTTTTGAAAGGTTAGGAGACTGAACTACCTGAAATTGTGGAAGCTGGGTCCTTGCCTGTATTTATAGTCAGCTGCTTTAATTTTGAGAATTAAGGGTCAAGTAATGACTTTCAAGAACTGGTACAGGGATGAGACCTTGTCTCATCAAGAAATAATACCGTATTTGGAGTAGATTTGGTGAGACAAATGTTATGGAGAAATTATTTTAAGTCTAAGAACATTCTCCCCAATGAGAAAGATAGAAGAGTAGAGAGTATATCCCTGAGGTGTTGAGGGGAAAATTATACTTCTTGTTTTCTCTCTGAAGAAAATACCCTTTTGTAAAAGCATATGGTGTTAATTGGTTAAATGGAGCTGGTATACTACCTACTATAAACTAAGAGTGGGGAGAATATTTCAGAATGGAGTTTTTAACCTGTGGTCCCTAAGGGATAAAATCCAGAACTCTGAGGGGAAGATATAGCCAGTTTCATTACAGAAAAGGAAGGAAATAAGCATGTATTAAGTACCTACTGTATGCTAGACTTGGTGTTGAGTGTTTTATAGATATTATCTCATATAATTCACACAATAACTCTGTTAAATAAGTGCAATTGTTATCTCCTTTTTATAAATGAGGAAACTGAGGTAGACAGAGTTTACGTGATTTCCCGATGATAACTCAGGCCCAGCTGGCTACCTCTGAGGGAAGAGAGCATATAGTATACACACATGCACACACACACACACCCCTACACAAGTACTACACACATTTTCTAAATATACATAGTCTTTCAATGTTTCAGTCCTTCATTATTTGGAATTTAAACCTCCTGAGAAACTAAATTAACAACTAAGTTACAGTTGTACAAGAGTGCACAGACTAATATTTATTAACAGTAACTTGTAGCACCTATGTAACATTCACAGCACCTAAGGCAGCTATGAATATGCCAGCACAGTTTTGAATTGCAAAATATAACAGAATCTCCACAAGAAAGACAGGACCAAATCATAAACACCAGAAAACCAAATCCTAATACCAGAAAACCAATCCATCATAGCAAAAAAGAAATCTAATACAATAACAATGCAGGAGCTACTACCATCCCAAAGCATTCCCTCTGTTAGGCTTTGGAAACAGTAAGCACCCCAACATACACAAGGGGGCCTGCTATCACAGGTTCATAGACCTGCATCATAAAAGGAAAGGCAACTTTTGAGGTGTTAACAATCGCTTTAATCAAGCACATGTGTCATTCCTTTAGCCAAGCACATATATCATTCTCCTGGTTCAGAGGAGTCAGCACCCTAAACTTCAAGGAAAGTACAGAGAAATTAAAAGTCAACAAACATGGCTTCCTCTGCCTGAATTCAGTAGACAGTTCCAATTGTCTATCTCTCATAATAACTATTTTCCCATAGTTACCAGAGAGGAAAACACTGACATCTGGGTTTTCAAAACCAAGGGACTTCTTAAAGTAGCTTCCCAGAGTCCTTATCTGACCAAACAAACACTTCCAGTCAAGAAGTCCCAACATAAAACTGCACCCCAGAGTTTTTATTCACTTTTTAGAGTCAGAGGGCATCACATCCCTTGAGAATCAGTGCCTTATTAACAGAAGTCTTGGACCTTCTTACAAATCTTTCGAGGCCCAAGAATGGGTAGGAAAGATCCTCCTTAATCACGTTCAAATAGAGGCATTATACTTCTTGATTACACCAACACAAAAACAGCAAAAAATCCTATTTTACTTGCAAATACAACTTGCCAAAAGCCAGCTCCTTAAACAAATCACAAACAGGCTCCATTAAACAAAATCACAGACAAGCTCTCCCACTCAAGCTCGTTGCTGTCCCAGCTACCTGTTTTCTCTGAACTTCCCAGCTCTGACTAGTCTGACCAACTTCCTCTCAGCTCTGAGTTCATCAAACTCCTCTCACCAGGGGCTTCAGGTGACTCAGACTTATGTGACTCAGGCTTTTGTGTGATTTAAGCAGGTCACCTGGGCCTATTAATGGATAAGAAAGATCTTCCCATTGCTTTGAAAATACAATGATTCAGTTAAAAATACATTGACAATATATGCCACAGTAATTTTTTAGTACTTAGCAACTTCTTGTATATGTGAATGGTACTATTGTAAAGACAGGTGTTTTCTTTCTCAGCAGGGGAAATGGTAGAGCAGGAACTCCCCTCACCAAGGTTGATAGCAATCTAGAAATCCTAGGGAGTTGCCTCAGGCACATAGTGGAGAAGTAACTAATTGTCAGAGAGTAGATTTGAACCCAAGTCTTCTTGATAAGTCCATCCCACTTTCTGATGCACTAGACTTCTCACAGGCTGCTACATTATCCTTCCAACATCATAACATTATATAGTTATGTAGATAACAGAGACAGATGATCATAGAAAAGGATAAATCGATGATTGTATAGTTTGCAGATACATACACATACACACACTGGTTCTGCCCAAGAAAAAGAATTTATTTAACTTTGCATCCTACATTCTTTTAGCCCTTCTATTGGTAGCTTTGTAATTTTCATTACTGCCCTAGTGGCTCCAAAGAATAGTTTCACTAGGAAGGACAGAATGAATTTGTAACATCAATGTTCCTTGGGTGTATGTAGCATACTGTGATTGGAAATAATTATCCTCAAGTATGTTGTCCTCAGAATAGGAGTTCCTTGATATTTTTAGACAGAAGGTTCTTTTTCTATTTTTCACTCTTCCAAAGCCTGAAAATAAATCAAATTTCCACAGGAAATTTAAGTGGCTACACCATCACAAATTTGAATGAATTTCTAATCGTTCTTTTTAGATGCAACAGCCAACAATTTGAGTGGAGATAATTTTCATAAAGATTTAAAGAGGTGAAAAATTAAAGTATATGAGTCAGTGGTTTCTGATTTCTTCTTAGTTATTTTAATATATGAAAAATGTGCATTCTTTAATGTACAATATAGTTAATATGCATACATAAATCTTATATGTGTGCATATACACATTTATGTATCACATATACTTATATTGTATAATACAAATATATATATGTATAACATTTATGTATATGCTAGTGCAGTTTGTAATTTTCCTTTCTTTGGCTCATGACAGCTTTTGAGATATCCTGAAAGTTGATAGCTTAAACATAATGTTCCCTTCTGTTCTTGTTTAGTTATTTTAGTCTTGTCCAACTCTTCATTACCCCATTTGGGGTTTTCTCGGCAAAGATCCTGGAGTGGTTTGCCCTTTCCTTCTCCAGGTCATTTTACAGATGAGGAAACTAAGGCAAACATGGTTAACTAACTTGGCCAAGGTCATACAACTAGTAAGTGTCTCAGGCAGGATTTGAACTCATATCTTCCTAACTCCAGGCCAGATGCACCATCCACTACACCACCTAGCTGCCCCACTGTTGCCTGCCGTGTAGAATTCTTTTCTATAGGCTTGGAAGTTCTGTCATTTTTGATGTATTAATCTTGTTAAATGTCATTACCATGCCAAAAATAAGACATTGATATTGAAGTAATGTTTGACCTTTCTTAAATAGTGGTAGAATTCATGGAATGACCAACAAATGTAAGCAGCTTCGTATACGCGATGCCTTCTCCACACAGTATTCTACTCCTCATTTGGGGCATCCCTTAAAATAGCAGCTGTTTTGAATGTAATGGACAACATGGTACAAGGGAAAATATATTGGATGCTAAGTCAAAAGACTCAGATCAGATCCTGACTCTGACACTTATTACCTTTGTAACTTTGAGCAAATCTCTTGTAGCCTATCTGGGCTTAAATTGTCTGACCTATAAAATGAGAGTTGGACTAGATGACTAAGGTCACTTCTAATTCTAAATTTAACATCATGTTATTTAACTTCTCTAAGTAGCATAATGATATACACAGTGTAATTTACTTCTGTTCACTGACAATGTTTCTAAGTTTACAATTAGTTTTTTAGAAGTGTTTTTGCTGCTATAACTATACACTCTTAACTTCTCAACATTATCCTTTTGAAATGGCAAGCAAAGTAGGATCTTTTGCTTGAGTTTTAGCCAATCAAGTGCCTTTGATTGAATCTTGCCTTTGATTGAATCAATCAAGAGTCTTTGACTAGAAATTGTATATATATATAATATATATATATATATATGTATATGTAGTAGGAAGAGTTTTGATCAATCAGACATTAGCAAGTGGGTTCTAACCAATCATATACATGTGGGCTCTAGCCAATCAGATGCTAAGTAGAACTGTATATAAAGAGAGAGCCAGAGATGAAAGAGGACTTTACTTAGACACTTGATATTGATTAAGAAGATTGTTCTTACAATGACCTAGGGGTGGATGATGTGGTATTTTGAAGAAAGAACTTTATTTGGATACTTGACATTAATTAAGGATATTACTATTGTTATAAAATATATGTATTAGATGATATGTTTTCCTTAAGGAGGGGCAGCTAGGTGGTACAGTGGATAGAGCACCAGTGCAGGAGTCAGTAGTACCTGAGTTCAAATCTTACCTCAGACACTTGATACTCACTAGCTGAGTGACCTTGGGCAAGTCACTTAACCCCAATTGCCTCATCCTGGGTCATCTCCAGTCATCCTGATGGATATCTGGTCACTGGATTCAGATGGCTCTGGAGGAGAAGTGAGACTGGAGACCTGCACAGCCCTCCCTCACTCAAAACAAAGTCAGATGCAAGTCATGTCATTATTTCTCAGATGGCATGGTCTTCTTCAACAATAAAGGATGAACAAACACTTAAGGATGAATGTTGGATGAATGTTATGTTTTACTTTATTGAATAATATTTAGCTTGTTGCTGAATAAATAAAGAGCTCATACTATGCGATTAGACCCTTGAAATCATTCACAGCAGCAGTCCTCAGGTGTGCTGCCATGATTGGCATTACAAGTTTTTTAACCTGATTCTACCTTTAATTTTACCAATTGATGACCAAATTACACAGTGAGCTGATTCTAAAATAACTCCCATTTGATTAGTTGTTTCCTGGATGTTAATATATTATCAGTTCCACTGTGTGTGATGTTGTTCAGTATTCATAATTCCTGGTACTTTCTACTCTCTTGGAGTATTCATGTTGCATGAGACTTCTAAGATGTGTCAGGTTCAACCCTCTGAGGACTGGTGGCATATTACTGTTCATGTTTACATCCCGAGAGTATGAAAGGGGTATTTCCACTTAGTAGAAGATGATAAATATTCATGAAAATGAATGAAAAGTCTGAATTGATTCAATATTTTGTACAAAACCAACGCTGTAAAAAAATCAGAAATCAATACCCTCATGAGTAAAATGGGAAACACACTAGCTTTCTGACTGAATGGTGGTGAGAAAAGTGGTTTTAAGCATTCCTGTCCTTAAATGGAAGTTTGGAGTCCATAGCCTCACTTTCCAAAAAGTTAGTCTGATTACACAGAAGTATACAACTTTCAGAAGTTCAATATGATCTACATTTTTAGCTGAAACTTATTGTAATTGGAGGGAAGAAGGTTTCTTTCTTAATGTTCTGGATATGAATGCAAATAGTTTTTATTTCTTGTGAAAACTAAAGGCTCAGAGAAACAGCATTTCAAAATTCATAGTAAAAATGATAGATATTATTTATATAGCACTTTGTTTCTGTTTAGTCATTTCATTTGTGTCTGACTTTTCATGACCCAACTTGGGGTTTTCTTGACGAAGACAATGGAATGGTTTCCCATTTACTTCTATAAATCATTTTACAGATGAAGGAACTAAAGTAAGAAGGGTTAAGTGACTTGCTCCAATATGTGTCTGAGGCCAGATTTCAACTCAGGTCCCCTTGACTCCAGGGCTGACACTCTAGCCATTGCACACCTCACTGTTCCATATATCACTTTAACATTTGCAAAGTAGCTGAATCCTTTTAATTTGAACATCTTAATTTTTTCCTATATTATTCAAACAATTATTCCATCAGCTTATACATTTGAGAGAAATTGACGTCTTCCTTCTTGTCTTATCATGTCTTAGTTGCTGAAGTCTATGCCGGCAGAGCCCCAACCTTGATGAGTCCTACAGAACTGAAACACCATTGCCAAGACAGAGGAAATATACATGATAACAATGTCCTGAGTCTATAGAAGGGGCAGCAATCCATATGTCTGCCATCTGTGCACAAGCTCTGCTAAATCTGGCTCATTTTCAGGTTGGCCTCAAGACAATGAATGTTTTAGTGGCATGAAATCTTGAAAAGCATTTCATGAGTTACAGGACTGTTGTGATCTCCATTCATTAAAAAATATCATATTGATGAAATTATGACTCCTTGAAATATTAATGTAATGGTGTCCTGTAACCCACATGGCAAAAAATGGCATGAGATAAATTAAAAGTTGTTGTTCCACAGGTGTCTAGAAAATTGTAAAATAGACAGTCTTTGCCTTTGAAAAGGCAACCTTCTGACTCCATTTTTCTGTCTTTTCCTCCTTATGTAGCCTTTCCTTTCGATCTCTTCCTGAGGATCCCAGTGTCTTTATGCTGTGTTCTATTTATTCAAAAGCGACAACTTCAGTGACCCATGTGGGCTCCTCCCACATGCCCTAGAATCTAAAATTATTTTTCCTCCTTTGGAAACAAAATTCTCTCTCCCTGGATACTTGCAGTTAGGAGCATAGAAGTATACAACACAGCTGAGCTTGTCTCTCCTCCTCCTCCAAACAGATCTAGAAAATACACCACTAAATCATGTTAGAGAAATCCAGAAAGTCAGAGTAAGTCCTTTGTCCAAAGTAGTGTGCTAAAGGGAGACAGGTATGGGTCTAGAGTTATACAGAGGATTCTGGAGCCCCAGGAGAGGTGGAGTACCACCAAAGAAGGTCCTAAATCCACTGGGATACTGAAAGGGCATAAGGAGCAACTGGCAGCTTTGTGGCCCACTACTCCATCTCGGGTCACAAATCTGGAGAGGAGAGAAAAGGGACCTACACACATCATGATGATTGTGAGTTTCTTGGAAGAGACTGGTTTTTGCCTCTTTTCATCCCTAGCACTTAGCACAATATTACAAAGGAAGTGTTTACTAACTATTTATTGACAGGTAATGGCTTTATATTTACAAGGAAGGGAAGCCCTGAGAAGTGAACCAAGAAAGGAGGAAATTTAGAAGCCAGTAGCAGGGGTAGTGTGGCTTTAATTTCAAGCTCAGTGTTTTGCTTCCAGGCTTTAATCAAGTCACAGAACTATAACCAAGGCTGCTCTCTACAACTCTGCCACTTTGATCCAACAGAGCTTTCCGATTATAATCTTTATCAAATTGTTTTCTTTCATTAACTTTTGCATCTCCTTTTCCGTCTGCCCAAGTTTTCCTTTTAGGAAGTTATTTTCTCCAGTTAATTTTTGTACTTCCTTTTCCATTTGTTCAATTTTCCTTTTCAAAGAGATGTTCTCATCAGTGAATTCTTTCTTCATAATTTTAAGATCATTGGCCAGCTTATCTTCTATTTCCTTCTTCAGCTGTTCCAGGGGAGCTGCTTGTGCTTGCGAGCAGTTCATAGTCCCTTCTGAAGATTCAGATGGCAGTACAGTCTCAGCTCCGACCTCTTTGGTGTTTGTGTTTTGGTCCTTATCCCCATAGAAAGAGTCTATGGTTCTTTCGGCCCTCTGCTTTTTCTTCATGATGTTGATTGAGTGTTGTGGCTTCTGGTTCTTTCAGTCCAAAGCTAGAGAACATTTTGCTAAGCTGATGTGTGAAAAAGCTTAAAAGCAGGTTTTTGTTTTGTGTTTCCCCCATCAGCCCTGGGTTTAGCTTGCTAATTGCGGGGGAGGAGTGGTCTAGTCACAGGAGATCTCCTTAGCTGAACTGAGGCAAAGGCAAGCTCAGGGGCTGGTGATCCCGGCTGCCCTATTGTCTTTCTGATTCCTCTGGAGTTCTGAGGCATGCCTAGATGCTAATACATGTTCCCACCCCTCCTGGGGATCCTCTCCTGGCTCTGAGGCTTGCCTGGGTCCTAGTGTGAGTTTTCTCTGCCCTGGGTCCTCTGTCCTTTCGGGTTGCCTCTGCCACAGTAGGAGGAATCCCCCTTAGCTATTTTCCTCATTTCGGGTGTTATGAGACTCTTGGCTTCCTTCTGCTGTTTCTGCTGATCTGGGATTTTTCTGGGGAAATATTTTATGGTTCTTTCACAGTCATCAAGTGGGGAGGGGAGAGCATTTACTGGTCACTCTACCATCCTGGCTCCCAGAAGTTCAAGTAGGTGACTTATCGAAGTTTGATCTTCGGGCTGAAGGTCTCAGGAGCTGCTGCACTAATATCTGGCTCTCACTGGCTCGGTTTGGCTTGTCTCCCGCCCTCAGTGCCTCTCCTCCAGTTCTACTCACCACTCTCAGGTTTCTCGGGTCCCTTCTGCTCCACTGTGCTGCGCTGTGGGCTGTGGGTTCACCCCTGCAGAACAGATCCTTCCCGTGGACCTTCCAGTCCAACCTGGGCTCCGAATCCATCACAGTCTGTCTCCTATCAGATCCTGCACCTCCAAAATTTGGTCAGATTCTCCTTTCAGCGGTGCCTGAAGGAATTTGTCCAAGAGCTTAGGTGAGTCATTGCTCTCACTCCGCCATCTTGGCTCCGCCCCTCCAACAGAGCTTTCCAGCCTGCTGATAAGACCAGAGTCTAGCAGAACTCTGCTTGTGCAGACCTAAAACTCAGCTCAGGAGTTTGTAGGGGATCAGCAATTAGATTTCTCCAGCCCTGGATCAGATCACTTTGGCGTCACTGAAAGCACACAAGAGCCCAACCTATTCCTGAGATCCTAAAATAACAAAACATTTAATACCCCAGGAAAGAAACAAAACCAGTCTAGACTTTCCTAGAAGCATGGCAGAGTCCATCTGTAACATACAGTATGAAGTTGGGAAGTAGGCTGGAAGAAAGGACCAAAAAAAAAAAAAAAAGAAATTATTAGCTAATTTGATGTCAGAGAAGCTCAAGACACAAATGCAGAAGAGAATGATTGCAAAATATCTATTAGCAATGCCCTAGAGAAAAACACCACTTGGATACAAACTTAACTAAAATTCCTGGAAGAGGTTTTGTTGTTGTTTTAAGAATTAGAAATATATATGTGTATATATATATGTATATATAGGTACACACACACACACACATATATATCTTAAATGGAATGAGAGTAGTTGGGAGTTGGGGACGGGGGGATGAGAGCAATGGAAGCAAGAACTGAAAAGGGATTAACAACTGAGCACAAAAGGTTGCTCAAGCAACAAACTCCCTGAAACTTAGAATGGACCAAATAGAAGTAAGAGATTTCATGAGGCACAAAAACATTTAAACAAACTAAAGAAACTGAAAAATAAAAAAAAGAGTCAAAACAACTGACCTGGAAAATAGAAAAAAAAACAAAAATAAGTATCATCAGCCCATCAAAAATAGAGAATAGCAAGTAAACATGTTTATCTACCTCCAGAGAAAGAACTGATAGAGTCCGAACACAGATTGGAACATACTTTATTTTTAAACTATTTTTCTTGGTTGTTTCTTTCCTTTTTGTGTCTCTGTTTTCTTTTACAACATTACTCATAGGAAAATCTTTTGCATGACTGCATATGAATAATTTATATCAAATTATTTATCTCCTCATTGAGGGGTGAGGGGAGTGAGCAGGAAAGATAATTTAGGATTCAGTTTTTTTACAATGAATTTAAAAGTTATTTTTATATGTAATTGAAAAAAATTAAAAAATTAAAAAAGTCGTAGATACTTATTAACTGGGGTTTTGTTGTTCAATCATTTTCCAGTTGTGTCTTCCTTGTTATGATCACATTTGGGGTTTTCATGGCAAAGATGATGGAGGGCTTTTCTGGCTCATTGGAAGAGGAGCTTTCCTTACCTCAGACCCGGCACTCTATCCACTATGCCACCTAGCAGCCTTATTAGATGGATTACCCTGACTGGCAATTGTTCAGCTCTTTCAGTCCTGTTTGACTCTTCATGACTCTCATTTTCTTGCCAAAAATACCGGAGTGGTTTGCCATTTCCTTCTCCAATTGATTTTACGATAAGGAACTGAGGCAGAAAGGGTTAAGGGACTTGCCCAGGGTCACAGAGCTAGTAAATATCTGAAGATGAGTCTACCTCATTCTAAGCCTAGTGCTCTATCCACTGTGCCTCCCAACTTCCTCCCAACTCTGGCTGTGTAACCCTGGACAATTCAGTTAACCTCTGCCTGATTTATTTTCCTCATATGGAATATCGGATTAATAATAGCCATTACCTCCCAAGGTTATTGTGAGGATAAAGTGAAATAATATTTGTACAGTCCTTTGAAAACTTTAAAGCTACACATGAGTCCTAGGCTGCTATTATTAGTAATATTATTTTTAATATCCATATATATTTATACATCTATCAATTCATCCATGTCTCTATCTGTACCCATATCTGCACCTATATCTATGGCTAGAGACCACAATTAGCTTTTTATTGTTTTTAACATTACTGAAGTAGAATTAAGAAGTCTTGATTTAATTTGATTTTATTGACACTAGAATCTCATGTAACTAGAAAAAAAGATAAAACAGCATTTTATTTTGGCTTCCCGTGTCATAGTTACATATATGTAGAGAAATAGGAATTCCATTTGGTAGTGATAATTGATTCATAGCAGTTATTCATAAACAATTGGATCATAATTTGTTTTCTTTCATATTTTTAAAGCTGATTGAGTTAAAAGTTGGTCCCTATGGGTTATGGACTCTAGAAAATGTCAGCAGCTATCTGTCTTGTAGATACTGAACTAATTTCAAAATTGAAATAGCTGTCAAGTTCACTTATCGGAAATATCATTAGGGAAAGGAAACAATATTATTAACTATGCCGATAAGAAAAGAAAAGAACAAGAATTAACTGAACACACTAGCTGTTAGGAGCAGTGGTATTCATTAAATCCCTATTAATACCGACTGAGCCAAACATAAAGGATGTCAAAACTTCTCCGCTACCACTTTTACTTCCATCTCTCATGTTTTCATTTCCCTTCTTTCAAAGCCCCTGCAGTAATAAATATTTTCATTACCTAAGAACAAATTACAAAATAACTAAGATTTTTCCCAAAATCCATCTTCACTGATGATTTTCCCGGATAATGAGAGAATGGATTTTTCAATTTATTATGTGGAAATATAGGGGAAGTCAGCTCCTGAAAATGCCCTTGATTTCCATCTTTATTCCCTAGATACTTAGGGAAAATTTACCCTGAAAAATAAAGTTTTCCTCTCTTGATAGACATGAGCTGTCTTTCTGGCTGGAGAGAGATCATTCATTTTGTGTATTTTCTGGTATTTTTCTCCTCTGTATAACTATTCTGAATTTTGTTTAAGATGTGCTTGAATAAAAGTGGTTTTGCCTACTATTTTTTTACTTGTGGCAATCTTTTGTGCCAATAGTTTTTGGTGGGAGGCAGTTAAAATTGTGTATGCTAAAGGTTGCTCTCTCTTCTGTCATGGTAGTGCCCAGGTGAGAAGATTAGGGGAGAATAGGTAGATTAGTGGGGAGATTGGGATATCACCTCTTTATCCTACTTCTCAACTCCTGCATATTTTTTTAAGACAGCCTATTAAATCTTCTTAATGGAGGTGGATTAAATTTGCTCAACTTACTCCTTTAATTGACCCTATAAAAGTGCATGGGTGGGGGAAGGGGATAGATGGTCTTGGGGGAAGAGAGTTCAGCTCAAATCAAAGAATTGCAGTCAATCTAAGCCTCTCCTAGATACCAAAGAGGGGAAAATCTACTAAAGGCAACCTTGCCAGTGCAAAAAAGGAGTCGTACCTTGTTTCAGTTACATGTGCTCTTGAGTATGAGCACACCAACCTGAGAAGATAGAACCTCTTTATCAGCCTCTGGGGTAGAGAGAGGGGTGGAATTTCTTCGACAATATTGAATTCCTAGAGAATTCTGTAATCTGTTTTTGAGAAAGAGGTGAAAATTTCTAGATAGAGCCTTCCTTTTCACAAAAAGAGGATAACACATGTTGACCAAGAGATGAAGGAGAAGCAAGAGACAAAGCCGAAATACACAGGGCTTTGTCTTTTGTTGTTAGAGTGAGCTATCCAGAGGCATGGTTCTAATTCATCTAGTTTAAGAGAGGTTGCCTCTCTAGC
This sequence comes from Potorous gilbertii, assembly GCA_028658325.1. NCBI lineage: Eukaryota > Metazoa > Chordata > Mammalia > Diprotodontia > Potoroidae > Potorous > Potorous gilbertii. The sequence continues at coordinate 533,395,433 of CM053771.1, read as the reverse complement.
CATCCCATATTACTTTCTTACTAGATGAAATTCAGAGAGTACTGAAAGGACCCAGGTTTCCATAGTTCCTTGGATTGTAAGTGGGAAACACAGGGATTTGAAGGTTTGTTTCTCTTATAACCCTAAGTTGATTTGTATTGGAGGGGACACTAATCTATGAAAGGTGACTCTGAGGACTTTTAAGTCCCTGGGAAAAGGTAGAACTCACTATACAATGAGAATGGCATCTGCATTCTTTCAGTGAGGATGAATATAGGCAGACTTATGCTCTTTTGCCTTAATATGTTAGTGCTTGCATAGAAAATAATTCGTTGTTATTTAATCATTGTTTACACAGGTATCTACCAAAATCCAAGTTTGAATACTCCCAAAGAATCCAATAAGAATTCTCATTAGAATGACCACTTCAAAAAAGGAAAAAAATAACCAATAACTTTCCCCATATCTATTAATTGAATAATGTATAAGAGACCTAATTTTTCAATGTTATGTTTCCTTATGAGGAGGCTAATGGAATTTCAGACACAAAAATAGTTCATTTACTTCAGGGAAATTGAACCTATAAGTGATCCAGGTTCAAGGAGGGCCCCTGACTCATTTCATTTAAAATGTCATTAAACTGAAAACTCCGAGAGTTATATGCCACTTGACAAGTTATACCTGAAATACAGATCAGACTTGTGCTTCCCTATACTGGGAATGGAAGACAATTATATTAATAAAAACTAGAGAAATTAGAAATGAAACAACACTGCATTGGTTATATAGTCCATCCAAATGCCTGTGTAAGATTAGTGCTTCATGAGTATCTTTCTGTATTGCTCAGTATTCACTTGGGTGCCACCTGGCAGTATTTCTCATGCTACTTGCGCTGGGTGACCTGGTTTGAATCCAATTTGATGCATCTTTCAGACACGTTCTTTCTCAAATGTGTGATTGTGCCAGTACTTACCAAATCAAGCATACAACTCCAAAGGACACTTGGAAGAAAGCCTTTTTCCCCCTTCTAATTATTCTTTCTTTTCTTTTTAAAGAATAATTTTAAGTAATGCTTAAAAAATAAAGCTCCAAGTCCTCATTTTTTTCTCTATTAAAAACACTAATGTGTGCTCAAATGAATTTCTCTTGCAGAAATTGGGCATTGATTACCAGAAAATGTACTCTAAAAAGTAAGTGGAGAGGGTGAAAAAGGATTTGGTTTTTGAGATCATAGACTAAGAGAATCCAAGGGCAAAAGAAAAAATGAAGTGGAAAGTAGGAGGTAATGGGGTTGGTGGACAGGGCTAAGAATGGAGTATTTCACTGGTTATCTCTACACAATAGCTCTAGGCTCAGTTGTTTTCATTGCAACTCAGTATGCAACATTTACAGAAAAATGATTAGAAATACCTGTGATTGTTACAATCTAATTTCATTGATGAAGGCAGAATCCAGTGTGGAAACTTCCTCTACCAATGTAAATTATTTACAACCTACAACTTTGAGTCTAAGAACTTTGTTTAGGACACCGAGAGGCTGTGACTTGCTTATGTCTCAAGGTGAACATGTCAGAGAGGCAAGATATAAACTGAGGCCTTCTGGACTACGTCTTGTCCTCCATTCACAACGCTATCCTGTACATTTCCCTTTGATCTCATATAACTCACCTATAAAACTACTAAGAAAAGACAATCATTTCTCAAGGTATAAACTCCTCTACTGAAATTAACTAAATTCAGTTCCATAAGCATTTATTTCAAAAACAACATAAAAAACCAAAGACGGCAAAAATAAAACATTCCTGCCCTTGATGACCTTATACTCCAGGATGATGTAAAGAGAAATAACTTAAAGATAAGTGAATCAGAAATGTCTTCCCATAAGTGGAAGCCTACTCAATTTCATCAAACAAAATCTTGATACATATACCAAGTAGAGATATCACTGAGAAAGAAAACAGAAAACTGATATCAGAATATTGATGCAGTAACTTGAATAAATGGACAGCTAGGTGGTGCAATTTGACAGTGTTGGACCTGGAGTTGGGAAGACATCTCTCTGAGTTCAAATCTGGCTTCAGACACTTACTAGCCACTTGACACTGTCTTGCCTCAGTTTCCTCATCTATAAAATAAGCTGGGGAAGGCAATTGTAAACTACTCCATTATCTTTGCCGAAAGAACCCCAAATTAGGATCATGAATAGTCAGGCATGACTGCAGAAAAATGGCTCAACCACAACCACCTTGAATAAAACATTTTAACATGTACATATACATATGTGTGCATAAATTTATATCTCACAATTTATAGAACTTAATACTATAATTCACTTGGTAAAAAATTAAGTTAAAAATCAAAAGGAAATCAATGAGAAATAGTAAGAAAGAAGGGGTCTGGAGCTATTAGATTTCTAACTACATACTAAAAAGTTAGCACTATTTTGTATTGGGAGAGAGATGGACAGAGATAGAGACAGAGAGACACACAGAGAAAGAGAGACAAAAAGAGAAGAGAGACAGAGAAAGATAAAGAAATATTAGTGGAACAGAATAGAAAAGCAAGATCTGAGAAAAAAATTGAATATTTTAAATAAACCTAAGAACACAAACCAACATAGGAAAAATTCCTTATTCAACAAGGATTATTGATAAAAACAGGAAAGCAGATTAATAGAAATTAGCTTCAGGATTGCATTTTATATGATAGTGTACAATAAACTCAGAAGAGATAACAGATCCTAAATAGAAATGATTGCATTATAATCTGTGAAGCTACTTATTCAAGTTTACATAGTAGGCATTTTAAATCTTCTCTATTTACTTTAACCAAATATGATGAAATTAGCTTATGCTTCTATTTACATATGTACATTTTATTCTATGTACAAATTTGACTTTTTGCTATAATAACTTTTTGCTATTGGCAAAGAAGACATTTTATCCCTGTTTGAAAGAACAGGAAACTGAGGCCCAGAAAACTGAAGGATTTTGATCGTAGAGCTACCTCAACGTAAGCCAAGACGATAATCCAAGTAGATTTTCTAATATATTTACTAGATTCTGTCCTGATCTGCTTTGGTTGCCACCACTCTCACCACATCACCACCAGCATACTCTCCAGTTTCTACTACTACTACTACTACTACTAGTGTTGCCACATAAAGAAAGCTACTTTCATTGGTACTACATTCACTGCTGCTGCTACTATGCCCTGAATCCTAAACTGCAGATTCAGACATCCTATTTTGATGAAGTCTATGTTCTCTTTAAAGTCAGCATCTTTTCATTATCAAGTGTGGCCCTTGTTTCTGCAGAAGTGTTTCTAAATGCTCTCAGTCTTATACAACAACATGGCCAAATTGGAATAATTAAAAGAGAGATGAAAATGATAAGTCTAAACTGGCTTAGTTGATGTCTAATTGGACAAAATATCATGTTGTCCCATTCATTCAGGCTTTATCTCTTGGTGGTTAATATTATCGGTATTGACCATTGATTCAATTATGTTGTCTACTATTGATTATGAATGCTGTTCAAATAAATGAATTTGATGTGCTTCTGACTTCCCTCTAGTAAAACAATGACTGAATGTGGAAAACTATTGGATGGACTGAACTTTTTGCTTTCTTACCATAAAATATTTAGCCATCCACCCTAAAATATATATTGATAAATTCTTGTTTCCACATCCATTAATAACTCAAACACAAGATCATGACCAGAGTAGAAGACTGAGCTGGGTTCAGAAATAAAAACCCAGAGAAGATTAAAGAGAAAAACCCAAACAGGTAATTGAAAGTTACTTCATTATCATGGGCTCAGTACTACATTTTTATTTGCTGTTACAGAATGATGAAATTATGCATTTAGAGCTCAACGAGATGGCAAAAGTCATTTAATCTCCTCACTTCAGTTGTAGATGGACAAACTGAGGCCAAGAGGTTTCATATGACCTTTTCAAAATATGGTAGAAATGAGAATTCAAACCTATATTCTTTGATGCCAAATCCAGCATTCTTTCCAATACCATACTTGTTCATCAGTCTTCAAATCGTTGGGAGTTATGAAATAGATCATGAAGGTAGTGCTGCCAACTTCAAACATTTAAAATAATGTTCATGCATTTCCAGCACGGGCACAGTACTGTTCTCTGTGTGTATTTTATAAATGTATATTTTATTTGATCTTACCTATGGTGAGACCAGCAGGACATCTCCAATCCAATGTCTCCTTGTTAGCTCCAGCTCAGCATGTCCAAAAACAAACTTCTCATCTTCCCCCCAACAAATGTGTTCCTATTAATGTTTTCCTCATTTCTGCTGCTATTACTGCCACCTTCTCAGACTGGCTCCCTTTGAGACCTGACACCCCACTCAACTTTTCCTTGTACCTCTCTCTCCATCTTTCTGCCAACTCCATAAAATCATTAATATCCCGTGACTTCCATCTCCATATTATATGTGACATCTGCCCTCTAGTTTCTATTCCAAACAGGGGGAATGTACTTAATGCAATTCAATTTAGTAGCATTTATTTTAAAAAAGAAATGTTCTGGGTTAGACTCCAGTGATACAAACAAAAAAGAAATACCCTTTGACTTCAAGGAGCTTACATTCAGCTATAGTAAAGATAAAAATATTAGTTGCCTCCACCCAATTCCTTGTAACCCAGAGAAAGAGAGACTCAAAGTGTCTGTCAGCCAACCAGTTAGTTGGTATTCATTAAGCTTCCGCTATGTGCCAAGCACTGGGGATACAAAGAAAGGCAAAACCAAACAAGTCAATTTCTGCCCTCAAGGGGCTCATGGTCTAATGGTGGAGACAGCCTGCTGCAAACGGATACGTACAAGAGATAGATAAAGGATAAATGAAGATAATCAACGGAATGAAGATAATGGAAATTTAGAGAAGGTTCAATCCCAAAGTATTGGGAGATGGACAGAGGGCTTCACTGCAAAGATCTCTGAACTTATTCAGGAGTGTGGCTGCCATTGTCCAAATTCTTTTTCCTCCAACTTCGTCCTAATGAAATGATTACTATTTCAGTGTGATGATTTGCCTGGACTTCTTCCCATAGTGAACCACTGAAACCTAGACTGAGTTATTTTTGGAATTTCCCAGTTCCCAGCTTGGAGAGCAAATGAGTCACAGTAAGTAAATTACCATTACAAGTCCCAGCTATTTGAATCCCACATTATATTTGTATGTGTGGTAGAGTTTTTAGAATGGACTGCCTTAATGGGTTATGTAAATCAGAGGAAAATGGCATTCTCATTTAGCTCTGAAGACCCTTTTAGACTGTGGTGATTATTGAGCTGGAAGGCCAACTTGAGTCCGGCACATACATGCTGACTTGAGTCTTTAAGTGAGCCATGCAGTCTGTAAGAGGGGAAGTAGTAGGAGGTATATGAGCAGAAAGCAGCAGCAGCAGCAGAAACAGCAACAGTGGGAGAGGTAACATTCTCAGCCCTTTTCTAAGACTCAACAAGTAGAACTAGTGATATGGGAAAGTATACCATACTATATAGGTTTCAGAAGGAGAGAGAGGAAATCCACAGTCTATATGATCCACAGACTATGCATAGATCATTTGTATTTTGTCCCAGAGGCAAAAGGAAAGGATGTTTTTTACTCTGATAACATAATAGCCTAGATGAGGTGATGAGGATCTAACCTCCCTGTGGGTGGGGGGGGGGAAGGAGATGATGATGATGATACTAATAAGCACTTTAAGGTTTGCAAAGCAATTTGCATAGGTTGGCAAAATTTTTTAAAAATATTACAGGTGTTCTGATGACCAGCAACAAGTAACAAAATATTGTGGACACCATGTAGAGCATGGTGAGGGGCACTAAAAGATTAGGAATTTGGGGTTGTGCTAATCAAAATGGCAATGTTGCTCTAATTAATTTAAATGGTTAGCCCTTGACCAGTTAAACAATCTAAAAATTACAGAACTGGGTAAATAATAATTGAAACTACGAAAAATATTGGAATGAATAGGACCTAGTAATGCTAGATCTTGAGATGTATTATAAAGCAGTAATTATCAAATCTAGTTGTTATTGATTAAATAATGGAAAGTAGATTGAGAGTCTTGATAAGCAAGACAGAAATATTTGAAAGTGTTTCTTGTTTTTGATATTATTTTTCAGTGTCATGTCCAACTCTCTGTGACCCCATTTGGGGTTTTTTTGGCAGAGAATGGTTTGTCATTTCTTTTTCTGATTCATTTTACAGATGTGGAATAGAGGCACAAAGAGCATAAGTGACTTGCCCAAGGTCACACAGCTGGTGGCTGAGGCCACATTTTAACTCACTTCTTCCTGATCTCAAGTACAGCACTCTGTCAGCTGAACCACCAAGCTGCCCATGCAAAGCTAGTGACCTCATTGCACAACAAGCAAGGGACACAAACCACAAACCACTTGGGAAAGGCCATAGGTGGAGTCTACTGCAGTAGGTAAAGAAACTTTGCAGAAGAACTAGGCAGTCCAGTCAATGTTGAAAAGTGTTGATCCTTTCATTTGTAAGACTTAGGGACAGGTTAGTTGGTTGACCACAAATACCCAAAAGATTTCGAAAGAAGCACCATCTGTCCACTAAGCAACATCTGACACCTCCAAAATGAGGAAAGTCCAATGAGACAGCTGCATGACCAGGTCAGAACCAACAATTCTACACTAGGGCAGTTCATTAACCTTCCCAACTAAGTCAGGGCTAACACCTTCCAAGGGAAAAGGGGCAAGGGCACACCTGAATATGTTCCTGGGGAGCCTAATTCATTAGGGTCTTGAGGTCATGGTAGAAGGGGAAGTTTACCATGGTTTTGTAAAAGCCACTTCTAGGACTTGGCAGTCCCAGTCTGACACTGGAACTCCTGTTTCCATATTCTCCCTAGGTTTCTGAGCAGTTCAAGTGTTTTATTACAGGAAGTGGTGGGATACCCCTCCAGAAGAGCTTATCAATTTTCCACCTCACAGGCAGGTGAGCCCTTTTGGACTAAGAAATTATGTTTCTATTCTAGAAACTGCCATGTCTAGAAGATCAAATTGTGGGGTTTCCTTAGAGTGTGCTAGAAGGATATAGGTTCAGAAAACATTGTGACTAGAGCACCATTTTATAAAAAGAAAACTAGACATAAAAAAAAATTCCAGACAAAATGAGAGATTTTTCTGCATTGTAAGAGTTCCTCTAGTAGAGATCTCCTGGAAGAGGGGTTTGGCTGAAATTAGATATCTGAATACTTCAATGGACTAGTGATCTCATCGGTACAGTGATGACCTCCAACTGGACAGATTACACCCAATCCATGCCTTCCAGTCTAGGATATTTGTCCACATCCTCCTTCAATGCATCTTAAACTTGCGGTCACAACCCCATGGGATTTTGATCCACAGTTTAAGAAACTCTAAGGTGTCTTGAGTGGAAATAGTTTAAGAAGTCCTGCTAAATGATCCACAATGGATCCATATCATATACTGAGCTTAGAGGAAATGTTTCTCCAAATGTCCTCTCTCCGAATGCCAGTGGAGCACTCCTGAGCTCTCCATCAGTTAGTTATCTCTCACTCTTCCTTTCTGACCATCCATTTCTTTTTATGGTCTCAGATGACATCCTCTAAGGAGCTTATCCTTCATAATTCTTTGTGAATTTACATGCCCATGATGTGCCTCTCTACTACCTTTGGGTAAGGCACAACATGAATTCTTCAGAGAATAAGCAGCTCCATGATCCAACAGAGAACCTAAGCATTTTTCAGACTGGGACTTCATATCAATAACTAACTATACTCAAGATATATTTAATGTAGATGCAAGGTCATCTCAAAGAAAAATGTAGTAGCAACTGGGGACAAGAGGAGGAAAAGACCTCCTGAAGAAGGTGGGGTTTGAGTTGAGTTTTTAATGAAGTTGAAAGCTTGAAGAGAGGAGAGAGAGCAGCCCAGTATTAAAGAAGAATCACTGCAAAACTGAGGAATCTGGGGTTGGAACGGCATATGTGACAAACAGCAGGTAGCACAGTGTGAATGGATTGTGTGTGTAGAGGGTATTGAAATGATACAAGCTGGGAAGGATAAGAAGGGGTCAATTTATAAAGTGATGCAATTCCAAACAGATGAATTTATGTTTGATTCCAGATGTAATAGAAAGTCACATGAGAATGCCGTGGGCAGGTCCTCCATTAGAAAAATCACTTTTCCTGAATTGTATCAATGGGAAACGTCTTTGAAGCATGTATATCACCTTCTTCTTTTGCCTCCCTTTATATTAGTGATCAAAGGCCCAGCACACAAAGTTATCTCTGCTGCTATGTCTTTCAAGTCATTTTGTATGATTTGGACAAATGCAAAGAAACTGTTGGAAGAAAGCCTTGAGGGGGCGTGTTTTGATCTGTTGAATAATTTTTTAGAAGTCAAATCATAATAACCACAATGGAGACTTGTGATACTTTTCAGTAAATTATATGGATTTGCTTTGCCATCAAATTATGGATTATTTTGGAAGTGGCAAAGTTCTAGATGTATTGATTACATCCAGTAGTTCACTAGATCGATTTGGAGCTGGTTTGCGAGAGTTAGGCCAATTGTTAAATTTTCAGAGTGAGATCTATACTTTGGAAATGGGAAAATACTCTATATTAGTTTGTATTTCACCATTTAGACTTATGAAAGTAAAGGAGGAATGTAATAATGTAAGTTAATCTTAAAAAGGGGTCTTGTGTATACAATTTTGAGGGTGGAGCTGGTTGTTAAATATTTGCCGTAATATTTGTGTAGTAAACCCTCCAATGACACACAATATCAATGCTACTATAACTTATTTTCTTAGGGGCACAGAGATATCTGGGCTGGTGTCAGTTGGAGGGAGGACTTGAACCAAGGTCTTCCTAATTAATTCTTCTAATAATAATGTTGAATTATGAGACTGGATGTCTATGATTCCAAAGTGCCTTTCAGTAATAGTAGTTATAGTAAATAGCATTGAGAGCAATTGAAATCTTATGGCACTTTTTACATATAGCATTTTATTTGAAGAAAGAGAAATGAGAATAATCTCTCTCTCTCTCTCTTTTTCTCTCTTTCTCTCTCCCTCATTTTGGGATGTAAAACCATCACAATATAACACTACATTTCCTTATAAGATTTTACATTTTTCTTCCTCTAGAATATAAGACTATTAAGAAGGACTATTTCTCTTTTATCTATTGATCTAGAGTGCCTAGAACAATTTCTTCTTTATTTTGTACTTCACCCCTAGAACCACTAGTGTAAAAAATTATTAGTGCAGGAATTATCTCCACTAGTATAGGTCATCTACTCTTTGGTCATGTCTTTCACATCTCAGTGATCCTTAACTCCTAGAAATCATTCAATCCCATTCATTTCTCACCCTCTATGGCTTGATTCTTCATTCCCATCACCCTCAACACTCTTACCCCAAATATTTTAATTCCACTATGATTTTTTACTGTGCTTTCTGGAATGCCTGTTCCATAAGCAACAAACTTCCCTTCATCTTAAATCTTTTAGTCTCTTTCTCTTTCCATCTCATAGCACTCACTGAAACCTGGCTTCCTCTTGAGGACACAACCTCCATGCCTACTCGTTCCAGTACTAGCTATACTTTACTCTCCTCAATTCACTGATCAAAGAGAGGGAGTTGGAGTACATTTTGTTCTCCTACTTCCAGGTTCTCCCTCTTCCTCCATTGATCAGTAACTGATTTATGCCTTTCATATCTGCCACTTAATCAAATCTTAATAGCTGTTGTCCATCAACTCTCAGGTCCTTCCCTTCCTTCCTCCATTAGTTAGATACCTGTTAGATTTACTCCCCAAATCCTGTCCTCATACTAGAGGACTTCAGCATAGATACTGATTCTCCCTCAAATAATCTAAACACTCAGGTTCTCAACTCACCTCCCACTCTTCCATCCCAATTCAGCCACAGACAAAGATAGTCATTGCTTTGATTTGGCTGTCATCCACAAATGTCTTACTTCTATTTCAAGAATTCTGAAATTTACTTATCCAACTATTATTGTAATCTGTTGGCTTTTCACCTTTTCCTCTTTTTCCCTTGTACACACCATGACCTCTTGGCTCCCTCAGTTATTTCCCGGCCATCTTCTTTGCAGCACCCACACTCCTCTTCTCCCCATCTTGACTCCTTGATGAACCAATTCAACTCCACAATGTCCTCCTGTCTTAAGTTTCTAGCCTGCTTATCATATCACTTATACCCAGCCAAGGTTCAACCTTGGACCACTACCCCTCTTCATTGCCTTTAGTCCTACCTATGTGCTGATAAAGGTGGAGAAAATCACACAACCATTCTGACTGGGTCCATGTCAATTTTATGTTACATAATCTGAACTAGGTCCTCCCTGCTGTTAGGCAATTAACTGTACTTTATCTCCCTTATCATCTCACTATCTTGCCTCCACAATGGCTCTTTCAAAGCTTTTTGATTCTTTCTCAAACTTGTCATGGATCCTCCTCCCCCCACTGTCTCATCTGAGAACCTTAAATCATATTTAAGGAAAAAAATGAGAATATTTGCCATGAACTTCCTTTATTCCTCTCTCCCTTATCTCCTTTCATTCAGGTATCTCTGCCACTTTCTCCTCCTTCACCCCATATCACATGATGAAGTTACCTTACCCCTCTATTTGTTCAAGTAATCCTATTCCACACCCTGTCCTCCAACAGGTTGCTCCCTCTGCCATCCTTACTTTTTCATTTATTTTCAATCTCTCCCTCTCTTCTGGCTTATTTCCTACTGCCTACAAACATGCCCATTTCTCACCCCTCCTAAAAACAAACAAAACACCTTCACTTGATCATTCCATCCCTGGTGTCATCCTATGCATCTATAGCTAAACTCTTCAAAAAGCTTATCTGTTCACAATAGGTGCCTCCACTCAACTTCTCTCTCTTCTTGAACATTTACAATCTGAATTCCAACCTTGTATTTCCACCAAGACTGCCTTTTCCAAAGTTATTCAGGATTTATTAGTTGCCAAATCCACAAGGCCTTTTCTTAGTCCTTCTTCTCCTGGACCACTGCTTTGATCCTTGATACTTGATTTCTTTATTATCCTAAGTTTTCAGGACATCGCTCTCTCCCAGTTTGCATTTTACCCATCATACCATTCTTTCTACATAGCCTTTGCCAGATCCTCCTGCAGATCATATTCTCTTACCAAAGATTTCCCTCAGGGTTTTGTTCTAGGCTTTCTTCTCTTCTCCATCTATACGACTTCACTTCATCTTTTCAACAGCTCCCATGGATTCAATTACCATCTTTTGAGGATGATTTTCAAATCTGCCTTGCTTTCAACAAATCTTTCTGCTAAACTCTAATCTCACATTTGCAGATACCTTTTAGCTATCTCAAACTGTATGTCCAACACCTTAAACTCAGTATGTCCAAACTGAACTCATTTTCATTCTCCCTAAACCCTTCCCTCCTCCTACCTTCCCTATTACTGTGGAAGACAATACCATCCCCCCAGGCTCTCAGAATTGCAATCCAGAAGTTAAGGATTCCTCACTATCTCTCACCTTCCCTCCTCCAAGCAGCTGCCAAGTCTGTTGATTTTATTTTTGCAAAATCTCTCAAATAGACCTCCTTATCTTTTCTGACACAGCATCCAATCTAGTGCAGACTCTCATCATCTCAGGCTTGGATTGTTGCAATAACTTTCTGGTGGGTCTGCCTACTTCAAATCTCTCCCTGTTTCAATCTGTTCTCCATTCAGCCACCAAAGTCATTTTCCTAAAGTGCATCTCTAACCATGTCATCCCACACACCTTCTCAAAAATTTCCATTGGATTCCTATGGTCCACAGAATTAAGTAACCATTTTTTTTTTGCATTCAACGCCCTTAATGACCTAATTCCCTTTGACCTTTCCAGTCTTCTTACATATTACTCCTGAGGTATATGGAGTGATCATGGAGGACTAGCTCCTTTCTTGTGAACGCTTACCAAACCCTTTTCAGGGCTCTTCATCATCTACTTTAGGTGTCCTCCTATCACGCAACTCCTACCTGTGGCTCCAAGAAGTTGTAGCACACACGCACACCCTGATAATACCTTCTCCACAGACTGGCTAAACCAGGCAGAGCATAACCAACATGCCTTTCACCTATAGAAGAGTTAGAGGGTGTGTATCTTATGCATATGAAGACTTCCTCAGTAGAGTGTATGGATGAGAAGAATTCGTTCCAAAAGGCCATGGAAGCCTCTCATGTAGGCACTATGGTGTGCCTAGAGCTTGGTCATACATTGAAGATGCCAAGGTCATCCACTGCATGCAGGGTCATCACCAGTCTTCTTGTCATTTTTCTTGCCCTTGGACTTCAATGATTTTGGAAGAAACAGTGAAGCTGAGAATTTTGTGCAATTTACCTCACAAATCCAATTCATGCAGGAGTCAAGACATCATCCATGATGTCAATGGTTCTCCTTGTAAATGGAGGATGAATGACAACAATAACACATTGTGTCAGCCTCTACTCCCTGATCCAGAGAAGCTAAATTCAAGAGGAATATAGTCCATCTGTCTGCTCTGAGAATTTTCTCTCTCTGCCGTATCTCCCCCTCCTTCCCTCCAACTACTGCTCCTCTTAGCTTACTTTAAGTCCAGCTAAAATCTCACCATGGATAGGAAAACTTCACCAATCTCACCCTGTATATCCTGTAGACAATCTGTCTGTAAATATTTCTTTGCATGTTGTCTGCTCCATTACATTGTGAATGGCAAGGACTTGCTTTTTTCTCTTTTATAGCTGAGGCAATTAGTGCAGAACTTGATACATAGTGGACATATATATGCATGCATGCATGTATACATATATATGCATATATATACATGTAATATTTATTTAATCACTTTTTATAAAGTATTTCATTATTTTTCAATTGCATGTAAAACAACTTTTAACATTTTTTTTTGTTTCAAATTCTTTCTTTCCTTCCCTCCCCTCATGCCTCATTAAGAAGGTAAGCAATTTAATGTAGATTGTAAATGTGCAGTCATGGAAAACATATTTTCATATTCGTCATGTTGTAAAAGAAAACACAGACATAGGAGTGTGATTGCTGTTTTCCTGGCCTATATCTATGAATGATCACAAGTACCCTTTTCTACCCTGGACCTGTGACCAGATGCCCTTATCCAGATAGTGTTCCTCCTCTCCCTGGGACTGCAACCTGGAACAATGTATAGGCAATACAACCGTCTTGTTCCTGATGATCTCCTTTTGATTAATGCTCTAACCTCAGTGCTGTCTGTGACCTCAGAGGTCCAGAAGCCAGCACTGTCCATTCAGTTGCCTCCAAAGCCTGCTGCTGCCTTGCCCAGGCACCTCAGGACTTTTCTGCCTACATTTTAAGTTCTCTTAGACTGGAAAACTGTTTCACCCCACGTTTTTGTTGGTTATGCCACTGCAGAAGTTGTCTTAATTGTTATTTTAAGATTGCTGGAGGGGAATTTGGGAGAGTTCAGGCAAATCTCTGTCTTTACATCTTTTACATCTTCAGAATAGGCACTTGATAAGTGTTTATGAATTGATTAATAATAGTCCTAGAAATTTCCCTGAGGAAATTATTAGGTTAAATGGTTTTGCAAATGTCACCCAGAAAATTTGTTGTCATTAGAGGCTGAACTTGAAGGCTTGTCTTAATAACTCCAAGGCTTGGGGGAGGAGCCAAGATGGCAGAGTAGAAAGACTCACATATGCTAGCTCTGAACCCATAGTCCATGGAATTCCTCTAAAAATAACTCCCAACAAATTCTGAACAGTGGAAGCCGCGCAGCAACGGGGTGAAGGAGATTTCCATTCCAGAGAGCCCTGAAAAACCAATCTCAAAGGTCCGTCGCGCACCAGAAGGGAGCGGAGCCCAGCCCTGCCCTGGCCACGCAGCACTGAGAGGAGTGAGCAGATCCGAGCAGGCTTCAGGTACTGACTCTCCAGTGCCCTGAAGGTCCCTCCACCCACAGATGCACAGGTCAGTGAGAAAGACGTCTGGACAGGCTGAGAGGGGAGCGGGGTGTCTCCATGACTCGGGCCTCCTCAGGAGGCAGCAGCATAGGCAGCAGCAGCCAGAGGCTCCCAGAGCAGGCAGGAGCTCAGCAGGAGCTCCATTACAAAAGGTTTCTGCATAAACCCCCTGTGGGAACTGAACCTGGGAGGCGGCCCTGCTCCCACCTGAGCACCAAAACTTAAGCTCCCATTGCATAACATCCAGGCATGCTGCCAAAAAGCCCTGAGGCTGGGGAGCACCATTTGAATCTCAGACACCAAGCACTAGCTGGGCAGATCTAGGCAGGGGTGGAGAGGAATCTCAGAAGGCAAGTAACTGGCTGGCAAAATGCCCAGAAAAGGGAAAAAAAAATAAGACCATAGAAGGTTACTTTCTTGGTGAACAGATGATTCCCCCCTTCCTCTGACAAGGAGGAATGGTGCTTGCCATCAGGTAAAGACATGGGAGTCGGGCCTCTGTGTCCCAAACATCTCAAATAGATATCCAATGGGCTCAGGCCTTGGAAGAGCTCAAAAAGGATTTTGAAAATCAAGTTAGACAGGTGGAGGAAAAACTGGGAAGGGAAATGAGAGATGCAAGAAAAGCATGGAAAACGGGTCAATAGCTTGATAAAGGAGACCCAAAAAAATGCTGAAGAAAATAACACCTTGAAAAATAGGCTAACTCAATTGGCAAAAGAGGTTCAAAAAGCCAATGAGGAGAAGAATGCTTTCAAAAGCAGAATTGGCTAAGTGGAAAAAGAGGTGCAAAAGTTCACTGAAGAAAATAGTTCTCTCAAAATTAGAATG
>CM053771.1:533341030-533380111 GCA_028658325.1 Potorous gilbertii | reverse complement strand
CCTGAGTCCATGGGATACCTATTTCATATGTTTGGGATACAGAGGTCTTGACTCCTATGTCTTTACCTGATGGTAAGCAGTTCTCTTCTTCTTCATCTTCAGAGATGAAGGTTGGAATAATTTTTTCAAGAAAATAACCTTCTATGGTGTTAGTTTTTTTCCCTTTTCTGGGCATTTTCCCAGCCAGTTCCTTGACTTCTGAGAGTCCTCTCCACCCTGTCCTAGGTCCACCCAGCTAGTGCTTGGGGTCTGAGATTCAAATGCTGCTCCCCAGCTTCAGGGCTTTCGGCAGCAGGACTGGCTGCTTTTCAGGGTAAAATTAGATCAGGTTCTCAGGTGGGGCAAGGCCACCTGCCAGGCCCAGTTCCCTCAGGGAATTTATGCAGAGAACTTCCGTAATGGAGCTGCTCTCGAGCTCCTGCCTGCTCCGGGAGCCCCTGGCCGCCAGCTGCCTCTGCTGCTGCTTCTGCTGCGGCCGCCGCCTCCCGAAGGGGCCCGAGTCCTGGAGACACCCTGCTCCCCTCTCAGCCCGTCTCTCTCACTGACCTGCGAGTCCGTGGGTGGAGGGAACTTCACAGTTGCTGGAGATTCTGTCCCTGATGTCTGTTCGGATCTGCTCGCTCCTCTCAGTGCTGCGTGGCTGGGGCCAGGGGAGGGGAGGGCTCCGCTCCCGTCTGGGGCGCGATGTTCCTTTGAGATCAGTTTTTCAGGGCTCTCTGGAACGGAAATCTCCTTCACTGTGTTTCTGCGTGGCTTCCACTGTTCCAGTATTTGTTGGGAATTCTTTTTAGAGGAAATCCATGGGCTGTGGGTTTGGAGCTACCAAATATATGTCTTTCTACTCTGCCATCTTGGCTCCGCCCCCCCAACAATGGATTCTAATCCTCACATATCTTCTCCAACGTTTATCATTTTCCTGTTTTGTCATGTTAGCCAATCTGAGAGGTGTGATGTGGTATCTCAGAGCTGTTTTGATTTGTAGCTCTCTAATATGACTAGAGATAGTTTTAATTTCTTCCTCTGAAAACTGCCTGTTCATATCCTTTGACCATTTATCAGCTGAGGAATGACGTATTTTTGTAAATTGGACTCAATTCCCTATATGTTTTAGAAATGAGGCCTTTATCACAGATACTAGTTGTAAAAAGAATTTCCCAGTTTTTTGCTTTCTTCTTATCTTGGTTGCATTGGCTTTGTGTGAGCAAAACTTTTCAATTTTAGGTAATCAAAGTTATCCATTTTGCATTTCATAATATTCTCCATTTCTTGTTTGATCATAAATCCCTCCATTCTCCATAAATCTGAAAAAAATTATTCTTTATTTCCCTAATTTGTTTATAGTAATTTATATATAGATAATATACCAATTTGGACTTTATTCTTGTATACAAGGTCAGGCATTGGTCTATGCCCAGTTTCTGCCACACTGTTTTCCTGTTTTCCCAGAAGTTTTTGTCAAACAGTAAGTTCTTATCCCAGAAGCTGGTGTTCTCGGGTTTATCAAACAGTAGACTGCTATATTCATTGACTACTATGTCCTGAGTGAATAATCTTTTTCAATGGTCTACCCCTTTATTTCTTTTTTTTAGGTGTTCTGAGTATTTTTCTTTTTTTTTCTTTTTTTTAAATTTTTTATTTTATTTACTTATAGATGTTCTACAATCACTTCCTTAAAATTAACATTTTATGCCCCCACACCTTCCCCCCGCTACCCTGCTCCCTCCCCATGACAGCATACAATTCTGTATATGTTCTACATATACTTTCCTATTGAGCATATTTTCACCATAGTTACCCCTTTATTTCTTAGCTAGTACCAAGTCTTTATGATGATTGCTGCTTTATAACACAATTTGATATCTGGTAGTCCAGACCACCAGGTAGGTCTTGCCTCCTGGACCAGAATTCCCAGTCCAGCACACCAAGCTCGTTTTCTAGCATCCCTAATGAGTAACCATCACCTCATCCAGTGATGAGGAACTCCCTCCATCCTGAGTCAATCTTTCTTTTTTGATGTAATGAATGGTTTGAAAGCTCTTCCTTACACTAATATCTGAAATCTACTACTGTGTTTCTCCTATTCATTGTTCCTTGCTCTGCCTCCTGCATCGAAGTAAACAATGATTCATCTACAAAATGGCCTTTCAAATGTTTGCGGGTGTTTATTCATGACCATCTTCCCTAATGTGAGACCTTTTCTTTTCTGGGTTCTGTTTACCAGTTCCTTCCATGTTCCTATAGTTCCCTAACCATTCTTAGCCCCTTCCTCTGGATAGGCTTGCCAAGTGCCATCACCACCAAAGTAAACACAACATAGGAGGGGTGGAGTATTTTGATCCTTTTTTTGAGTTATTTATACTGAACTTATTTTTAAAGTGTTAGACTCTAATATAGCGCCAGAAATGGTGAAAATTTGTTTTAATTTTCTTTAGTTTCCTAGGAAAAAGCTCAACACCCAAAGAAGCCTGTGTTCTCATTTACCTTCCATTGTTTCATACGGCAAGAACTATGTTTTCTGGTGAATTCACTTCTCCCCCATCATATCCACATTATTAAAAAAGACCACCCCCCTGCCTTGTCCCTCTCCCTGTGTTTCTAGGCTTTGTTAAGTTGACAGGCTTTCCTATTTAGCTTAAAAAATTCAGAGAACATATTACTTGACCACACTTAAAGTGAACATAATTCTAGAAGACAGTGGAGTGACTTAGATGGTGAGAATCTCAGGTTCACATAGAGTAAAGCACAATTGAGTATGTTTGGAACTCCCATGTTTGCCTTTGATTTCCTAGTGTTAACATTTTAAGATCTTTACATGGAGGTCATAAGGGGTGTGGGGAGAAGTCCTAAGGAAAATACTAACTTTTTTTAAGCCTATGTTTTGAAATAAAGTTAATGGAAGAGATTTAATTTTTAAATTGCATAGCAAAAAATATTGTGATTGATGAAGAAAAATAAAGAAAATTTTCTCAACCACTTTTTACTGATTCCCTACAGTTATGTGATTCATGAAGATGGCTTATTTGGATACTAGGGATCATGGCTATACCAGTAAACAAGTCTTCTAATTAAGTACTTCATAAATCAGTCATGATTATTTCCAATTAACACTAATGAAATTAGGACTGCATAAACAAAGAATATTATCCAGCAATAAAGACTGTTTAATTAATTTGACTAGGAAAGAACTAATTGTTTCAATTTTAATATTTTAAAATAAAATTTATTGAAGGAAACATAATTATTTCTTAAATTTTTGTTTTCTTTTATCATGTGTTTCAGAATCAAAACTAGATTTCAAAACTTATTTTCTAATTTGCACAAAATAAAAATGTCACCTTCAAAAATTTTAATTGAAGAGATCATTGAATATATCCATTGACTTACAATTTTCAGGGGAAAAATGTGTGTATGTGTGTGTGTGCATGTGTGTGTGTGTGTTCGTGTGTGTGCTTTTATTCTGATCTTCCAGGATAGTTAACAACCCAACCACCATTGGGAACACAAGACAAGTAAACTCATTAGAAACATGTATAGTCAATTGAAACAAATTCCCACATAATATACAAAAAAAAAACTTTTTGTGTTTCGAATCCTTTACCTTTATATAAGGAGGTAGGTAGCATGTTTTATCATTAGGCCTCTAGCATGTTTGTTGGGACAATATTCAGAGTTCATCAAGGTCTGGGTTGTTTCTATAGGTACTTGGTTAGAATATTGAGTTTTGTGTTATTTTAGCATCTCAGGAATAGATTGAGGACCTGCAAGCTTTCAGTGCTCCAAAAGATCCAGGGCAGAGTGTGATTGCTGCCTCTGCTCTGAGCTCTGCAATTTCTTGACCTGGGTTTGCATCTTTGAAAGAGTAAACCCCTATCAGCCAACTGGAAAGCTCTGTTGGCTCAGATTGTCAAAATTGTAGGTTCCTCTTAGGTTTGGAATTCAGGTCCAGGTTATTTATTTGAAAACTGGGCTAGATGTGGAAAATGGGACCCTTCCCTGAGCCACACCACTGCTATTACTGCTTCTGAATTTCCTCCATTTTTAGTACACTGTTCAAGTTCTCACTATCCTGAACACCACCCCAGGATGCAGATAACTCTCTCCTTTCACCCTGGATCTGTAAGCTGGGGACTGGGTACTAGGAGACACATTTGTTGATTACTGGTTGGCACCTGTTCTCATCCAGTGCTCTTTTAGGGCTCTGGTGATATCCCAGAATGGATCTAGGTCTTCCTCTTGACTTGATACACGGTCTCCGCAAAGGTACTGCAGTATGCTCTGTAGTGTGCTTTTAGCTTAAACTGTCCCCGATATCCACATACCTCTCTGTGTGCCTTTTTATGCCAAACCAGGCTGGAGAAATGACTGACCAGTACATTTTCTGTATTTCCTCATTAAGATTCAGTCTGGTGCATTTTCTTTACCTGTTTGGAGGTATTTTTGAATGGATCTCACTGTACTGTCTTCTGCCATTCTGACATCTTGTCTCCCCCCTTCAATTCAATGGTGATAACATTTGAAATTTTCCCCTTAATCACTTGCTAAGGGTTCACTGACAAGATTCAGACTATCATATTTGTTATAGATGCTTTAAATAGCCATTCCTAAGTAGGTCTGGCCTACTCCCTGATAATATAGCAACTGAATTTTTCTCAGACAATAGAAGTTTACCCCAAAATAGATCCTTCTGGTGCCAATTCATTTTTCAGAATCAGAATATCAGTGGTTGAAGTGAACAGGGACTCTGGAAATTGTGTTCAAACTATCCTAAAAAATCTTTATAGAAGAGGAACCTACAGAAATCCATTTGATTAGCAGTGGTTAAATAGCTAGTTTATTGTGGAACTAGAATAAGTGTCACCAATGCCTTGGTCTGGGTTAGGGTTCACTACATCTATGTCACCTGGAATAGTTTAATTTAATAAGCATATTGTGAAACCCTGAAAGAAGGAATGCGTTGCTTTAAAAGTGATAATTTCATTACTATGGAATATTTTATTCACTTGTTTTAAGTTTGAGAATGATTGTTACGCAATTTTCCTCTACATTTGCCTGCATAAGCATTGATTTAATTCAAGTCCACAATCTTACTAACCACTGAATTGTTGGTAGCTATAGTGTGGAGCATTCCAGAAGCCAGATGAAGAGTCTTCATGATGTTTTCCTTCCCATACAAAATCCATCCATTTCTACACTTGCCAGGTAGATACACCTCAGTGTATCATAGAGCATGAGTCTTCATTGTAAAGATCTCCTTTCTGCTACTTTGCAAGCTAGCATTTTATTGAACTCTGAAGTTTACAAGTATCTATCCACCATGACCCCCTAGGATTGATGGGGAAACTTAACTGTGAATTTAATGATCTTTGGGGGCAGCTAGATGGTGCATAGATAGAGTGCAAGGCTTTGGAGTTAGGAAGACTCATCTTCTTGAGTTCAAGTCCAGCCTGATACTTACTAGCTGTGTGTCCCTGGATGAGTCACTTAATTCTGTTTGTCTCAGTTTCTTCATCCGTAAAATGATCTGGAGAAGGAAATGGCAAACCACCCCAGTATCTTTGCCAAGAAACCCCAAATGGGATCACAAATGGGATGCAGCTGAAACGACGGAACAACACAAATAAAGATCTTGGAAGCAGACTTTAAACTCCTTCAGAAAAAAAAGTGTTGATGAAGTGGAATAGGATTTGAGTTCTCAGCACATACCAGTGGGGTTATGGCATAATTGAAGAGATGTGGAATACTTGAATATTCAAATTTTTATTGCTAAAGTTAGCGAGAATATAAACACTCAGTCAAGACCCTATCTAGTTCCTGTATTTATAGCTCATACTAATCAGGTTTTCATTCTATCTTCAGGAAAGTATCAAGAGTATTCAAAGAAAGAAATAATTACCAAGAGAGAATTTTGTAGGCCAAACACAGCTGATAAGATTATATATACATTAAATTAGAATTACTAGAGTTTTCCACAAATTGTGACATTCTCCATGTTTGGAATCACAATTTAAATTATATGGCCTATTAAGTCACTTCATCAGTGACACGGAAGTGTGTAGTCTAATTACTTTTGCCGTTTCAATAATGAATGCTATTAAAAGGTTGAGATAGTATACTTCATGTTTGCAGATTAAAATCACAAATAGAAGGTGCTGCAGCAATACAAATGGTCCACCAATTAGTGTACATTAAGGCAAGCATATTGACATTTATTTAAAGTATTCTCCCTGCATGAAGAAATAACGGTTGAGAAAGGAAATTTTCCACAGGGAGTATCAGAAATGATGGAGGAACATCATTTCTGCATATTGCTTTCCCTCAGGAAGAAAAAGAAAGCTTTTTCCTTCACCAAAACACTGGACTGAATGTTTACAGGACATTGACTTATGGTTCTACTGTGTAAGATGAAATGTTGATTTCAGAGTTATAAAACTCTATGGAATCTCCTCTCTTGCAGTCCTGTTGTGATATGAAGGTCATCTACAATTCTTCATAGCTATATCAATGATGAATGAGTTCTGGACACATTCTATCACAGAAAATTTTCAAATATTCATATTCACTTTGATAAGGGATTCATACTCATGTTCACTGGTTCCTGACCAATGCTTTCTCTCCATTTTGACGAACCTAAGAGTTTTAAAAAAGATCTATGATTTAATGTGTATAAAGGGATCTTATGAGTAAACTTTTGCTCCCAATGCAAGTAAGTGTCAACGTTTGTTTGTTTTTGTTTTTGGACCTAGGGTCTTTGAGTTGCCTGGTATTAGATGACTTCCCAGGATCATACAACCAGTATAAATCAGAAATAGGAATGGAATCTACAAGTCTGCCCCTTTATCCATTGGACCACATGGCCTCACATTGACAGCTATAAGAAACATTTCTGTGCCAAATTTTCTTTCATAATATGGACTTCTAGCAGTACAGTTATTTTCATTTGAATGTTTCATTTCCCGAAAGTGCCATGAGTAGTTGTTTCAAGTTAGAATAATAAAAAAGATTCTTTATTAAAAGATAGATAGGAGATAGCACTCCTTGAAGATCATAAAATATGTGATAATCACTTGCAAAGATGTTATCAGACTGTGATTTATTTGAGGAAAGAGGGATTTTTTGTTACTGTTCAGTTTAAACATTTAAAACGAATGAATGACAAGAAAGTTTCAATTTTATTAGTTTGAACACATCTGGAAACCAGACTATACTCTTTGTTGCCAAATTGGCTGTCTATAAATAAAGGTGTAATAAGGAGTTGAAAATTACTTTTATAAACAAGAGTTATTTATCTTATGCCACATTGGCCTTGTAAAAGTCCATTTGATACATTTTTCTGAGATGTTTATTGGGACCTTCAAATCACTGAGCTCACAAGTGTCTAATTAAAGTAAGGTTTAAAGTAAGAAGTTGTATCTTAGAAGGATTGTAGAAAATCAAAGTGTAGAATATATAGTAGAAAGCAAACTGAATGTGGTTTCTGAAAATCTGCTCTGCTATAAAATACTGATGTAACTTTGTGCTACTTTATTGCCTCTGGTCTACAATTTCCTTGGTAAAAGAATAAAACAATATACTACTTTAACCTTGTAGATATTTTCAACTCTAATTTGAGGTTCCCATGAAAAAATCTTTTGTAATTATATTCTTACACATTTGAAAGAGCAAGGGCCAGAGTTAGAGGTAGAAAGACCTTCAAACTCTCCCTTTAAAATCCTTCAAATCCTTCCTACTGACTTTGGCATCCCAAGTGAGCCATTCAACTTCTCAGTGACCCAGAGAGTTTTCTAAGACAGTAAATTAAACAAATTTCGCTCTCCTAATGTGGAGGGCATTTCCACATTAGATGTTTCCTACACAGAAGAAAAAACAGGCCTGATTACCCAACCCAAACCTTTACCAATAAAGAAGAAATCAGGGACGGGGGTAGGGGCGGAGTGGAGGGCTTAGAAGGGTTTCACTTTTTTTTTGTATTCTTCAGATATTTACATTGAAATGATATAATTTGTCAGTCTTCCTTTGTATTATAAATGTTGTTTTAAATTGTTTTATTTCTAGAAACTAATTGACTTTCAAAAGGGCTGGCTTTTGAAACTGCAAATTGACAGATTTGGAGGCAGGTCTCAAATTTACTGACAAAATGTTGCATACGATCATTAATTATATGCCAGAGAGTCTGGATGACAGATGACTTTATTAAAAAAAAAAAAACAAGTGTATAGTAAAAAAAATGTAGCTTTGAAATTTTACAAATAGTAGTATATATGCATCTATATATGTATGAATCACATTTTCAGGAATGTTCTATTTGTTAAACAGATTTGCATCTATTAACTTCATTTTCATTTTTAAAGATTGGGGTATTTCATTTAGTTTTCAAGTTTCAGTGAGTGGTAAGTAGATTTCATGGTTCTTTGGCATTTGGGGACTAAGAATGTGACATTTTCATGAGATCTGATAAGAATCCTGGGTCTTCATCCCAGTTGTGCCACTACCTTACCTTTGTGACCTTGCATAATTTACTTCCTGTTTCTGGATCTCTGTTTTATTATATTTTAAATGATGGAAAAACCAGAAGGAGTCAAAATGATTTATTGAGATGGCCAAGTACAATATGGAAGGGTATAGACACATCGATAAACAAAGTTGGACAGAATAAAGTTTCCAGAGAGGCTGGTTTCCATAGGGTTTTTAGACAAAAGGCCTGCCATGGCAAACACATCATTTGCAGAGGAAATGGAGTCATGGAATGTGGACCAGTAGCAAGAAGGAGGGGAAAGAGGCTCTGAAGTTTGACCAGGAAGGTCTACTCAGGATGAGGAAGGCCAAATTATAACTGCTGAATTAGCAAACTTGACAGAGTTTCAGTAGCTAGTTCTGAGAATACTGGGTATGCTGAAGCCCTAATTTTAACAGCAGTACAAGGAGCGGCAAATCTGAGGGCTTGAGACTGTAGAATCCTCTGACTACCCATGGAGTCAATGACTACCCTAATTTGTGGATAATTAATACATAACTGCATTACAATTTTACATGATAATGGAAGGTTTTATTTTGTTTTTGTTTTTTGGTTTTTTTTTTAGAGTTGGAGGACTTTTAGATACAGGGAAACCTAGCTTCTATCTAAGTACCTCCTAATTCTGAAAACCAGTAGGTTAAATGCTTTACCCAAAGTCACATGGTTTGTGATAGAGCTGAGATTAGAAATTTTATCTCAACACCCAGTCTGACTCTTTATGATACTTTATACTTCTCTGTGGATTGCCTCTAATCTCACTCCCTCACAAAGTCAATTTTAACATGTACTATTTACATGACTTAGACTTTTTTAAAAAAGTGTGTACCTTCTATATACATAATTAAAATACCTGAGTGCAGTGGATAGAATTCTGAAATTGGAATGACTTTATCTGGGTTGGAATCCTAGATCTATTTGCTTAAATAGCATCATGTCTTTGGGTAATGTACTTTTCATTTGTTCATCAAGCTTCCTTATCTCTAAAATAAGGAGGTTGGACAAGGGGACATCTGGGGTTCTTTCCAGCTCCAAAGCCATGTTCTTATGATCCTGTCTGTGTATTTATGTTATAAGTGTCCACAAATGTACATATATGTACAATCACATGTTGAGCTGATAATCAATAAAGGGTGAAATCTACAATGCTAAATATACCAACTGAGTCATATAACCTAGTCAGTAAGACCTTTTTCATCAATTGTGAATAAGTTGTCTGCTGTGGAGAATCTTGTACAAGAACCTGTCTGTTCACTACTCATGGTTTCATCAAATATGTTGTTATATGCATATACAGAGACACAGTGGTGGACTTGGGATCAAGATGGCCTGCATTTATATTTTGCCTCAGACACCATCTGTGTGACCATGGGTATAGCATCTAACTTCTCTCTCAGTTCCAGTTTTCTCATTGGTAAAACAGACATAAGATAAGCGCCTGCCACAGTGTTATGGTTAGGATTATATGTGATAAAAAAATGTGAAAATCTACAAACCTTCAAGTGTTTTATTGTTTTAAATATTTTAAAATATTTTTGCCATTTTAAATTTTGCTTTAAATTTAATTTTAAATATTATTATTTTATCATCAGGGTTGTCCTTTGTTATCCTTTATTGTCAGTCCATAGTACTGACGTTTTTCTGTTGTTTGAAGTTGAGAGACCATTGCTCAATAGGAAAGAAAAAAATCCAGACAGTGTTTCCCAGAAGACAATGTGTCTTACTGCAAAGTGTTGTCCTTGGTAGGAGAAGACATTGATTAGTAGAGTGTGTTGTGAGGAGTGCCAAGTTTAAAAGGTGGATTTGCTAGAGCAGAGGAAGGAAGAATGGAAAATGCTTCAGGCTATAAACAGACTTGAGGGAGGGAATAGTAGCCTCATAGATCACTACTGGAATGGGATCCTTAAACCCAGAAAATCATGAGAGATTTCTCAAATCTTTACCCTACCTGGAGAATTCAGCAGTCCTGTGAATTTCCCTGACCGATTATTACAGCACTCCAATGGACAGAAGACACTGACTTGCCACTGGTTTCATGAGTTCTAAAGGAATCATGTCCTTCTCCTATTGTGCTGGGGTTATTACCTGAGAGATCAGGTGAGAATTAGGTAACAGCGCTCTCACCCCCACTGAAGAGGGTTGTAATCATTTTTTTTCTACGGAAGTTTTTATCATTCACCTTGTTTTATGTCTTAATTAGATGAATTTCCTATGGGATTATTGACACTTACATGATCTGGTAATAGGGTTTGTATTAGCAGAGGCAATGGTCAAAATTTGCCTAATTGACCTGGAACCTTGGGAAAAACAAAAGCAAAAGCCAGTAAAATGGTTAAGAATCAGAATCTTCATGGTTTTTTAAACCATTTGGTGAATAATTATCCTCATCCGACCAAAGCTGTTCATTCCATATTTATTCAAGCAAAGGCTCCAGAAAGGTAGGGATCTGCTTAAATGTTTTGGTCTTCAGAGGTCTGCGGTATAGTGTACTGATCTTTTAAGGAGTCAATTTCTTATATCTGTAACAATAAACTAAACTGATCAAGCTGCTAATTATACTTGTAACATTGAACTTTTCTTTTATTCCATTTTATTCTCTCCTCAGAGTTTAGGCTGTAGTAGACAACATCGTTTTTCCATACCAAACTTTTGTCCTTTGCCAGATATTTCAAGTAACTATTATCCCATTGAGGGCCATGTTCCCAGAGGCTTTGGTTGATTGTTCATTGCTGAAGTGACATTGTATACTGTGATGAAGTAACTTTAGTGAGATATTCTCATCCTGAATGGCACTATGCAGTTGGACATGCTGAAGTGACTTTGTCAAACTATCATTTTACATTTCATATATGTATATATATGTGTATATATATATATATATATATATATATATATATATGGCTGAATAGTTACCATTGAAGAGGCTCTTCTCTTCTTTACAGGTACATTGAGGACCAATGAATAAATATATATTATTTTCTTCATATTTATAATTTTTAGAATTGCAAACTTGACCTTCAACAAACAAAAAGTTTCATATATGAAGAAAATCAGGAAAGAGAATATTATCAGAAACTGAACTGCTTTCTGTATTTTTTGAGTTTAGACATAGAGTGATAGTATAAGTAAATTACAGGAGTGTGGAGGAACTTGCTTCTAAGATCAATAAATAAGGGAAGAGGTTATGGTAAAACAAGAGATAGGATTCTGAGAATAAAATGAATGGTTTTGTTTACAAAACAGTCAAAAGTTTTTTTTTCTTCACAAACAAAACCAATGCCACCAAAATTAAAAGAAAAGCAGCAACTTGAGTAGGTGGGAATTAAAGCACATTTCTCTGATAAAGGCCTCATTTCTCAAATATATAGGGTACTAAGATAGCTTTATAAAAATAAGAGCCATTCCCCGATTGAAAAATGATCAAAGAATATGATAGTCTGTTTTCAGAAGAGGAAATCAGACCTGGGAAAAATATATTAAATCAGTGTTTCTTCAACTGTGGGTTGAAACCCCTTGTGGGATAGAAAACAATTTGGCAACAGTTTTTGAACGCACAACAACCAAAAGCTAATTCAAAATGAAAAGTTTAATGAATCTGAGGCATTTCTAGCAGCATTTACCCATCACATCAAGCAACTTAACAACTACACAGCAGCCTTGGTTCTGAACACAAAGCATTCGCACTATGCATGCCCTCAGGTCATGAAAAGCCAATGAATCTTGGTCATTTAGGAAAAGTTCAAGAAGTCTTGCTCTAAATCACTGTTCATTAGAAAATACAAATTAAAACAACTTTGAGATATCACTTCATACCTGTCAAATTGACTAACATGACAAAAAATGAAAGTGATAAGTGATGGAGAGGATGTGGAAAAATAGATGACCTGTTGGTGGAGTTGTGAACTTTTCTAATGATTCTGGAGAACTGTATCCAAAAGGATATAAAATTGATATAGCTTTAGACCCAGAAATACCACAATTATATCTGTATCATAAAGACATAAAAAATGGGAAAGGGCTCATATGAACAAAACTATTTAGAGTAGCTTCTTTTTCTTTTGTAATGGCAAAGAATTGGAAATCAAGGAATGCCCATCAATTGGGAAATGGCTAAACAGATTGTGGTGTATGATAATGTTGGAATACAATTGTGCTCTAATAAATGATGAGGGGAATGGTTTCAGAAAGAAAAAAAGGAAAGACTTCTACAAACTGATGGAAAATGAAGTGAGCTGAACCAAGAGAAAATTGTACACAGTAACAGAGATATTATAAGGATGGTCACCCATGAAAGATTTAGGTACTGTGATCAAGGCAATGAGTCAAACAGCTCCAAAGGACCCATGATGGAAGCTGTTATCCATATCAGAGAGCTGATGACCAGTGCAGACGAAAACCTACATTTTCCACTTTATTTTTCTTGTTACTGCTAGCAACATGACTGATATGGAAATTTGTATTACCTGATTTTACATCTATAACTCATATCATATTAAGTGCCTTCTCAATGGGTGGGGAAGGGACAAGAGGCAGAGAGAGAGAATTTGCAATACAAATTTTTAATGAATGAATCATAAAATAAATAGTTGAAAAAACATATATCCATATATGTTATTTCAAATTGAACATTTTACTCCTGATACTGTCTTATTTATTTATGGCCTGTTCTTAACTGCTTTCAACCTTTTCTGTTTATTTTTAAATTATATTCTTTGCTTTCTCTCCATTTTTTTAGTATAATAAAATTTTTCCTAATCCTTTCCTATGCCAGACCTCAGAAAAAAATGTGATAAATCTGTAGTGACAGAAAAAGCAAACAAACCAACATTGGTCACCTATGTAAACTGGCTGCACTGTTAGTAATGTCCTCTCTTAGAAGAGGTGGGAAACATGATTCATCTTCAATCTTTTGGAATCACAGTAATAACAGATAGAAATTCTATAGTATGGTAAGGGTTTCAAAGGGCTTTACAAAATCTCTTTTTCGTCCTCAGCAAGCTAGTTTCTCTGTTTAATTTTCATGTTGCAGATGAGGAAAGAAGCTGAGAGACTGGTGACGTGTCCAGGTAGGATATGAACTCAGATCTTTAGTTCCTCAATCTAATTTTCTATCCAGTGCTCCAGTTTTCATTCTCCTTTTTAAATCTCTCCCAGTTCCCACCCTTTACAAGATACTTGTCATTATAGAATATCTGCTAGCTCTTCTTACCTTACTTGGCATCAGATCATATAAGTATCCTAGGATTCTTCTGCATTTGTTCATTTTATCATTTCATTTGTCATAAAAAATATTCATTATATTTAAAGGTGGGATCAATATAATCATACAATACCACCCTCTTAAAGTTAATTGATCAGCCACAGGCTTTAAAGTTTAATGTCCTTTAAACTGGAATGATTTTGTAAAAGTATCAGGTCAAACTTGGTGGAGAAAACTTGGCCAAGCCCCAGGGGAGAGCTATAAGTTATCATGCCAAAGAAATACTTTCATTCCTTTCAATGGAACTAGGATGAGTTTCTAGCACACCTCTGAGGAGGATCTATCAAAGACAAGGAGAGGTGGGTCAGAGAGAAGAGGCCTTGAATGTGACCTATGTCAGTGCCTCTCCTTCCCCTTCCCTTTGGCTGAGAGAAGACATAGAGAAGTGCTGGGTTTGGTTTTGTTTTCCCTTAAAAGAAATCAGTTCCAAATTCCCTTCCTCAGTCCATGTTCATACCCATCCATTGAGAAGGCAAGACATAGGATACCCATTATACAAAGGAAGTCATTCGATGTATATTTCCACATTAACTATATAAAGAAAAACAACAAACCAACAAGAAAAATAAAGAGAAAAAATATGTTTCAATCTGCACTCTGAGTCCATCAGCCCTTCAGTGGAGATGATTAGCGTTTTTCATCGCAAGTCCTTTATAATTATTGTAGATCATTGTGATCAGCTTACCAATCTTTCCCAGCTGACCATGCTTACAGTATGGCCATTCCTGTGATTACAGGGTTCTTCTGGTTCTGTTCACTCGATTTGCATCAATTCACAGACGTCTTCCCAGGTTTTCTGAAACCATCTACTTTGTGATTGCTTATAGTAAATAGCATTCCATTTCAATCATATACCATAATTTGTTTAACCATGCCCCAGTTTATGGGCATTCAGTTTTCAGTTATTTGCCTTTACAAAAAATACTACTACAAATGTTTTGCAGTCTTGATGTGTGTGTTCATCCTGCATTGCTGAAGAAGACCATGCCGTCAGAGAAACAGACATGACTTGCATTTGACTTTGTTTTGAGTGAGGGAGGGCTATGCAGGTCACCAGCTTCACTTCTTCTCCAGAGTCACCTGAATCCAGTGACCAGATATTCATCAGGATGACTGGAGATGACCCAGAATGAGGCAGTTGGGGTTAAGTGACTTGCCCAAGGTCACACAGTTAATGAGTGTCAAGTGTCTGAGGTGAGATTTGAACTCAGGTCCTCCTGACTTCTGCACTGGTGCTCTTTCCACTGTACCACCTAGCTGCAGGATGGAATCCTAATAAAGCTGCCCCTCAGCCTGAATATTCTAGCTTTCTTCTGGGCCTCACTGAGCAGTAGACATGTCCTAATCTGACCACATAATCTGGCTTTAACCATACTACAGGTCCCCAGCCACTGCCTTCAGCTAGCCACTGCCCCCAGATCTAGTTCATGTATTTGAATAGATGTGTTCTTGTAACCAACCACAATCACATGTTCCATTTAGCCTAAGACAGCATCACAATATCTAAATATCTATCTTGACTGGACAGGACCACAATATCTAGCCAAATAGAAAGCAACACAACCAGGTTGTTTGACCAGTGAGCCATACAAGGGAACTTGTTACCTAATCCGTTAACAAATTCCTCCTGCCTTTATAATATTCATAATTTCTGTTCTGAAATTTTATGCTATAAAAACACATCTTGCTTCTCTGAAGCTGCTGGTTCCTCTTGGAATTTAGCTCACTTCATGAGAGGCGTCGATTTCAATAAATGCCTATACTTGGATTAGAGGTGGTCTGACTCTGAATTCTTTGAGACAGTGCCACCACAACATACTATGAAACTGAAACATATTTTTTTTTACCTTTCTCTTTTATCTTCTTTCGGTAAAGACCTAGAAGTGGTATTGCTGGAGCAAAGGATATATACAGATTATTAGCTTTTTAGGCATAGTTCCAGATTGTTCTTTAGAATGGTTGGACAAGTTCCCATCTCCACCACCAGTGCACCTGTTTTCCCACATCTCCTCCAGCATTTGTCATTTTCCTTCTCTATTGTTTGAGCTTTATATCCGAATAGGTTCAACATACATTTCTCTAAATATTAGCGAGTTAAAGCATTTTTATATGACTATTGCTTGATTTATTATTCCTCTGAAAACTGCCTGTTCATATCCTTTGACAATTTATCAATTGGGAAATGACTCTTATTTTTATAAATTTGGCTTAGTTCTCCATATATTTGAGAAATAAGACCTTTATCCACGAAAATTTCACCCAGTTTCCTTCTTTTCTTCAACCATGGGAGTTTAAGTGAATTGCCCAGGCTCACAGAGGCACTCAGTGTCAGAGGCGGACCTCAAATTCCAGTGTCCAACACAATCCCTAGCACAAAGTAGGTGCTTTACTAATTGACTGGCAGCTTTGAAGACTTAGAATGTTGAATATTGCCTTCGGCTGTATATTATTTATTTCTCTCTTGGCTTCAGAAATACTTTACTCTTTGGGCTCTCCTTCTAACCATTCTTTATCCATGTTCCTCCCTGGTTCTTCATCCTTTTCCCACCTCTTTAATTATTGTAATACCTAAATATCTATCATTTGTTGCCCAGCTCTCTGCATTATCTCCGTTAGAAATCTCATTTCTTCCTAACTTTAATTTCTTTTCTGTCCATGACTTCTAAATCTGTGCATCCTGGCCTGTCTTCCCTATCCTAAGGCCCACACTTGCCTCTCTAGCTGCCTACAAAATGTCTCTTCCTAGATGGTCTTGCCCTTCTCAAACTGAGCTCATGAGAATTTCTTTTAGATCTGACCATTTTGCTTTGATTTTATGTTGCTCTGTACTCACACAACAACAACAACAAAGACAGCTTTCTGCCACTGAACAGATAAAACAATCTCACAATCCACACTTTTGTTCTCCTTACCCCTCTTTGCCTAATGAAATTCCATTTGTCTTTTAAAGCCCAATTCCAATGACACCTCCTTCATGAAAACATCCCCCAGTTGAAGGTAATGTTCTTTCCCTTCAGATTTTAAATACTGTTATTCTATAACTCCATAATATACTTACAGAATATTGTGGTTTGTCCTATATATAATGATATACTAACCCCTTACTAAACTGAGCTTTGAGATATGGTGAATGCCTGCATTATACTTTTTTGTGCCATGGACTCATACCCACACATCGTGTACATGCCCCCAGCCCTGCCTCTTTAGCAAGCCAGCAAAACCTATGGCCCTTCTGTCAGAACAATGTTCTTAAATAATTTCAGGGAATGCTGAATTTCAGATAAAGATTAATGAAGATAATTATGCAATTTTTAAATTTTCCCATCCAATTCACAGAGCCCTTGAAATCGATTCCCTTATCCTTTTGGTTGGACAGAACCAGTCCAGTGACTTCATTTTACAAAAAGGTTTTAAAAAACGTGTTTGGAAGGTCCTCCTTCCCAATCTGAAAGGTTAGATATATTCCAGCTTTTCTTATTCATCATACACGGCTGTGTCATTTATGAATTTTTCCACTTTATGAATTCCATTATGTTTCCTTCTACTACTAACTGTTGGGAATGCTTACCATACTACTGATTATTCATTTTTTGTGCTATGCTGGGTGTCCTTATGTTTAGCCTAATTTCATTTCATATGCTTCAAAGCACACACCCTATTATGCTACTTTAATATCTTTGCTCAAATTCATCTTATCCAACACCTAGAAGTAGTGGGGAGATAAATCACTTTGTGAGCAACAAACATGGCATGGCTCTTTCCCCACCCATGTAGGTTCTTGGCTTTGATTGTGGAAGGACAGACTTCTCTCATCAACAGTAATATAGTTTTTTTTCCTTTCTCTGTCTTCATTTTCTACACAAAGGATCCCTAATCCTTTGTAAATCTGTCTTCATCAGGCAGATAGCCAGCCAGCTTCCTTCAATATTTTTGAATGCCTTTTTCTTTCTATCTCGTTTTGTTGTAGTTTCATTGTGGTAGTTACACAAGACTATTTTTTTACTATTTATTTATGAAAAATTATAATGGAAAACATAAAAAATAAAGTCAGAAATCCAAGAAAAGTTTGTGAAATTCTTTATTATATAATATCTAATACCTAATGAACCCTTAAAAGTTCCCAAAACATTGTATATAATTTATTTTATTTAATCCTTACAATAGATCTGTGAGGTATGTGGTATTATCTTACAGATGAGGAAACTGAGACATGCAGGGTTTGTATCTCAGCCCAGATCATACAGCTGGCAAATATATGAAGTTGGATTATAAAGAAGATCTTCCTGGTGCTAAATCCACTTTATCCATGAAACCATCAAACTGACTCCTGAAAAAGTTGTTATATTTTGAGCATTTGCTATATTTTTTTCCAATTTTTGTTCCTTATTCTCCTCTTAACATTATTAGGAGGTTCTAAAATTACTTATATTAAAATAACAACAATAGTTTTTAATGTAGAACTTTAAACTTGCAAAACACTATACATGTGTGTATATATGTATACATGTATACATACCCACAGACATACTCATATGTATATGTGTTCATAAATACATACACATACACATACATACACACGTACTACATTCACATGGACATATGTGTAGATGGATAGATAGATGATAGATGGATGGATGGATGGATAGATAGATAGATATGAATGTAAACCCTGCTTCATGCTCATGTCTGTCATTCACTATTACTGCCAAGAGGAAATAACCTCAGGAATTTATGATCCATCTTCATAAGTGTATTTGTGAGCTGGAGTAGAAATTTCAAATGAGATGCATTATCTCATCCAAATGTTTATTTTCTCCTTCACTGGAGTGTGTAACCCATCTACATCTCATTCCATGAAGTTCTTGTTTATTGAGACCGTACTTTTCTTTTCCATGTTCTTCTTTATGCCCATCTTTTCCCTATTTTCCTTGCTCATTATGTTCTAGAGGGAATCTATAGCAATGAGTTGGATTAGACGGTCCCTGAGGTCCCTGCCCACTCTGAGATCCATTAAATCTGCAATGACACAAATCTCTTTTATGCCATCAATGTTCTTTCACCATGATATTCTTCATAAAGGCCTGAAGGTTCTTATGAGCCATTCTATGGGAGTTCTTAATTCTAGTAAAGAGAATTCTGATTGTGAAAAATGCCAACCTCCTTTAAGGGGAGACTGGAATTAGTACAGATCATTGAATCAGCTTTGAATTTCTCTCCTCAAAATAACAGTGCCTAAAGAGAGGCCAGAAGGTTGATAATGAGACTTGAAACTCATCCAGAGTCCCCAAAGGACATTTCCCATTCCTAGGTGGGGGATATTCAAAGAAGACTGCCCCATAGGAGGTGGCAAGCTAACCTAAAGAAAAAAGAGAACTTAAAAACAAAAAGACAGCTCTTCACAGATTTAAACTGGAACAAACCCTAGAGGTTATCTAGTCCAAATACCTCCCTTTATAATATGGGGATCCAAGGACCTAGGAAGTTAATGGATTATCTGGAGAGTATCAAAGTATCACATCATCTGAGCATCTAGAAGGTAACATAGGACTTGATATACATTATTTCACTTATGCCTCAGACCAACCTTAAGAGGAAATTCCTGTAAGGAGTTGTATTCCTGTTTCACAGGTCAAGAAACTGAGGATTAGCAGGAGTAAGTTATTTGTCTAAGGCCACACTGCTATCAGAGTCAGAATTTGAACACAGATCTTCCTGACTCAAGGTCCAGCAATTTATATACTTTCTAAGGCCAGTGTTTCTTCATTGCACCATGAAAATGTAGTTAAAGAAAGCCACTAAAAAGAGTGAGGAGTGTATTAAGCTTAAATTTTTAAGTCTGATGACTAAGAAAATCATACTGTAATATACTTCTAGAGGGACAAGGGAGTAATGTTATTTTGGTTTTCTGCCTGAAACCATATATTTGGGAGCCAAAAATCTAGAATTTCCTAAGAGATTTAGCATAAATGAATAAATTATGTGTATGTCTGTGTGCATGTGTATGTGTGTGTGTGAAAGAGAGAGAGAGAGAGAGACAGACACAGACAGACTGAATGACTTACTGCCAGGGAGGCAGAGGCAGAAGTAGAGATGGAGACATACAGATAAAAAGGCAAAGAGATAAGAGACAGTGACAGTGTCCATGAGGCTGATTGGGATGGTGATTGAATGTTATTCTTCTCCTTTGTATATACTAAATGTTTTAAGTAGAATTTGAAGATGAACTTTAAAAGGCAGAATCACACACAGAATAAGGTGCCAGTAATTTTCATTGGGCAAACAAGGATGAAAAACAATATCTATATTCCAAAATCTTATATTCTTAATAATCCAAGGGTAACTAGTCAAGCTTCATACAATAAACCCAAAATGATATTGGAGGAAATGAATTTCTCACTATAAAAATGAAGAATGGCCAGCCTCCTAGTTTCTAGATGAAATTGAGAAGGAGAATAAATTTTCAAGCATCCTAGGTTGGCCATTTCCAGATTTCTTTAACGATTGGAAGCATTATATATCCAGAATCCAAACCAGTTGCAGAGGTTACTCAAAGGTCAAGACCCTTTGTGGAATAACAAATAAAATTCTAGACTTGGAGTCAGGAGGTATTAATTTGGAATACAGACTCTTATACAGATCAGCTGCGTGATAATAGGTTAATCTTAATTTCGTCAATTGCAAAATGTCAATATATATTGTATATAAGCAAATACAGGCTATCTATTTTTGTCTATGCCTCCTGTCTGTGTCTCTCTGTTTCTGTCTGTCTGTGTCTATGTCTCTGTGGCTCTGTCTCTTTCTCTCTGCCTGTCTCTGTGTCTCTCTCTGTCTCTGTCTCTCTGTCTGTCTCTAATATGTCTAGATTAGCTTACTAGGAATCTACCTGACAATCCATGCTCATTTAACCTCAATTCTATAATGGGATGCTTGCTGGTTTATTTTGGAATAAAAAACTGCAGAGACTTGTCCTAGTCCTTTTTTGGAGCAAATATGTTCTTTGAGTGTTGGTATTTCCTGCTGTCAGAATGAATATAAGTAACTAAATTCACAAAATAAGAGGCTTGTTGTCCAGAGGAAGTGCATATGTATGAGGTTACTCCAAGGCTCTATCATATAAACCCGAAAGCGATATTCTGAGATTATAAATACAATTAGAGATCCACTGATGGTGGTATATTTGAAATGCAGCATCTCTCTCTCTGTCTCTCTCTCTTCCCCTCCCTTCCATATATATATATATATATATATACATATATATATATACATATATATATATGTATATATATATATGTATATATATATATGTATATATATATATATGCCTCTGTCTATCTCTCTGATTCTGTCTGCCCTGATTCTGTCTGCCTCTGTTTCTCCTCTTTCTTCTCTCTGTCCCTTTCTCTCTGTTTCTTGATCTCTGTCTCTGTCTTATATTCCCAGAATATGAGTGCTTAGGTTCCAGCCACTTAGCTAAATTATCTTCTTTCTTCTAACTCTCATCTATTTTTCTCTCAATTCAGCTGAAACTGTCACTGCCTGGTCTTTCTGTTAATGACATTAACTACAGAAAGAAGGATAGATAGAGATGAAAAATATTCTGTTTACCAAGGAGAGCTATCATTGGTATTTGAATTTCATGAAGAGCAACCACATCAAGACAAGAAAGATGACTGGGCCAATGTGGATTGTTCTTTTGTTTTCTTTTGAAGATTCACTTTGGCTCCTCTTTCCTCTCTTTCTCTGGCTGTTACTTATATTCACCTTCAGTGTCCTCCAGCAGCCTGTGTTTCCCCAAATCCCTTTTTGTTCTTTTTGTCTTTACTTTTCTGTTCTTGCACAATTTAGAAATCAGGGACCAAAATGTGCTGTGGATTCTCCTAGTCAACAATTCACCCAAGATTTATTTCACACTGATAAGTACCCAGTAGAGCAACCAATGATGTTATATACACCATCACTATAGGTTTAAAAAATAATATTAAAGTGATCTACACCCAGGGAAGGAAATGGAGAGCTCATGTTGTAAGAGGGAGGGAATAGTAGAACAGTCCCATATTCTTCACTGGCATCCACATATTAATAGATCTAGCAATGAAAAGCTTCCAGGATGTTTGATCTATGGGCAGGATATATTTAAATAAGGCTGTGACCAAGATACTCATGCCAACAGACAATATAGTCAGGTTGAAAATTACACCGAGAGGGAAGACCCACTGCCATGAGATTTCCGTTCTATTTTTTTAAGTAGCCATTAACAGGGTCTAGGAAATAACCATTCCCCATTCTCCTCAAGGATCTTACAATATTGTAACAGAGATGAGACTTGTAAACTCATGACTATAATATGAGTTAGAATATTCTAAATGAAATGGAAAGCTACAAAGGAAATGCTGTGGGAGATATGAAGAGGGAGATTGCCTTTGATATGTCTTCTAGCTCTATAGCAAGGCAATTATGACACTAAGATCACTTCAATCACAAGGGATTGCTGTTGACGTATATAGAAAGTGGTAGCCAGGTTGAAACTTAGATATAATTTAATTCAAGAATATATTAAATGTCTAGTATGTTTTAGGCATTGTGCAAGGTGCTGAGGATAGAAAAAAAACAAGAAAAATAATATCAATAGGTTTATATTCTACTATGAAAAATAAAATTATTTAAGTATGAAGAAAGAATCCTTAACCATGGAGGTGCATCAGGACAGACCACATGCAGGTGGTGTTACTTGATTCAAAACTTGTCTGTTCCTAGGGGAAATAAGAGAAAAATAAAGAGGGACAGAAAGGAAGATTTGCACCAGACTGAGATATGCAGAAGTAGTAAGGATTTGGGCACTTAAAAAATTACTTAAATCTCCACAGACAAAAGTATTAGAAAAGGGAACTATCAGTAAAATAGCCCTTTCAATGGAGCATGAAGGAAGGATGTCATATACAATATGGCATGGAAGATATGGCTGGGCCAATTTTACTCCAGACTAAGGAAGTTGTACATGACTCAGTAAAGAATGGGAAAAACTGAATCTCCAAACAAGGGGGAAATGGGAACAGAGGAAAGGTAATGGAAAGGTGATGTGTGCAGGAACTGATCAATAGCATGTATTTATTAAGCAGCTCCTGTGCCTTTGACACTGTGCACTTTGGGAATGCAAGTATAAAAGTGAGATTGCTCATGTTCTCAAGGAGTTTACATTCTAGGGAGAAGACACAACATATTCACAACTAAGCTAATACAAGATAGAAACAAAAGAAATACATCCTGATTTGGTGATTTGGACAGGGGGCATGAAAGATTGAGCCTCCATGTCAGCTAGGAGTTTCATGAATCCAAGGATAGGAAGCACAGCATTGTGGGAATAGACAAAGTCTACTCAAAGACATGGAAGCAATGTTAGAATGGTTTATTTGAGGAACAAGTCAGGTATTTTGGCTGGAACAAGTTTGGTGAGGGATGGGAGGGGTGATGTGTAGTTAGCTTTTAAAGTTTGATTGGAGATAAATCATTAAATAATTTAAATGGCAAACAGAAGAGTCTGTCTTTTACAATAAAGCCAGGGGGGATCATTGAGTGTTCTTGAGCATCTGAGCAAGACAGTCTCTTCTTTCTGTGCTTCAGGATCATCAGTTTGATAATTGGATGGAGAGTGGATTCTATTGGAAGAATTAGAACTAGAAGGAGCATTAGGGATTATTTGAATCCTAAGATCCCTTTTTTACAGACATGGCAACTGAGACTCAGAGACTTGCTTGTGTCACACAGGTAACAAGTGATGGAAGTGGAATTCAGACTCAGTTTCTTTTCAATGAATCACAAGAGACACTGGAAGTTTCAAGATTATGAAGCTATTTCAATAATTCACTTGAGAGATAAGAGATTAGTAGTGTTAGAACTGAAAGGGGCTTCTGATTTAGTTCAATCTATTTTGCAGATAAAACAACTGAGGCCAGGGAAATTAAGTGATAGCCCAAAGTTACCCTCATCCTAATTAATGGAGGTAGGATTTGAATCCAGGTCCTTTTACTCCAGAGAAAAATCTTGACTGTACCATGAGAACCCAAGTCAAGAAGGGAACTAGAGATCAATTAATTGAATATAGTATATGGGGCAGGTATGGGGAAAAAGGAGTGAATGAGAATATTTTCTGCATTTTTGACTCAGAGTCCTAGAAGAATGGTGACCCTCTCAAAAAACATGAGAAAGTTAGGTAGAGGAGAAGGTTTGGAGAGAAAGGTAATAAGCTCTGTGTTTGTCCTGTTGAGTATTGAATACCTGTGTGATGTTGAGATAGAAATGTCTATCAAGGCGGTAGAATAGAGGTTTGGAGTTTGGAAGGCATAGCAGGCTGTTTTTGTAGATTTCGAATGTAATAGTTCTCTAATCATGAACATGGATGAGCTCAACAAAATAGAAATTGTAGGCAAAAAATAAGCATTAGTATTCCTAGTCCACACAGAGGAGGTGTAATATTGATGATGATCCTTGAAGAGTCAAAAATAATTTTTAAGCAAGTTGGAAGAGAACCAGTTGAGTTCACTGTCACAAAAGCAAGGGAAAAAAAGCATCTGGATGGAGGGAGTGGTCAAAAGTTTCAAGTACTACCTAGAGGTCAAGATCAAGAACAGGAGAGGCTGCTGAACTTAGCAATAAACAGGACATAATTTGGTGAAAGTAGATCCCCAAGACTGGTGACACTGGATCTTGGATTGCAAGGGAGGTACAAAAGTGAATGGAATGAGTAGGCAGCAGCCTTCTTGTATGTATATGACTCTGAGTCCAGTTTTCCACCATGATCTCCTCACTGTTTCTATTTTTGTCATCTTAGACTTCTGTTTCCTCATTTGTCAAGTTAGAAATTTCGACTAGATGACCTCTGATATCCCTTGTAGTTCAGTCTCTAAGATTTCATGAGCCCTCTGAAAACTAGCGGCAGGAAGTTCCTTTTCATCTCACCCAGAACGGATACCTTCATCTCTCTGAAAGTCTGGTTTTCCTTAATGGATAGCCCCCATCATTGTTTTCTGCACATGCTTTTATTCCAAGGGTTCAATTTATAGGCACCCTCCTAAGTTTCAACTTATTTGCACTGTATTTAAACACTGTAATGGGATGTGAAATGTATCTGTAGCCTGTGTTCATTTATACCGCTTTGACACTAATTACATTTTCTGTGTCAACAAATCTGCATGAGGCACAGGGCTGCTCCTTTGAGCTGTCTTTCAAGGAGGTTAAGTATAATATGATGCAATTCAAATGGGGCATCATCAGCTGTAAGCAAAAACAATGTGGCAAAAATACCACCCCAGAGGCATTTTTCATTTGTAACCCTTGCCTCCCAACCGGATCTGCAGCCAGTGTCACATATGATTACTGTTTGTAGAGGCAGAAAACAGTGCAGATGTACTCTCTACTTACGATCTACCAGGAAAAGGTTTCTCCTGTGTGATCATAATTCTTTTATTGTGCCATTGGTTTCTTGTTTTTTTGTGGTTCTAATTCTGTGCACTGACACTCTCAACTTTTTCATGATACAATTAATTGTGAGGGACCAAAACGGTAAAATTTTATTAAATTATGTAAGAAGGTAGAATTATAGAAAAAATCTAAAAGAGATCACGTCATTTTACAGATGAGGAAACTGAAGCAAGTTGAGCAAGTTATCCAAGGTCAACGTCGTAAAAGGCAGAGACCAACATTTGAACCCAGATTCTTTGACAACAGTGTCAGTATTCTATGTTGTTGTTCAACGATTTCAGTTGCATGCAACTCTTAGTGACCCCATTTGGGGTTTTCTTAGCAGATACTAAACTGGTTGGCCACTTCCTTTTCCAGCTCATTTTACAGATGGGAAAATTGAGGCAAACAGGTTCAAATGACTTGCTTCGGGTCACATAGCTGGGAAGTGCATGAGGCCAGATTTGAACTCAGGGAGATAAGTGTTCCTGACTGTAAGCCCAGCACTATGTGTGCTATGGTGTATAGTATTCTTTTCTTTTTTCCATCATGTTTCAGTCTTATTTCAGCATGTTTCCAGTGTCACATTTCTCTTGCTCTTAAAATCTGTAGCACTGCAAAAACATGCTAAATTAATACAGAAGCATATATATATATATATATATATACACACACACACACACACACACACACACACACACACACACAGCATGATGCCAGAGAAATATGCTAAAATAAGGATGAAAATACATGTGTATGTTTATACAAATAGAGCAGGAAATGTAACTTTTGTGAAGAAAACCCCAAATGCGACCACAGTCAGACAGAATTGAAAATGACTCCACAACAATTATATGCAAAACATATTTATATGTATATACACATTCATATTTACATATACTATTATATATACTATACATATACATGAAAATATGTTTATATTTATCTGTATGAATATGGGGATCATTTTATGTTCGTATTCCATCCATGTAAATTAGGTCAACTATTTATCTAATTAAAATCTTCGAGGTGTTTGAAAGTGGTTACTTGACTTGTGCACAGATACAAGTCAAAAGCATGCCTTTCACCTGTCTTTTTGGTTATAGGATTGGTTATATATTCATCAAAGATGGCTTCCTGTCACAGAGATAAGAAATCATTCCGAATAAGATAGAGTTAGCATGGGCAGAAAAGGATATTCCAAAAAGGCTTTAACTCTGATCCTTGCAGTATGATGCCGGAGGGACCCTTTCCCTAAGCTTCTTCCTATGAGCTGTTCATTTCAATGAATAGAGAGTTTTCTCATTAGGCATACCCTATATTAATTAAGTTATGGCCTAGAATTTAAATGAATGACCCCTCATATTTAATTATTTATATTGCAAATGCATGATTCATACCTATATATTATACTTTACTCACTTTATCATATTGGATCTCTGCAACAGCCTTTCACTTAAGCACTATGGGATTATCTCTATCTTAAAAACAAGAAAACTGTGGCTCATAGACCAAAAGTCATCTCAATATGGTCATAAGTTAGAAAGTCT
Organism: Potorous gilbertii; assembly: GCA_028658325.1. Lineage (NCBI taxonomy): Eukaryota > Metazoa > Chordata > Mammalia > Diprotodontia > Potoroidae > Potorous > Potorous gilbertii. The sequence continues at coordinate 533,353,338 of CM053771.1, read as the reverse complement.
CCCAGGTGGAGTTGAACTCAGGTCTTTCTGACTTGTAATATTCTTTAACAATGTAGATGTTCTATATTTTGCAGATACATATTAAAACATTTAATAAAATTCTTTATAAGCCATTTCTTAGAACTGCATTTTAATACAAGCATCCTATATAGATATATTCACTGCTTTGTCACATAATAGAATTCTCTTGCGACTGAATTTATGTGTGTGCATCATATGTGTAAAACTAGTATTTTGGGTAACATCACTTTTATGTCCTTGACTGAGACTGAAAAAAATTCAGTTGACACCATTAATCACCGAAAGGGAGATTGGTATACTTTGGTTTCCCAAGTTTTAGAAAATAACTTCTCAAAATCTATATTTCTCTGAAATATGGCAGAGAATCTTACTTGGCTCAGCTAATTCTTTTGAAGATAAAGACAAACAAACCTAGATTTTTTCCTTCATTTATCTAGGTAACTACTTTTAGAGATAATGTAATACATGTAGAGATAATATTCCTCTAAATATTTTATTTTTTATACTTAAAAAAAAGTAGTTCAGTCTCCATTTGACTTACAGACTGATTATGAACTCTAATAGAGTATTTGTTAAGATTCAAAAATTGTGAATTCTAGAACTTTGCCCATATGATAGGGATGTGGAATTAAGGAATAAGATATCTTGTGATACATACAAATGAATATTTTGAGCAGGGCCACATTTGTAAATAGGCAAAAATGGTATCTGTCTAATAAGTGTAAGCTTGAACTGGCTTCATGAGATCTGCAGTGTCTGAGACCAGATTTGAACTTAGAAAGATGAGTTTTACTGATTGCAGACCCAGCACTCTGTGTCTCCTAACTGCCCTAAACTTCAATTTATATGTATAGCATCTTCATCCTGAAAGATTGATTAGAAAATAAAATCAGCAATGCTAAAGTATTTGTTAACAGCCAAGCAATGCAAAAAATAAAGTATTATATTTATTATAGCCTATTTTAATGTTTGAGTACACAGTTTCAGTCTTTTTCTTTTTTTTAATATGAAGCAATTTAGAGATGAAAGAGTTAGAAAATATATATTTATCCAGAATGCAAAAGAATTATATCAATGATGAAAGGGTATAAGATACTGTGCCTTTTATAGATAAATATTTTTATCTTAAAAAAATCTTAAAAGCTTGTTCTAATAAAAATAAATTTCTAATATATATGCGAAGAAACATGAAAACAAACTGTAAACATAAAAACCCAAATCACCTAACGTACAATGTAGAATGATACTTCACTCATGTCTCGATAACTTGAGCTTTCAAAGAGCCTTGATAAAGAACATGTATTTACTTAAAAGTGGAGAAATATCAGTGTAAAAATAGATTCAAAGACACCTAGGCTGAAACAGGATAGTGGTGCAGATTTTAGAGCTGTAAGGGAGTACCTCAATTCATTTGCCTATATATGTTTTTTGACTTAAAAAAAGATTTTAAAAAGATAAATTATGCAAACACTTGGTGACTGATAGAAGATATGAAAAAGACCATTAAATTTATAGAGAAAATGTAGTGAGTTGGGGACTTTTTAAAGTGAAAAATGAGTCACTAAGAATTAAGTGGGTCTCAAAGCCAGACACTTGATACTCACTAGCTGTGTGACCTTAGGCAAGTCACTTAACCCCAATTGCCTCATCCTGGGTCATCTCCAGCCATTCTAATGAATATCTGGTCATTGGATTCAGATGGCTCTGGGGGAGAAGTGAGGCTGGTGACCTGTATAGCCCTCCCTCACTCAAAACAAAGTCAAGTGCAACTCATGTCATTATTTCTCTGATGGCGTGGTCTTCTTCAGCAATGAAGGATGAACACACACAAAAAGAGTTAGGAAAACAGGAGGAAGAGAATTTAAAATACAATTAAGAATGGAGGAGGCAGAGAAAAGCTTGGAAGTACTGTGACTTTTAGACATACTCTGCTGATCGAAGGCTGGAGCTGAGAGATTATTGGTTTTTTTACAAGAGAATTTACTTCATCTGCTAAGAGATTCAATGACAGCTTTTGCCCTTTGCTAGTACCTGGTATTGAAAAGAGGTGAACCTTCTCCTAAAGGCCTAGTATTTTTTTTCTTGAAAAGGGAAAAGGAAGCTTTGTAGTTGGAACTACTTAGAAATTGCTGCTTAGAAATAGCTGGAGCCAACTTTTTGGATGCTCAGTTCTGCTGGGAAAACTAGGCTGGTTTGTTTAACCTAGAAATACCTAGCTTAAACTTTGATTCTCAAGATTAATGAGAGCTGCTAATTACATCAGGGAATAATATTTTCTAAATTCTTCTCTGATTTGTTTTTGGGTTGTTTGTTTTTTGTTTATGGTTGGTTTGGATGGGAAGTGTGTAAATGCTGCATTCAAGTGGAGAAGAAAGCATTTGCCTTAGCAGAAGGCAAGTGAGGGCCAACATTCAGACACAGTTTAATTTCCTCGCAAACAAATAATGAGAAAACTAATTAGTAAAAAATCTAATTAATTTAAATTTTTAAGGGAGAATTGCAAAGGAATAATCATCGACACAACCACAGGAATATGGTGAAATGAAACCTCTATCCAATGGCAAAAGCCATTTGTTTAAAAAAAATAGTTCCCAGAAAGTGAAACTTGTTGGGGAATGTACCAGAAATTATTTTATTTTCTCTAGTTCTTGTGAACTATGTGTGTATATAGCCACTGGAAAAAGAATGTAAAGTGAAGAGGTCGAGGGACCCAGAGGATGTAAGCTCTAACATTTATTCCCGCCTGAATGTTCATTCATTCATCACTCTCTGGAGTTCATTTTCTTCATCTCTAACATAAAAATGTTAGCTTGGGTGATCTATGAGGTTCATTACAGGGATAGATGCTAGCTGTGCCATCTCATTGGCAGAGAGAACCCTTGGATGAGGAAGTTCCCTCTAGCAGTGAAGGCTGGAAAAAAACTTGCAGCATGTGCTGTGGCAGGGTGTTTCTTCAAGGTGGGACATGTTAAGAGGTCTGAGGAGGGTCCTTTTAAATCAGTATGTGTCAGAGTCAGGGCTTAAATATGCTTTTTATGCCTCCTTTAGGGATCAGGTCTCTGGTCAATATGCCACATTCACATGTACACCCCTACCCCTGAGTGATTATATATTCATCTTTATAATATATAAAAATAAAAAGTATTATACATAGTATATAATTATTGATCACATATAAATGTATCTATAAATTTATATTTCTTGTAAATAAAATAAATATATTTATAATTTAGATTATGTATAGTCATTTGAAATTATATGTCTATGTGTGTATATATATATCCATACACGCATTTGTGTATATGTATTGATCTATATCTGTATGTATCACTTTATCTGTCTATCTATCTATCTATCCACTCATACACACAGAGACACATAGGCCAAAAAGCAGGTTTATTTGTTTATTAGTTTGATTTTATTTGTTTATTTATTTATTTAGTTTTTGATTAAGACACCATATCGTTTTTGGAAGGGGTAAGGGGTATAAGAAATTCACCCAACAAATGTGATTTAATAGTTTTGTTAGCAATGGTTTTTAATTCATTTTTATAGGGTTTTTGATTTGTTTTTCACATTCTTACAGGTTTATTAACAGTTTCTGTCATCCATACATCAACATCATTAAAGATTCCTTGGAACATATAACAATGATAATAAATACCAATCAAGAAATAAAACAGGGAAATATATGCTCAATAAAGTTATTTTCCATTGTGATGCGAGAGGCTGAAGAAGGATTCCCTCTAGATGAAGAAGTCTTCTAGATCAGTTTTGTCAAACTCAAATAGAAATGGATTCCTTTAGGCCATGACTTAGGAAACCACCACTTAACATGAACTGTATTATATTTTACCTTAATTATTTTATTAAATGTTCCCTAATTATATTTTATCTAGTTCAACTTGCACTTGGAAATTTTGTTGGCTACTTGGCCTATGACTGACTTTCATACCTTTCCTCTAGATGTTCCTGTTAACATTATGCTGATTGAATCAAGTCCCAGAACATTGTGGGGCCTCCTGGAAGACATTTATGATTGATCAAAGGAATCTGTCCAATCTGTGTAGGGAACTCTAAATGGATGAAGAATGCCTTGTTTGTACACCCTGTGGAATTTGTCCATCATGATATATTTCTGAAATCAACAGTACAGATGAACAAATAAATTTGGAGCAGCATTAAGGTGGAGGAGGAAAGTGAGCTGAATTCTTTTTAGGAAATCACAAAGCTCTTTTAATAATCTCATACTTTACACAACAGTAAATACCTATCTTTTTAATAGTAATATTTTGCCAACATTGTTATCATGCACCAAAACATGTAATATATGTCTGTAAGGAATTTTAATTTTTTTTGTATTTATTTATTTTTAGATTTTGGCATTCATTTCCACAAAATTTTGAGTTCCAATTTTTCTCCCCATCTCTTCCCTCCCCCACTGCATAATACCTTGCATTCTGATTACCCCTTCCCTCAATGTACTGTCCCTTCTATCACACCCCACCATTCCCTTATCCCCATCTTCTCTCTTGTAGGGCAAGATAAATTTCTATACCCCTTTACTTGTGTTTCTTATTTCCCAGGTATATGCAATAATAATGTTCAACATTCATTTCTAATACTTAGAATTCCAACTTCTCTCCCTTTCTCTCTCTCTACATATCCCCACTGAGAAAGCAAGGCATTCAATACAGGCTATATATGTGTCATTTTGCAAAAGACTTCCATGATAGTCATGTTGTATAATACTAAGTATATTGCCCTCTATCCTACCCTGTCCCCCACTTTTTTTATTCTCTCATTAGACCTTGTCCCTTCCCAAAAGTGTTTGCTTCTTGTTACTCCCTTCTCCCATTTGCCCATGCTTTTATCATCCCCCTCACCCCATTTGTCCCTTCCTCCCCTACTTTCCTGTAGTGTAAGCTAGATTTTCATACCAAATTGAGTGAGCATGTTCTTCCCTCTTTAAGTCATATGTAAAGAGACTAAGCTTCACTTTTCTCCTCTCACCTTCTCCCTTTTCTTCTCCATTGAACAAGATTTTTCTTATCTCTTTTATGAGTTAAAGCCTCACTCCATTCCTTTTCTCCCTTTCTTCTCTCAGTATTTTCCTGCCTCACCCTTATATTTTTATTTTATATTTTTATTGATATCATCTCTTCTGATTCAACTCAACCTGTACTTTCTGTCTGTATATGTTTGTGTGTGTTGTGTTGTATGTGTGTGTGTGTGTATAATCTCTCAACCTACCCAAATACTGAGAAAAGTCTCAAGAGTTACAAATATTTTCTTTCCATGTAGGAACATAAACAGTTCAGCTTTAGAAAGTCCTTTATGATTTTTCTTTCCTGTTTACCTTTTCATGCTTCTCTTATTTCTTATGTTTGAAAGACAAATTTTCTATTCAGTTCTGTTTTTTTCATCAAGAATGCTTGAAAGTCCTCTATATCATTGAATGACCATTTATTCCCTTGAAGTATTATACTCAGTTTTGCTGGGTAGGTGATTCTTGGTTTTAATCCTAGTTCCTTTGACTTCTGGAATATCCTATTCCCATCCCTTTGATCCCTTAATGTAGAAGCTGCCAGATCCTGTGTTATCCTGATTGTATTTCCACAATACTTGAAGTATATCTTTTTAGCTGCTTGCAATCTTTTCTTCTTGACCTGAGAACTCTGAAATTTGGCCACAATCTTCCTAGGAGTTTCTTTTTTCGGGTGTCTTTCAGGAGGTGATTGGGGGAATTCTTTCAATATTTATTTTGCCCTCTGGTTCTAGAATATCAGGGCAATTTTCCTTGATAATTTCACGGAAGATAATGTCTAGGCTTTTTTTTTGATCATGGTTTTCAGGTAGTCCCATAATTTTTAAATTTTCTCTCCTGGATCTAATTTCCAGGTCAGTTATTTTTCCAATGCGATGTTTCACATTATCTTCTATTTTTTTCAAACTTTTGATTTTGTTTTCTAACTACTTGGTTTATCTCAGTCATTAGCTTCCCTGAACTGGATTCTCTCTTTTAAAGAAGTATTTTGTTCAGTGCGCTTTTGAATCTTCTCTTCCATTTGGCCAACTCTGTTTTTTTGAAGCCTCCTTGTCCTCATTGGCTTTTCAGACCTTATTTTTCCAATTGAGTTAGCCTCTTTTGAAAGTTGTTATTTTCCTCAACATTTTCTTGGCTCTCCTTTAGCAAGCTTTTCAAGCTCTTCTGTGGCCTGGGCCCATTTCATATTCATTTTGGAGGCCCTGGAGGCAAAGGCCTTGACTTCCTCTGACAGCATGTCTTGTTCTTCCTCATCTGAAAGGATAGAAGGAGATAGCTGTTCACCAAGAAAGTAACCTTCTATGGTCTTATTTTTTTCCCCTTTTTTGGGCATTTTCCCAGCCAGTTACTTGACTTCTGAATCCTTTGTCAAGAGGAGGGTTCTATCTCTCTTTCTTTCCCCAGTATCTTTGTCAAGACTGAGATTGGACTCAGCTGCTTGATTCCCCCAGGGCTTTGGGTGGGGGTGGGGCTGTCACTGAGGGCTGAGGTTTAGATCAGCTGCTCAATTCAGCCAGAGGCTTTCAACTGAACTGACTGGACAATGGACCTGGGTTGCTTCCAGGCCTACAGTAGCTGACTGCAGAGTGCTGCTGCTGTTGAGAACCCTGTTCCTCTCTCGTCCTGCTGGGAAAGCCCTCCCACACTGACCTTTGGAGCTTTATTTGTTGCTTGTGGGTTAAGGGATCTGGGACCCTCTCTGCTAGGAATTCTGCCCTGGAGGTCCATTTAGGTCCTGTTCTTCCCAGTGCCACATGGCCAGGGATGGGCTCTGCTGTGCTCAGCTTCCTGTGAGATAGACCTTTCCTGTTAGCCTTTCAGATTGCCTTTGGCTGGAAACCTCTTTTACTCTGTTGTTCTGTGGCTTCTGCTGCTTTTGAATTTGTTGAGTCATTTTTTACAGGTATTTTGTGGGCTGTGGGGGAAGTGCTAGAGTATATGCCTCTTTCTACTCTGCCATCTTGGCCCTGCCCCATTGAATAGTTTTTAAGAAAAAGTGAAATGTTCAGATTGACTCAGGATCCAAGTACTGTTGGAATTCTGGGTCCCTGATTTAGGAGCCTCCTTTTGTACAAATGAGTGATTTTATGAACAACAATAAGTAATTTCTTTAGATGGCAATCTGCATCTGTGGATGTGCTAAAGAGAAAATAAAGGAATTTAGTTCTTTGATGTAGCAGAATGACTTCAGAGAAAATCTATAAGATAGAAAAAACTGGAAAACCTACTTCATAGGGGTTTTTAAAAAATATTTTTTTCTTACTCCCAGTTGTCTCAAATTTATTTGCTTCTTCTCACCTCCCTCCCACTTTTTCAAATGTTATTGAATGAAAGACATTTCAATACAAATGAAGAATTCAAATTTCTCTAGTTTTTTTTATGTTTCCATTTCACTTTTAGGGTGGCACTAAAAAGTTGATTGAATAAAGTATATCCCATGAGGTGGCTCAGTGGATTAAATCAAATGTAAAGTGTAAACACTTACTGTATCCCTGAGAGAGTCATTTAACCTTAGCTTGCCTCAGTTTCTTTGTCTTTAACATGGGGATAATGATAGCTCTAACTCCCAAGGTTGTTTTGAGGAGAAAATGAGATAATATTTATAAAATTCTTGATAAACATCACAGTAAACATCAGAGTAACACAAATGCTCACCATTACTATTAATAATAGGGAGCTGGGAACACCATCATGCCCAGAGCCCCTGACCAGGAGTCAGGAAACATATCTTTCTGAGTTCAAATCTATTCTTAGACACTTAGTAGCTATGTGATCCTGGGCAAGTCACTTAAACCTGTTTGTCTCAGTTTCCTTATCTATAAAATAAACTGGAGAAGGAAATGGCAAACCACTCCAGTACCTTTGCCAAGAAAACCCCGTGGAATCAACAAAGAGTCAGACAGGATTGAAAACTACTGAATAGCAACAACAATTCACAATTATTATAGCTACAAAAATGAATAACAATTGGCTACTCACTAGACCCTGTCTGATAAAATAATTCAGGACTACTTTCTAGTGGGATCTAGGTTATAATATGATCTAAATTGAAATATCCTTCCAGACTACACAAACTTGACGAGTTAGAGGAAAATGATGGGCCAAAGGTGGATGAAGAATCTTAGGTCTAGAAACAAAAAATGCCTTTCCCCAGGTCACACAGTAGCAGGGCTGAAATTTCAACCTAGGGTGTCTGACTCCAAATTCAGCATTATTTCCCATACAGGTGCAGTGTGGGCCACACTCTGCTCTGAGACTCTTGCAATAGACCCTTCTCGCAGGCCTTCCAGATTGTCTAGGGCTGGAAATCTCTTTCATATTCTGCTGCTCTAGAATTTGTTTAGAGTAATTTTTACAGGAATTTTGAGAGGTTTAGGGGCAGAGCTCAGGCAAGTTTCTGCTTCTACTCTACCATCATGGCTCTGCCTGCAGTCTATTTTTTAAAGTGTTATTTCCTTCAGCATTTTTGTGTCTCCTTGAGCAAGCTATTGACTCACTTTTTTTCATGAATTTCTTGTGTCACTCTCATTTCTTTTCCAAGTTTTTCCTCTACTTCTTTAACTTGATTTTCAAAATCCTTTTTGAGCTCTTCCATGCCCTTGGAAGTTTTGTTGGAGGCTTTGGATTTAGGAGCTTTGACTTTGTGGTCTTCTTCTGGTCATATGTTTTGATTTTCTTTGTCATCAAAGTAAGATTATACAGTCTGATTTTTTTCTCTGCTATATCCTCATTTTCCCATTCAATTATTTGACTTTTTAGCTGTTTGTTAAGGTAGGATTGTATTTCCAGGGTAGAAGGCAAACTGTCTCAAACTTCAGGAATTTTGGGCAGCTATTTTCACTGATATTTCTAGGGATCTGTAAGTTTTCAAAAAGACCCCTGCAATACCCTTCTGATTAGCTGCTCGAACCCCCTAGCATCTATGGACTGAGAGCTATGAAAGTACCTGTCACTGCTGCTGCCACTGCTGCCACTGTCTCTACCAAGGTACTAGGGCAGGATCATACTCCTCTTTCAACCAAGTCTGACAGATATTTCTTACTGACCTTCTAAATTGTCTTTGGAGATTGTGAGTTGAGAAGTTTGGAAACTGCCATAGCTACTAGTGATTCAATCCCCTGAGGTCTACTCTGGTCCTGTCTGAATAGACTTTTTCTATTGACCTAGGTTGTCTTGGACTGGAAATTTGTTTCACTGTATCATTTTATGACTTTTGCTGCTCTAGAATTTGTTTAGAATAATTTTTTACAGGTAGTTGGAAGAGTTTGAGGGAGAGCTCAAGCAAGTCCCTGCTTTTACTCTGCCATCTTGGCTCCTTCCCCAAAGAATTATTTTTAACAATGCTATGGAATAAGGCATAGATGTTAAGTTCATCAAATTTTCAAATGGCACAAAACTTGGAGAGATTGAAAGTACATGAAATTAGAGAGTAGAAATTCAAAGAGATCTTGACCTTTGGAATGAAGCTAAGATGAAGCAATTAAACAAGAATAAATGTAAATTATTACACTTTGGCTAAAAATAATCACTCACAGGTACAAAATAGAAGAAACATTAACATGTGCTTTGCTTCAAAAATTGAGATGTATTAGCAGATTTTAATCAAAATGTAGATCAATATTGTGCTTAGCTCCAAAATTGTATTTGATAGTGAGCTTAATTAAAATAATTAACAATAGCTAATACTTATATTGCTTTACTATGTGTCTGACACTGTGTGATCATTTTACAATCTGGTACTCACGACATCCCTAGAGATAGGAATTATTACAATCAACATTTTACAGAGGAAGAAACTGAGAAAAAATGGTTCTAAGTGAGTTGCCCTGAGTCTCATAGCTACTGTTTAAGGATAGATTTGAACTCAGCACTTACAATGATTTTTTTAAAAGCAAAAAATAATTATAATAAAAATAAAATAAATTAATCACTGAACTGTTTACAATTTCTTTGCATATGTAAATTCACGAATATTTTGTGAGTATAGAATTGTTTAGCTGATGACTGAAATCATGCAAGAGCTTAATTTTCCCTCTCTGCTGCTAGGAAGGTATTCATTGGTATTGAATTATCTTCTTCCTTTGGAGAATCCTTTTTATTATACAAATAAGAAAATACTACAGGCATGAATAATCATGGATTTAATTTTGGTAACACCAGATCTAGAAAAATTCTTGCCATTGGTGAAAAGAATGCACCTATGATTCAAGGTAACCACATTTTCCCTGTGCAGATAATTCATTTCTCTTTATTTAACTCTCATTTTAATTTTTGCCAAAGGAAAAAAGCTATCCCAATTGACTGATGGACTTTCAGGGCAATGAAAATGAAGCATAAGTAGTGTAGAATAAGTAGTCCAAATCTGAGAAAATAATACTGCTATGTACAATACTTTGCAATATTCACTCACACAAAATCTGTTAAGTAATTATTTTCCGGCAATAAAGGTGCTTAAATTTAAGTAACTCATTATCTATAACTAGCTAATATACAATCTGGGGGTTCTGAAAAATTCCATTGCCCTTGTTTGGAAAGTACTACATTTTTTGGAAAAAAATATTAACAGTATCAAAAAAGAAAACATTCACTGAAATGAAAATCCATTGTCTTGCATAATGTCAAATCTGAGGACAAATATTCAAAGTTATCTATAGTCAAACCAAGTACATACCTCTTTTTCTCCTTCCTATCTAATTATGTTTTCCTCTCCCCTTCTGCTTCCTGGACTCTTGCCTCCAGTCCCCTCCTCTCCTCTCCTCTCTCCTCTCAATTCCCTTCCCTTACTTTGGGTTTTTGCTCTCTTCCTCTGCCTATCTGCTGTCTCACCTTATAAGGCCATTACCAAAATTAATAAAAATAAATAAAGTGTTAAGAATCATTGAATACCACCCATACATGACCTAATATTGCTCCATCATTAATGAAATTTCTCTAATATGTAAGGGAGAAGATTCCTGTCCACCCTTTAATACAGTTACAAAAAGTTCAGTATCTATTCTACTTTGACTGAGAGAAGAAATTTTCCTCTCTTACATGGAAAGAATTGTATTTTTAAAAATATTGAATTCCCTAAACGAAATGATAGAATTGAAGGAAACCCTTGAGCAATGATACTACACTTGTAATAACGGGAGCAAAGAGAGTGGTAAGTCATTACCAGACAGAGTGGTCCATATAATTTTCATATAACTTTGATTAAGCCAAATTTTGTTCTCTGCAACTTCTAACCTTTGTGGGTTACACAAACTAAAAATAGGGAAACAACATGAAACAAAGTATTGAATATGGAGTTAGGTGAGATTGGTGCCTCCCACCACTCTCCTCAGAGAGAGGAGTTATTGGGCTAAAATTATATATTTCTGCTCCCTTAGTTTAGTTGAAAGCATAGAATTTTTAGATTCAAACTAAACCTCTTAGTTATTTTTTTAATAGGGAATAGAATATCCCAAGTTTCATATCATTTGATATCTTTCTCACTAAATAAGAGTTCTACAATAAACATATAATTAGTAAAGAAACCTATTTATCTGAATTGGTAGGAAAACAAACTGGAAGAACTATACATAGGAGAATCTATAATAAATTCATGGAGAGAAGGGGTTCTCCAAATAGAATCTGAGTAACTCAAGCAAGAGAGAGTGTCCTACATGTCACCCAAAAGGAAAATTCTTGGAGGTCTCTAATGTTTCAAGCTCTGGATAGAGACATGATGAAGATTTACACCTCCTCATGTGTTGACTTCTTCTGACTCTTTTTTCAATTTAATTCATCAAGTTTTATTTATTTACTTATTTTTTTTCTTTTCTTTTTCTTATTTCAATATAAATTTATTTATTTAATTTTTTACATTCATTTTCACAAAATTTTGGGTTCCAAATTTTCTCCCTATTTGTCCCCTCTCCCCACCCCAATACACCCAGCATTCTAATTTCCCCTATCACCAATCTGCCCTCTCTTCTATCATCCCTCTCTTCTCTTGTCCCCATTTTCTCTTTTATCCTGTAGGGCCCGATAACTCTCTATTCCCCATTACCTGTATTTCTTATTTCCTAGTAGCAAGAACAATACTCGACAGTTGGTCCTAAAACTTTGAGTTCCAACTTCTCCCCATCCCTCCCTCCCCACCCATTCCCTTTGTGAAGGCAGGAAATTCAATATAGGCCATATCTGTGTACTTTTGCAAATGACTTCCATAATAGTTGTGTTGTTTAAGACTAACTATATTTCCCTGCATCCTATC
>CM053771.1:533309573-533340530 GCA_028658325.1 Potorous gilbertii | reverse complement strand
AATATCAGGGTGTTTTCCTTGATAATTTCCTGAAAGATGATGTCTAGGCTCTTTTTTTTGATCATGGCTTTCATGTAGTCCCATAATTTTTAAATTGTCTCTCCTGGATCTATTTTCCAGGTCAGTTGTTTTTCCAGTGAGATATTTCACATTCTCTTCCATTTTGTCATTCTTTTGGTTTTGTTTTGTGATTTCTTGGTTTCTCATAAGCTCATTAGCCTCCATCTGTTCCATTCTAATTTTGAGAGAACTATTTTCTTCAGTGAGCTTTTGCACCTCTTTTTCCACTTTGCTAATTGTGCTTTTGAAAGCATTCTTCCCCTCATTGGCTTTTTGAACCTCTTTTGCCAATTGCCTATTTTTCAAGGTGTTATTTTCTTCAGCATTTTTTTCGGTCTCCTTTATTAAGGTATTGACCTGTTTTTCATGCTTTTCTTGCATCTCTCTCATTTCTCTTCCCAATTTTTCCTCCACCTGTCTAACTTAATTTTCAAAATCCTTTTTGAGCTCTTCCATGACCTGAGCCCATTGACTGACTCCTATTTCTTTCCCTGATGGTAAGCATTGTTCTTCCTCATCAGAAAGGAAGGGGGGAATCATCTGTAACCAAGAAAGTAACCTTCTATGGTCTTATTTTTTTTCCCCTTTTCTGGGCATTTTCCCAGCCAGTTGCTTGACTTCTGAGATTCCTCTCCACCCCCGCCTACATCTGCCCAGCTAGTGCTTGGGATCTGAGATTCAAATGCTGCTCCCCAGCCTCAAGGCTTTCAGCTGACTGTCCTGGCTGCTATTTAGGGTAAGATTAAATCAGGTTCTCAGGTGGGGCAGGGCCACCTCCCAGGCTCAGTTCCCTCAGGGGATTTATGCAGAGACCTTCAGTAATGGAGCTCCTGCCTGCTTTGGGAGCCTCTGGCCTCCTGCTGCCTCTGCTGCTGCCTCCCAAGGGGGCCAGAGTCATGGAGACACCCTGCTCCCCTCTCTTCCAGCCCAGAAGTCTCTCTCACTGACCTGTGTATCTGTGGGTGGACCTTCGTGTCCACTGGGGATTCTATCCCTGAAGCCTGGCCTGATCTGCTCCTCTCTTTGCTGTGTGTCCAGGGCGGGGCTGGGCTCCGTTCCTATCTGGTGCACGATGAACCTTTGGGATCAGTTTTTCAGGGCTCTCTGGAATGGAAATCTCCTTCACTCTGTTGCTGTGCCTCTTTCACTGTTTCAGAATTTGTTGGTAGTTCTTTTTAAATGAGATCCATGGGCTGTGGGTTTGCAGTTAGCATATGTGAATCTTTCTACTCCACCATCTTGGCTCTTCCCCCTCATCAAATTTTTAATAAGAAATTAGTATAGGCAAAGTTCTGTGTTAATCGTTGGGTATACAAAATCAATCATTAAACTAATATTTAGTAAGTGCCTACTAGGGTGCCCCGTCATTGTGCTAAGTATTGGGCATCCAAAAAGAGGCAAAAAAATCCCTGTCTTCAAAGAGCTTACAGATTAATAGGGCATAGTTTGCTTAGAAACGCCTTGAAGATAAGAGATTCTTCTCCATGTTGGGATGAAGCATTGGAGCACAACTATTCTCGTCATGATAATTCAGTAGGCTACATATCCAGCTATATGGCACAGTGTGAATTTTTAAACAGCTTTATTTTTTCAGCATACATATTTAGGTCAATTTCTCTTTCACAATACTGCCTGAAATTTTTCTTAGAATATAACTCTGAAGATGTCCTTTCCCACCATCCATATTGTCAGTAGGTTCTTATATTATGCAGTGGTTAGGTGTGGTTACAAGGCCTGTGGCCATCTGCCCCCAGATCCCTTTGTAGAATGATCTCCTTCAAATTTCGTATGTTATCACATTCAAACTGATTCATTTGTTGTGCAATAAACATACCTCATAATATTTTACCTCTGATCTTTGGATCCTCCAGCTCAAATCTCACTGAAATTTCTACCCTTGTCCTTTCCCAAAACCTGCTCAGTCTTAAAAACTGAGTTAAAAATTAAATCCAAAAAAAAAAAGAAAAACAATAAAGTTTAGGATCGTTAAGGGGAGCTATTGAAATGTATTTTATTAATTCATCCAAAAAAATTATTTATCATCTGTATGCAGAGTATGATTGTGTCAGGTGTTAGTGTGACAAAGCAAAAGTCAAACAGTCCTCACTGTTAAGATTGTTACATTTTATCTGGAGAGAAGACATGTGCACATTTAATAACACTCCCTCAAAATACAAAGTGAAATTTATAAAGAAGGGCACTAGCAGTTGGGGGCATCAGAAAAATCATCATGGCCAGGATAGATCTTTGAAAGAAGCAAGAGATTCTAAAAGGTAGAAGTAAGGTGAGATGGAATGACTAGGCATGACAGACATTGTTTTCCTGTCTCACTCAGAATGGTGAGAATAACTTTAGAAAACAACAAGTAGTTTGAGGAAGTCTGTGAGGCATGAGCCATTTAAGGGGTTGGAGAAAGGAAAGGAAAAGGAGAAGGAGGGTAAAGTGTGGGAATGTCAAGGTCAGAAGTCAGTCTTGGAATGTGCACCCCCTCAATTTTCCCCTTCTTCATCACCTTCAATCTCTTAGTTCCTGTCCTTTTTTCTCTTGTCTTTACACATGTCCAAGTGATCCCTTCCTTGTCATGTAAGTCCTTCCCTTTATTCTGTTACCAAAGCTTGTCATTCTAATTCCTTGATTTCTCTCCATTATTTTACAGCCAAACTTATGTCATTGGCGGTTGCTGCCATCCAGTCTCATCTGACCCCCTAATCTTTTCTAAACCAGGCAGTTTGACTTCTGCCCTTACCTACTTACCAAAAATTTTCTCATAAATCTATGGGATGAGATGAAAGACAGATCTTCCCTGAATGATCATTTCTGATCTTCTCTCTGTATCCTTTGTCACTGTCCACTCCTAGCTTCTTAAAATCTCATTTTCCTTGGCTTCCATGACTTGAAATGACCTTTGTCTTTTCTCTAAGAGTACTTCTAACTCCATCCATGACTCCTTTTTTTTCTCCTGCCCCTTAAATGTGAGTATTTCATCTCTCCCTCCCACCACTGTTCCAAGAGTCCAGTCATATTCCATTCTCTCTACATCTGATCCATCAAAAAGACATGGATTAAATGCCTATTGTGTGTTGGTCACAGTGCTAAGTGCTGAGGATACAAATGATCCCTGGTTTCAGGGATCTTCCATTCTAATGAAGAGATCAATATATATGAAGAGACTCGATACCTCTACTCTCTACTGTGTACTTTGTGATTCAGCTACAATGGCCTCCTCGTTCTTCCTCCCATGTGAAACTCCATGTTTTACTTTGATGTAATTGCTCTGACTGTCCCTTATTTCTGGTGTTTACTTGCTTCTCTCTTCTGCCTTGTACAATCCCTGGTTTCTCCCAAGGTTTAGCTCAAGCATCATCTCCGGTGGATGACTTTCCTGGTCTCCCCACCTGCTGATGCCTTACCTTCCAAAGCTGCTTTCCATTTGTTTTAATGATATCTATTATCCAGGTACTTATATACTTGTTTTCTCTCCTATTACAATCCCATGATCCTTAGGGTAGTGGTATCCCCAGCCCTTAGCACAGTATCTGACAAACAGTAAAGACTTAATATTGTTGACTGATTGACTGAGTAGATATAATTTATTAAGACCCTTACTAGAAATGGGTATAAGATAGGCAGGTACAAGCAATGTGAGAGGAAGTTACATAAATTACTTCCCAATAAGTAAGGATATTTTCATTCCTGACACTTATCCTAAATTCTAGATAGTGAGATAATGTACACACTGGATTTTACAACCCTTAAAGTTCTATGCAAATATAATATAAAATAATATTAATCACTTCCTTCATCATCATCTATCGCCCAACTCCAAGCTGCTGTTCCCTAGGTAGCTTTAGAGTGTCTGAGGGGCAGAGAGATGGCAGAGAGTGTGAATCCCCTCACTTGCATGTTTCAAGTGTTTATGACACTCACCTGGTAGATATTCAATTGGCCAGAGACTGAAGCTTCAACCATTTGCTATCCCAGGGGTGGGGTGGGTGATGTCACACTCACCTGTGACATCCATCAAGTCCAAGTACTTGGCAGTTTGAAATCCAGAAGGCTAAAGACAAGATGGTGAAGACCTGGTGCATCCCATATTCTTGAACACCTTAAATATGTTTTATTGGAAGATCAACTTGGAAGCCCTTTGGAGGATTTCCCACCTCACCCCCTTAACCCAGAAGCACCTGAAGAAGGTCTATGCTAGTCTTGCCCTCTGCATGCTTGCGGCAGCCACAGGAGCCCACCTGAATGTGGTTTCACATTTCATTCAGACTGGCATTCTCTCAGCATTGAGTTCATTTGGAATATTATTCTGGCTACTGTTCACACCCCACAGGGAAGATACTGAGTCCAAAAGACTGCTTTTGCTGGCTGGATTCGCTTTTTTCATAGGGGTTGGGTTAGGCCCTGAATTGGACTCATGCATTGCCATCAACCCAAATATTGTTCCCTCTTCCTTCCTGGGCACAGCAATGACTTTTAGCTCTTTCACCTTGAACTCATTCTATGGGCAATGCCTTGGCTGCCTCTACCTCGGGGGTATCTTGATGTCAGTCCTGAGCCTGTTGTTCATCTTGTACTTGGGAAATATCTTCTTTCTATCTCCATGGCTCTCTCAAGCAAACATGTACATTGGGCTGGCATTCCTATGTGGACTTGTGATTTTCGATACACAACTCATCATTGAAAAGGCAGAGAGAAAAGACGAAGATTACATCTGGCATTGCATGGACCTTTTTCTGGATTTTGTTACCCTGTTCAGGAAATTCATGGTGATCATTGAAATGAATGAAAAAGGCAAGCTGAAAAGGAAATAAAGCGATGATTGTCCATTTTCTCTCTTCAATTCCCTCTTTATACACACAGCAGGAGGTTTATCAGTGAAAAAGATAGGCATTAGTTAAAAGCTTTGGTCTTTTATAATTTTCTGTTGTATCCTTTTCAAAAATTAGAATATATTATCAGATCTCTGGCTTCATGGTTCCTGAGGTTCCATTAATCCCCTCCTCTCCACCCTTTCCCCCATCTTCCATCTGTTTCTCCTTCAGACCAGAATCCTAACGAGAGTTAGACAGTAGAACTTTTCCCAGGTGGGTCTGGCAAGAAGATAAATACCAAGGTTGGAAGAATATTAGCTTGGGATGGAGAGGATGAACTAGTTCTCTCAATGATGAAAGTGATGCTCCTTCAGGGATCCTCCTCCCAGCATACCTGCTTCTGGTCAGAGAAAGGAGCACATCAGCCAGATAGAGCCAGAACTGGTGGAAGCAGGCTGGGAACTGATCCTTCTGGCCATGACTGGTTTAGAGAACTGGATATAGGGGAGGGTTCTGGAAGTGGTCTGAGGGACCAGACTGAGGAGAAGAAAATGGTATTGGACCAAGTCTTCCTGGAGGTCTGTCCCTGACATCTGTTTTTTCCTATAATGTCTCTCAGATTTTCCCACATGTATCCCCATGCCTTGGGACTGAGCCTCAGGTTGAAAGTGTGATAATCACATGGGTCAAGAAGAGAATGCTTTATAGTTGTGTAGAATCTGGGAAGAAGGTGTGTGTGTGTGTGTGTGTGTGTGTGTGTGTGTATGTGTGTGTGTGTGCTGGGGTGGCATGCTTCATGACAGGGAAAATGGGTCACCATGTTCCTTTCTTTTACCCTTAGGCTGCCTCTTAATAGTTCCCCTCTATTAGTGGGGTGATGAGTGCTAAAGAGAAGTCAAGTAAAAGTAGAAAAGGGAAAGGATGTGTTCAATGACCAGTACTGCCCACTCTTGAACTTGGCTTTCCTCTATGCACACTGCAATCCAGTGACACCATCCCCCTTTCTACTCCTCACCCATGACACTCCATCTCTCAATTTGGTGCCTTTACACTGACTATCCTCCAGGCCTGGCATTCTTTCCCTTTTCCCTCTATCTCCTGGTTTCCCTCAATCCCAATTACCACTTTGAGCAGGAGTCTCTTTCAGCCACATATTCTCATCAAATCTTCTCTCTGCTGATATCATACCCCAGTAAATACATGTGTATTTACTACACACACACACACACACACACACACACACACACACAGAGTCAATCCTCAACCTTCAAGCATTCAATTTTCCAATTTCAAGCATGTGTGATTCCATTAGTAACCTCATTTTCACTTCCAGGTTGGCATCACCACATTGGCAGCTATGTGAAAGTAGAGAAAAACCATAATGAATGACACGATATGTCAAGTTTGTGGAGAAGCCTGTATCCTACTAGGTACTTAACTGATCATGTTTACCCTGCAATGTTAAGATCTCCCTATACATTTATTGTGTGTTTGCATTGCATACTTTTAAACAGAAGATTTGTGTTGCAATTATGTCCCCAAAGTTTAATACAAGTCCTTTGGGCTATAAGCCCAAGTGTGCAAAGTCAAGGATGTGACTTAATGAGAAAAATAAAGGTGTTAAATAAGGTTTGTTCCAAAATGTCAGCAGGCGTGTAGCAGAAGACCCCACAGCAAGCAGACATTGCTGATGGATTATTTAATCCTTCCCAATCTCCTACTCTATCCACTAGCCATGAAGGACAGCACACCTGAGGAGATCTTAAGACTCCAAGACTTGGTGTCTACTGACAGCAGAGAGGTCCCAGGAACCTCTCCCTTTGTTCTCAGAGGGCAGCCAAGGGGTTTCCATGATACAGTATAAGTACAATAAGTACAATGTCCTCACACCATTATGTGATGCAGTGAGAGGGAAGATTCAGGTTAAAAAAATGTTTATTTTAAGAATTTTATTTGCTGTTCAACATTTATGGCACTGTAGATCTCATGTGTCATGAAAAGTGAATATTGCCTGAAATAATATTTCCTTAATTGAAATGTTAGCGCAAAATCTCACAGAATTTTAGGGAATTATTAGCAAGAAAAATGTTGTTGCATGTTATTCATTTTATTTTGTGGACTGTACTTTATGAGTTATTTCATAGTGTAAGGAAAAGTGCATATAAGAATTAATGTTTTGTTGTAAAAATTGTATACAGGAAAGGGCATTTTCAGCAAGCTCCAGTGGAAAATCACAGTTTTGAGTGGTTTCAGGAATCTAACCCCTCAATGTATCAACATTTGTGTTCTGACTTTTCTGTCATTTTCTAGGAATGTTACCTCAAAAGCTGAGGATTGACTGTATATGCACACATTTTCATTTATCATATGTGTATATGTATTACAATACATATGTAACACAAGCATGTATGATCTATATAACACACATGTACACATGTATGCACATTCATAAGCATTGCAAAGTACATGCATGCATGTGCAATATACATATAGACTGCATGCACATATATAAATACATATGCAAAGAGTACACGAGTGTGCCTATTCATGACTACATGGGTATGATGCACGCACATAAATGTTCACCATCTGTGCATGTACAGACATGTTCACATGTATGAGATCCATTTGCACACACAATACACTTGTATAATCAGGTGTACATGCAATTCACATAGACATATATGTAATACAAATGTGTATGTATAGACATGTGTTTATGTGTATGTATGCACATATTGTGAATGCATGCCTATGTATATATGTATAGTCTAAATGTGAAAATTTTATTCTGTATAGGGTACATAAAGGCTGTAGGGCCAAGGAATTTTTCAGCTGAAGAATTGGGCCAGAACCTCAGAGTAGAATACTTCTATAAGAAAAGCCTTTTTGTTACTGGAATACCAGATATAGTCATATCTATCTATCTATCTATCTATCTATTTATCTATCTATTATCTGAGGACATCTAGGTGGCATATTAAATAGAGTGCCAAGTCTGGAGAGGAATACCTGAGTTCAAATGTGACCTCAGACATTCACTAGCTGTATGACCCTGGGCAAGTCACTTAACCCTGTTTACCTCATTTTCTCATCAGTAAAATGAGCTGGAGTGGAAAATGTCAGAGTATTCCAGAATCTTTGCCAAAAAAATCTCCAAATGCAGTCACGTAGAGTTGTGCATCACGGAAAATGACTGAAAAACAGCAACATATGTCTCTGCTATATTATTTGTATATTTTCTTTCATTTCTTCAGTGTAGGTAACATTTTTGACTCCTTTTGTATTACCAGAGGTCTTGAAGCCCAGTAGCACATAGGAAATACTTGTTGATATACTGATGGTCTCTGCCTTCTCCCAGATCTCTCTCTGTTCCAGTCACTGGGCTTCCAGAATGACTCTATGCTTCATAAATTGCCTGCCCCTTATTTATCTGCCAGCTCTGATCCCAGAGTTCCTTAGGAATTTTTCCTCTTCCTGTTGGCTCCCCAAAGCAGCTTTCCCCATGTTTGCTGTTTCTCCCTTCCTGCAGAGTCTTTGATTGGGTTACATTTCCCAGAGCCAGATTATACCTTTTGGGCTCTGGAGTTTTCTTTCAAAGTGGTAAAACTGATAGAAAAAGAAGACCAACTCTATCTGGAAGGACAACTATTAACATGTTTTAATGCGAAAATCTCTGTATGGATGACTTTTCTAGCTTCTCCAGCTAAGATTGAATTCTATTACCCTGTAGCTACATAGTGTCTACAAATCTATGTAAGTTTTTGAAGACAAAAGTGCACTTAATTTAGAAATAACTGAAGAAATTTTAATTTAATTTCAATTAAGTTTTAATTTGCAAATGAATAAATGAATGAATGAACCAAAAGAAAAGCTCTCCTTAATCTGAACCACCAAATTCCATATTTGGAAGGGCTGTGTGGGCTCATCTGTGTCTGAACAGCAGCCTCTTCCACGAGATACCCAATGAGCTTCCTTTGCCCTCTAATAGAGAATTTCTTATCTTCTAAGTTGATTTATTTCTCCTTTGAAATGCTCTTCCCTCTAGATGTTTTCTCCTAATATTGACCTGAGATCTACTTCTAAGTATCTTCCACTTTTGTCTCTTGCTCTGCATTTTGGAGCCAAGCAGAATCTTCTTCTCAATGAAGATTTTTTCAATATTTGAAGAGAAATTTTCAATTTTTTTCAATTTTTGGTGTTTCATCCCCCACCCCTGTCTATATCTTATTGTTTCCAGGCTACTAGTCTTCTCTGTGAGTCCTTTAACCAATATTCATACAATAAAGGCTCCAGTCATATTACCATTCATGGGTACCTTTCATTCTTTTTAAATGGAAAATGTTCTTCCTCAAATGTGACTCTCTTGATGAAGAGTCACACACCCAGTATGGGGTAGAAGCATTAGAAGCATTTATTCACACAGCTGGCAGATGCCCTTAGGGATCATGCGTTGTAGTGGATAGAAAACTGGCTTCAAAGGCAGGAAGATGTAAGTGCCACTCCTCACTGGCACAAGCTGTCTGTGTGAGCCTGTTTAAGAGGGTGACTCAAACTCGCAGGTAGCCCTCTACGGGTTTAAGTTTCAGATGCATTAGTAGAGAAGCTTCCTTCATGGAAGTTCTCCATGCTAATACAATCACAGACTGAGTCTAAAAAGTAAAATATTATCTTAACAATTTTTTTTGCTCACACTTTCGACTCATGAAATTATTGTCATTTGATACAACAAAATGTTAATTAGAAACTGCTGAATGTAAGGTACTCTGTAGGGTGCTAAAGATGAGAGAGAGAGAGAGAGAGAGAGAGAGAGAGAGAGAGAGAGAGAGAGAAAGAGAGAGAGAGAGAGAAAGGAGAGAGGGAGAGAGAGGAGATGAGAAAGGATGAGATGACATTAAGAGTGATGAGAAGGTATGTATTATGTCAATGACTGTCATGGCCTGCGTGGTCACTTGTCCATTATCCATTTGGCGTTACCCAGATCCTTGTAATTTCAGTAAGACTTGGCTCATGTGGTTGCCTTTACCTGTTTGTTGTTGTTGTTTGTTTTTTTTGGTTTTGTGAAATTGTTTCACAAAACTAAACTATCTGGGACTGAGCTTTGCTCTAAACCATTAACTGAGATGAGATAGCAGCAAGATTAATAAAAACTTAATAAACAAAAACCAAATGTGAGAAATGGGAATGACAAAACTGTTGAATTGAGTTACATGCTGCTAATCTGAAAGGAAATATCAGTGACAGACAGGATTTTGTGTGCTTGAAATGAGAAAGAAGATTCAAATTAAAGTGTTCATTTCCCTCTTCTTTATTACTGTGCTAATTAAAAAGGAAATGACTTTTTCACCACAAGTATATATGTAATGACCCTTCACATCAATGGCACAATTCGTTGCTGCTAATACTTGACTCTTTCAGTGTTTAATAAAAATAAAAAATAAAAAAAAGGAGCACATACTGGTGGAATGTCCCCAGCCCCTGAATTAGGACTTGACACACAAGAAGCTGACTGGCCCAGATTAGTTTCAAAGCATTGGTAATTCCTCCAACCAGAAGTTGGAGAAAACTTTGGTATGGGAAGCTAATGTTCTAAGTAGAGCATCAAAGGTCCCTAAGATCATTGCTTTAAAGTCTCTTACTTCAGGAGGCATTAGAAGTCATTTGGTTCAACCACCCCTATTTTACCAGAGTATACTGAGACCAAGAGAAGTTAAGTGATTTGACTAACATTACAGAGTAGCCCAAATTAGATTACATGATTCTTTTCCTATGATTCCAAGTTTAGTTTTCCTTCTTTGTTTTTGGTTTGTTTTTCCCATTTACTGCCTATCCACCATGTGATAGAAGGACTTCAGAATGCTCCAGGAAAAACCACAAACACAGAAAAACTCGTAGAAACCTGAACTTTCACATTATGCATTAACTAGTCCTTTAAGATTTGGAAGTCCTCTATTCAATCAGTAAGCATTTATTAAGCACCTACTAAGTATCATGCACTGTGATAAATGCTGGGGATAGAAAAAGAGGCAAAAGAGAGTCTAACCTTCTAACAGCTTATACTCTAATTAGGAGACAACATGTGAATATATAGAAAGCAAACTATATACAGGATATACAGTGAATAGTTAATAGAGGAAAGGTATTAGAATTAGGACTGGTTGACGTAGGCTTCCAGTAAAAGAAGAGATTTTCTTTGGGGCTAAAAGAAAGCTAAGGAGATCAGTAATCCTAGCAGAAGGAGGAGAACATTCAAGGCATGGAAGTGGGCAGCCAGAGAAAACTCCCAGAGCCAAAAGATGAAAACTTTTGTGCATAGAACAGATGGGTCACTAGTTTATCACTGGATTGAAAATTATTTTTTCAGAATCAAGATGTAAGATTGGAAAGTTAGAAAAGAGAGAGTGTACAAATGACTTTGAGTGCCATTTAGTTTTTGATTGTGGAGATGATTAGGAGTTGGGTTCTTAGAGTAGGGAGGTGACATGGCGGAACCTGCACTTTAGGGAATCACTTTAATGGTTGAATAAGACAATGGACTGGAGTGGGGAAGAGACTCAAGGCAGGCTGACCCAACAGCAGGCTATTGTAATAGTCCAGACATGAGGTGATGAGGACTAGAAGAATGGTGGTAGTGTTAGAGGAGAGAAGGAGGCATATGCATATATTATTTCATTTGACCTTTACAGAAACCTTATGAAGTAGGCTCTGTAATTTCGATCTTCTAAATGAGGAAATAAGGTGGGAGGTCCTAACTGGTTAGTGTTTATGAAGATTTAAATTCAGGTCTTCCTGACTCCAAACTCACAGATATATGCATGTGTAATTGTGCCACTCATGGGCACAATACTAAAATCTTAAGGGTTAGGAAGGATGCCAAAGTCTTGAATGTAATCCATACCATAGGACTAGCTGATCCTTCTGACTGCAATATCATGACGGTGTGAACACAGTTCAATTATTCTTTTGACCACATTTTTCATCCTTTCCTCTTCTTGGCCAATGATTTTGCACCTGTACTCCCATTTAACTGGAGTTCCTCTCAAGAATCTCTGGGTGCTTTGTGAATGGCTTCTGTATAGGCCCAATGAACAGCTACAGTGTAATTCCACCAACCTTGTCCATTGTATTCAATATGCAAGGCACTGGGATCGTAAATGGGGATATAGAGAAAACATTTTAGCCCCCACTATCTTGACCTCTCCTTTAAATAACCTCGTTCATCTTTTGATGGTTTCCATAGATAGACAAGTACTTAAAGATTTAGGGGATTTTAGACTTGAATGAGACCTTAGGGAGCATCTAACCAATTTTAGCAATGACTGACTTGAGGCTCAGGAGGGTCACATGACTTTCCATGACATCACGCAATAATTAGTGGCTAAGGTGGGATACAAACCCAGGTCTTTTGGCCCTAAGCCCCATATTTTTCTGTTTTACCATTCTTTGCTATTTCCAGTACTGTTAATATGCTTTTGCTTCTTTCTTCATACAGAGAAAGGCCAATCCCTACCATAGAATATGTCTCCTGAGTCTAGGAAAGATAAAACAGAAAAAAATAAAATGGTTTGAGAGACTCTTCTAAGAATGATATCAAGATGAAAAAACACATAGGGAAAGTGAGAAAAATAAAAGGAAAATAAGCTCAAGAGGTTGGTGAATAAAAGATTCAGCTTGTGTATCTTTGTGTGCTCAGCATTCCTAAAACTCCCCAGGTGCTCATGTCTTCTCTTGTTCCTCTTTATACAGTTCTCATGTCTCTCTTTATAGCTGCTTTTCCATAGAATATAATTTCTTTGCAGGTAAGGCCTTCTTTTGACTCCAACCCTTCATACAATGCCTAGAAAAGAGTAATTGTTTAGTTACTGCTTGTTGATGGATGGTTTGATTGAGCAAGGGAAAAAATTTCTGAAGTGTTGGAATTATATGACTGATATGAAGGTCTTCTCATGGAGGGTAGATTCTAAAGCGGTGCTATTCCATATGAACAATTCACCATGTAGAGAAACCTATTGCCATCTCCAAGAGAGTCATATTATAATGGTTGATGACTTCCTCCTGAATGTTATAGAGGTAAAATGACCAACTGCACAAGGAAGTATGGTCTTTTTGGGACATCTGTCTGAGAGAGGGTGGGGAGTTTTTTAAAATGTATCAAATATGCCCATGGCTATGTTTTCCCCTTTTTCCCTGAGTCATATGGAAACAAATGAGTTGCTTCATGGGCTCCTAGTGATTTGAAAGTTTTGGGTAAGAAACAAAGATGATGAAATTACAGTAATATTTCCATTTGTTTCTTCCAGTGTAGACTTTGGATAGGAATGCTAAACCAGATACCTTGGAAGACAGCAGGTATGACATGGAGTCCAATTGGGAATGTAATTCTGAGTGAGAAGAAACTTGGTTATACATCTATGCCAGTGCTAATGTGCCTAAAGCATATTTGTCTTTTGAAAAGGAAAAAGAAGTTTATTCAATGGGTGGTTAGTTCAGTCAGTGCTAATGTGATATGATAAGAATTATAGTTTTCCTAAATTAGTATCTTTATATTATATTGTGTTTAATTATAGAGATACAGTCCTAGGAACCTTCATAAAAATGAAGATCTATTTTTCTTACAAAACTTACTTTAGATTATTTTAAATACTATGTATCTAGAAAATAACTATTTTGATTCGTCATTCCCCCAAAATCTTCCCTTATAAATGAAATGTCTTTTTTTAAAAATAAGATCCCAGTTTAATATCTGGGAAAGGACTTTAGAAGGCATTGAGTTCTTTCTCCCTGTTTTTTTTAAATGTGGAAACTGAGGCCCATTGAGGTTAAATAATTTTCTGAAAGTAACACAGTTGATAGGTCAGAGGAAGCATTTGACTCTATGTTACATGACTACAAATTTAACCCCCTTCACAGTGCACTGAACATTTTTGAAAGGCTAGATTTAGCAACAGTATATTTTTCTTTTAAATGTTATCTTTGTTCTCTTATCTAGGCCTCGAGCATTTATACTCTTTTCATACATACTTTAATGACATTAGGATTGTGATAAAAAATGGGTAAATATGAAAAATGCATAAACAATACATTTTGGTAATGTAGTACAATGTACTGAATCTTTTCTTAATATGAGTGAATAATGCATATATTGTGGTGACAGACTCAGTTGGGAAATTAGATTATTTTATCTTTCTACTTTATATTTGGAATGAAATTGTGTACATCCATACTTTTAAATTTTGATGCTATTTATATCATAAAAGTTCTACGATCTGACATGTAGAGTTGAATACACAAATGTTAGTGACTGCTCAAACACCAGAAACGATGTTGTAATTGCTAACCATTTGTACAGCGGGGAATTGTGTTAATCTCCTGATAATCATATGATTTAATATGAAACCTTTTGTCATTTATTTGAAAACAATAATTGTTACCTTCTCCCTTTGATATAGATATTTGCAGTAAATGACTTGAAATAATAAACTTGAGAAAATAGAAAAACTCATTTGGGTTGAAAGCTCAATAGCCTACATCTGTGTATTTTTTTTAATTTGAATTTTTTCTAAGAAGCGATATAGACCAAGAGGGAAAGAGACAAAGAAATACACTAAGTCATGCATAAAAACACATGCCATTCACATAGAAAAGGAACTAGGAGTAGTCAAAACTATAGACAACCATGTGGCTGTTACCTTGTGGTCCTCTTATTACTAGACCATGGAAATTAAGAATATCTAGTGCTGAGCCACGCTTGTTTACTGAATGTGGATGAGAATTTACAATATTAATGAAGGTTCTTAAGGGTAAAGATCAGATTCTTAGTTACTTTCCCTATCTTCTCTCCTTTACAGTTAAAGTAAAACAAATTAGTAGAAATTATGGGAGAAAATATACTCAATGTTTTAAATATATGTATATATACACACAAACACATACATACACACATACATATATGTATATGTATATCTCTATGTAACTATAGTTAACTGGATTTGTATGTACTTGTATATGTATATGCATTACATATATATTGTATTGTAGATGTATAAGTATAGTTAGTTATATGACTCAAATGCATAGGAGGAGAAATGTAGATAGTTGACAATAATTTGTATTTCACTTTAATATATGTTTTGGTGTCTGGTTTGTCAGATGTCTTGGAGATCATTTCAAATAACATAATTGAGGCATGTTACGAACTGACTCAGAAGGAACTGGGAAGCTGTCCAGTTTCCTCACCCAACTCTCTTATTGAACTATTCTCTGCTACCCACTCCTGATGGGGTAAACAACTTACTTCTTAGAGAGATGCTAAGCAACAAACTATACAGCACTGTATTCTCATAAACTCTCTTCAGATTGCTCTAGAGATTTAATGAGTGAGCTTTCAAAGGCTTGCCTTTTAGGGTCTTTAAAATCTATACTTGCTTAGAGAATATGCATGCGTATCTATGTCTACATATCCGCATGTATACACACATATATGCACATGCCTATTTTCTAAAACCTATATTACATTTTACTTACACATACGTATATACATGTATATATATACCATGCATATGCATATATACACATATACACACAATGTGTGTATGTATACATATGTGTACATGTGTATATGTGTACAGGTATATGCATGTAGATAGCATATGCCTATACACACTGCATATGCAAATGCATATTAATACTTGCCTGCACAAATTACTTTCTAAGGTCCTTATTCTACTTGGTCACTGTGAATCAGCCCAGTCACAAAAATTAGATATAAGGGCAAGACCAAGAGACCTGGACTTCTGATTGTGGTGTTCCTTTTTGGTACCTCACATACAAGCTCTTCACAATAATGTCTGCTACAGGTAAAAATTAGAAAACCATTATAAATTACCTTTTGTCTTTAATCAGAGCTAATTATCTAAGTATAAGCTTAGAATAGGAGTACAGACATTAGTTTATATGACATTGCCTTATAGCCTGGATCTTTAATATGGAAAAGGAAAAAAAAGCATTAGGGATGTATGAATATAGTGAAATGTAAATTCCTTTGTGTTTACTCTGGGTGACAACAAAAGGAGACAGTTATCTGTCAACTAATTTTGTGCATCTACATAAGTCTATAAAGCCATTTATGTCACTTACAAGTGATACCATAGTATTTGGTTGTTATTTGCTTATTTCTGGCAGATTCTATTTTTTTACATCAAAAGCTGATTTTCATAAGAATTATCTAAGAAGTGGAAAATAAACTTCTTAGATGAATAGTAGTCACAAATGTTTTATGGAAATACACTTTTCACTACGCAATACCTGCTCAGAATTAATAACTGTAACATGTTAGTATTCCTTTGTCTAAGACTTCCCAAGCTGAATCCCCATCATATTTTATGGTCACTACTGAAAAACTATTGATAACGATGATGTTAAAGAAGGATCACAGGGTTTAGTTAAATTTTATATCTGCTTATACTGAGAAGTACCATACTTTCCATGAATAGCAAAATATAGTCTTGCATATTTCATGAAAAAGATAATAAGAGACTGAATTATGTCTTCTTTGGCAACGAAGGACGAACACACATCTTATTTTTATGTTGATATACATCTCCTGTGACTGTCTTTGTAGAAGAATGATAGAGTGGTCAGTGCTAGCCTTGGTGTGAGAAGAGTAGGAGTTTATTAAATAGCTGAATAACTCTGGACAGGTCGCTTAAACTCTCCAAGACCCAGTTTTCTCATCTGTAAGATGGTGGTGATAATGACTGTTCACTGACATTGTAGGGGGTGTTTTGAGTATTTTATGAACCTTAAAGTGGGTTTACCTGCCCATGTTATTGTCTCTGCATTAAGTGTTGCTTTTTCAAGTCCTTAAGTATCTTAGTCTATAGGTTGATGGTGCATAATTTAAAGAAGTTAATGTTTTGCTGAATTTAAGTATGACTTGCTTTTTTTTTTAGTATCTATGTTGTTGGGTATTGCTTTTTTTTGGTCTAAACCTACTATACAGAAGAGGGTTTCCATTTTTCTACCAGATATCAGTCAATTGAAAAATACATTAAAAAAGAAACAATATAGCATGACTTTTCCTTCTATAATAAAATCTCTGATTCAAAACAAAAGAGAAAGAAACTAAAAGAAAACAAAGAAAACGAAAGGGAAGAGAAAAGGAAAGAAGAGAAGAGAAAAATTTGTCTTTCTTCCATCCAGGATACATTTTAAAATGCAGTTTGGGATTCAAAGGGAGTGAAAATACAGCTGAATTAATGCCACATCAGATTGGATTACCAATGGGAAGGGATGCAGTTCTTGGGGAAAAATGATTTCACAGCTTGTAACATGTTCATACAACTGTCCAGAATATGTACTTGAAGCAAGTACTTTTTATAAATTACATTTCCCCCAAATGGAATGAATAGTTCTAGAAAGTCCTACAATGACAGCATTTAATTCCATCAAAAATAAAGTACAAACAAAGCTTAGAGAGATACAGGATTCCTGGCTCAGTAAGAAGCAGATGAAATTCAGTTTTATTCTGACAGTAATAATCCAAAGCATTTTTATGATTCCATGAAAACTATTTATGGACCAAAAACCTATGATGCATCACAACTACTCGGTGCTGATGGAGCCACATTGATTAGTGATAATGACATGATCCTAGGGAGATAGCTGAACACTTCCATAGTGTTCCCAACAGACCATCATCAATCAATATTGAGGCTGTTGTCCATTTTCCTCAAGTAGTTGGACTTCAAACCGAAGAAGAGGTTTTGAGGGCCATTAGGCCCCTTTCATGTGTCCAAACACTTGGTGTTGATTTTATTTCAGCTGAGATTTACAAGGTGGGGTATCATCGCTCTTACAAAAGCTGACTGAAATTTTCCAGGTTATAAGGCAAGAAGAGGTTATCCCCTAGGAGTTCAAGGATGTCTCCATTGTCCATCTCTATTAAGGTAAAGGGAATAGATTGTCCTGCAAAAACTACGGGGATGGGGAGGTCTCTCTCAGTCACTGCTGGCAAAATTCTTGCCAGAGCCCTCCTTAACAGACTGATTCTTTTCTGGAGAGCCAGCGTGACTTCAGAAAAGGCCAAGGAACAGTCCGTATGGTATTTGCTGCCCGACAACTCCTGGAGAAATTACAGGAGGAGAACATAGTGCTATACACGACATTTGTAGATATGACCAGGGTCTTTGACACTGTTAGCTGTAGGGATTTATAGGAAATTATGTCAAAATTTGGTTGCCCAGAGAAGTTTATCAGTATTGCATGTTGATTTCATGATGACATGTTTGTCCAAGTTCTGGATAGTAAACAATGCTCTCATGCCTTTCCAGTCACCAGTGGAGTGAAACAGGGCTATGTGCTTGCTCGCATGCTTTTTAGTATGATGTTTTCAGCCATGTTGTCAAATGCCTTCAATAAGGATGAATATGGCATCAAAATCAAATACTGTACTGGTGGTAAATTCTTCACTTTGAAAAGGCTACAAGCCAAGATCAAAGTAGAGGGAGTGTTGGTGCATGATTTCTGTTTAAGGATGATTGTTCACTCAATGCAGCCTCTGAAGTTGAGATGCAACAAATTATGAATCAATTCTCTGCTGCTTGTGTTAATTTTGGCCTAATAATTAACACCAAGTTGCTCCATAATCCACCACCATGCCATCCATATGTGGAACTATTGGCTACAACAAATGGAGAAGTTTTGAATGCTGTGAATAAGTTCACTTATCTTGGAAGTGTATTTTCCAGGAATGTAGACATTGACAATGAGGTTAACACACGTATTGCCAGATAGTGCTAGCTCAACATTTGGGAGGCTCTGAAGGAGAAAGTATGGGAGAGCAGAGGTATTAGACTGACTACTAAACTGAAGATCTACAGAGTCATTGTGCTGACCCCATTGTTATATACCTGTGAAACATAGACAGCCTACCAGCACCATGCCAAGAAACTGAATCACTTGCATTTGAACTGTCTTAGGAAGGTTCTGAAGATCACCTGGCAGGATAAGATACCAGATACTGAAGTCTTTGTTTGAGCTGAACTGTCAAGCATTCTAACTATGCTTCAGAGAGCACAACTCTGATAGGCTGGCCATGTTGTTTAAATGCAAAATGTGAACTTGCCAAAAAAAAAAAAAAAAAACCTGTTTTCTGGAGAACTCCGATGGTTCAGGCGATCACATGCTGGTCAGAAGAAGTGATACAAGGACACTCTCAAGGTCTCTCTGAAGAATTTTGGATTTGATTGTGTGACATAAGAGACACTGGCTCAGGACTGCTCAGCATGGCATGCCATATCTGAAAGGGTGCTGTACTCTATGAGCAAATCAGAGTTGAGAAAGCACAAAGGATACATAGGATGAACAAATTTGGAGGATCCAACTCAAATGTTCACATGGACCGTCTGTGCTCCATCTGTGGTAGAGCATTCTGAGCTCGTATTGGTCTGATCAGATCAAGATTGAAACTTGACTCTATCATGTTGATGTCATTGGTCCTCTTCCAGAAAGGATAACAACCATGATGACATTAATTTCTCTCAGCATTTTAGTGTCCTTTAACACTTTAAACAACATTTGTATCAACCATGTTTAAGATAAAAATATGTGTTGAAATTTAGTGATTTGACATGGAGGAGATTGATAGTGGGATTAATTCAGCTAGTTAGATATTACTGCTTAATCCTGTTAATCAGGGGGGTTCCTTTGGGTTTAGCAAATTTCAGTTATATAAAATAGATTTTTTTATGAATTTCTCTCTGAACTAGTATTCAGAAATTGGAATCTCTCAGCACTGATGGCACACATTTAATTAATCATTGGCAACTTCCTAATGTATTACAAAAGGAAGGATCTAACGTTCATGTTGGACAAATTAAATAACATTTACTTCAGTGTAATTTCAAAACTAAACTAGAATGATTTTTTATCAAAATGAAGATAATTTTTTTCTGAATTAACAGAAATTGTCTTTTGTTCATGATATGAATGCTTAGTTAACTTTATCTGTTCATATTTTTTTGTTCATATAAAATATCCTTATGTTCTTGATTATTCCAGTAAATTCTTCATC
Organism: Potorous gilbertii; assembly: GCA_028658325.1. NCBI lineage: Eukaryota > Metazoa > Chordata > Mammalia > Diprotodontia > Potoroidae > Potorous > Potorous gilbertii. The sequence goes on along the minus strand of CM053771.1, from coordinate 533,320,580 downwards.
TGATATCTTATTGTAGTTTTGGAACAGACAGGGTTCTTGCTGGCCTTGGTGATGGAGCAAGAACCTTATCAAGCTTCAAGGACTGACCCAAGGTTAAGCAGTATGTTTTATATCCTAGGACCAGCCTAGCAATAATTAATTGCTTATAACAATAACACCTATCAAGCGTATAGTCCTATATATATATATATATATATGTATATATATATATATACATATATATATGTATATGTGTGTGTGTGTGTGTGTGTGTGTGTGTGTGTAGTGCTCTCTCTCTCTCTCTCTCTCTCTCTGTACATGTGTGTGTGTGTGTGTGTGTGTGTGACTTCAAAGTATCTCATTTTTCCTCACAACTCTGGGATGTGTGTGCTTTTATTAGCTCTATTTTACAGATGAGGAAACTGAGGCAGATAGCCAATAAATGGCCAATCAAGGTGACAAAGTTATTATATCTACCTCATCATCTAACTTCCTGATTGAGGTTATTTGCAAAATAATGAATATTTCAACTGTAGGAATTTTCAAAGACTTTCTACTAAAACACTGAAGAGTTGAGATCTGTTTTAGAGAATGGAGACATACCTATATCATACAATTATTCATTGAGATTAGGCTAACTCATTGCATATCTCACTATATTCATCAGCTATCTCTCCACCAGCCACCTCTACACTCAGGTAAGAGACTATACCCTGAAGGATTTAACCCTTTCAACTCTGGTTGTATTATTGCCCCGGTGCCCCACTGTAGAATTGGTGAGTGCTATTGATAGCTCCCTCTATTAGTTAATCAGGCTCCATCTTTCCTTCCCTTGATGCTCCAGCTGTCTTCCCAATGTGTCATGCATGCCACAATGAATAGGCTTTCTGCATACATCTTGGTCCAACTATTTTCCTTTATAGAACCATCTTCAAATTAATACTGCCATCCCCAGAAGAATGGGAGTGTTTTTCTCTTCCCATGTGAATGTACCTTTACAAACTTTACAAACCAAAAAACCTTTCATACTCATTGCACTACCATGTTAGCCTTGTCTCTATCCTATGCAATGTAAAGACTTTGAGAGCAAGGACTCTGTTTTTGTAATTGTCTTTCTGTCACTTTGGATGGTTCTTGGCACATGTTAAGAATTTATTCTTTACCCATTCATTCAACAATTCAGATTTTTTATTTGAAGTAGAGACTTTTTAAAGTAGTCTACATTATCTTGATATAGTCATTGTTTCAAATGTAGTCTATATCCTCTTGATGCAGGCATTGTTTCAACATGGAAGCTATGCCTTTCTAAATCAAAACAAATGGAAATACTTGTTCTGGTATTTCTTTAATTTCTCCCTGAATAATCGACATTGGCATGGGATTTATGAGTAATTTGCATTTTTTTGTTCATATTGTGGTTGAGTGTGGTATCATTTTGTGGTTGAGAAACAGCAAAGTACAGTGTACTTGGAGTGGAAGACCTGGGATTACATTCTGTCTCAGATACTCATTAGATGTGTGACCTTTGGCAAATCAATTGACTTCTCTGAGCCTCAGTAGCTTCACCTATAAAATGAGAGGCTTGGACTTGACAGAGTCTGAAGACTTCTATTTCTAAGGTGACCATTAGGTAGTGCAATAGTTAGAGATCTGGACCTGGAGTCAGGATACCTTGAGTTAAAATCCGACCTCAGATACTTATTAGCTATATGATCATACATAAATCATTTAACCTCTTCCTCAATTTCTTCTTCTGTAAAATGGAGAAAACAATATTACCTAACTCTTAGTGTGGCTGAAAGAATAAAATGAGATTCTCTGAGTTTGCAGTTGGCAAACCTAAAAGTATTACATAATGATAACTGTTACTATCCAAACTGTAGGTCTTGGTTTCCAGGCCATATTTTCTGTATGACTGGAAGGAAAAAAGAATCATTGCTGAGGGAGAAGACCAGTGGTAGAGATATCATCTACATATCTTCTACTAGTCAGCTCGCCCAGTAGGCCTATGTCCTATTGAAAAAAATAACCATTAGGTCTTGGTGAATCAGTCACCGCCACAACAGCAACTTTGAGAGGCAACCGTGCTGCTAAAATTAAGGGGCCATGAGATAAAATGGTACAAGAAATCATAATGTAACTAATCTATTAAATAGCAAATGATGAAGTACAGCTAAAATTAAAGTCTGAGAACTCCTTAATAGAAAGTGACTTAGGAAAACATATTTATAAAATTCTTTATTGTATGAGATGGAGTCCTAATAAAGCTGCCCTCATCCCCACTAGTCTAACTTCATTAGAGGTCCACTGTACCTACCCTGCCAAAATCCTAACTTCATATATGCCTCAGTGCTCACCAGAACAACAGGTGTGTCCCTGAAACTCACAGTTCTCACAGAAATAGCAAGTGTGGAAACCTAGCCATTGCCTTGACCTGGGTCAGCACTGCCTCCAGACTCTTCTTCATAATTCCCACAGAAACAGGTGTCTTCTTGCAGCTGATCACAATCACATCATCTATCTAGCCCAAGATAGGACTACAATACCCAACTATCTATCATGACCAGATAGGACAACAATAGCCAGCCAATTAGAGGGCAGCATGGCCAGAATATTTAACCACCAAATCATAAATGGGACCTCTCCTCCATTACCTAATCTCTTAACCAACTCCTCCTGCCTTTTTAATATTAATCATATTCCTATATTCTATGTAACTTGTTATGAAATTGCATCTTTACCCTACAAAAATCCATCATGCTTTCTCTGAAGTTGCTGGTTCTAAAGTGGACATTATTCCTCCCTGGGCCCCTAGGCTGAGAGATATCTGTTAGGTTACTGGGCAGGGTTGGATAACCTGCCTAGTAATAGGTTTTTTTTTGTTTGGGCCCCTATCAAAATGTTATTCCCTTTTGGGTTGTGAAATATCTGATGAATTGTTAACAGTCATTTTTTGTTTAGTCCATTTGCATGGAACTACCTGTGCCCCCCTAATGTAAGACCCCCATTGCCAGGTAACCACCTTCTGCTGAGTCCCCCCTTTCCTGACAACTACTGTATGTTGAATGACAACCAGTCTTTGTTTGGCTACCTTTCCTGGCACCTGTTTTCTATTGGGGTCCTTTGCCTAGCAGTACCCTGACAATCCCCTCTGTTTTGGGGGCTCTTGCCTAACAACAAGCCCCACTCTTGCTCTGTCAGAACTCTGTTTGTTGTGGAAACCACAAGGCTATACCGAGTAGCGCTGAAATGCTTAAAATGCACTCACCCACCTCAGTCCGGGGCTGTCTCCTCTGGGTCTCTCCATGAGGCAGCTGCCAGCCTGGCTAATAAATGACGCTCTCAAAATTCCTAATTGACTTGCTTGTGAATTATTCTCGGTCAGTCCATTTCAGTTCCTCTAAGCACTTACCACTTCATGAGAGGTGTCAATCTCAATAAATGCCTCTACTTGATTAGAGGTGGTCTGACTGAATTCTTTGAGATGGTTCCACAACACATCATGAAACCTCAACAGTTTTGGTGTCCCTGGGTTTCAACTGCAACAGTATGTGAGTCTAGACATAAAGAACATTTAATATTCTAGACTGTAAAGACATTTGATGAAGTTGTTGTATAATAATGTTTTTTGAAGAATCCTATCTTTTTTAAGAAAGTATAATATACAATTTTAAGCAACATTGCCAATGTATAGTTCAGTCACCCAAGCACAAACTCCTGACTTTATCTACGCAAAACACCCTTTCTTGATCCCTGTCTCCTAGGCACTATGTCATTATTTGAACCATTTTGTCCTGAGTTTTGTACATGCTGAGGGGCTATCTGCCCTATTTTCCACATTCAAGGTTTTTATGACCAGTGGGGAGGCTCTTTGCTCTCAGTTTATAAAAATAGTATCTCTGCTCTTGCCTGGGTTTTGTCCAATCTTCTATCGGTTTACGATCTCACTGTCTAAAGTCCTGGACCTCCTTCGTCCCTTCAACTCCCCTACCCAAATGCCCTACGAAGTAGGTTCATTTGGTGGTGGAGCAGGGAATGGAGAAGGGAATGGATTGTATTTCCCATCATACCTTTCATCTTCTCTCACACATTTTTTTTCTGGTCCAAAAATTGAGAATTGTGATCTATTATAAAGGCACAACTATTGGAGTTTTCTTCCTTGTAGCTCTAAACTAGCTGAGCATTCCACAACACTATTGTGATCTCACCAATGACATCCTGGAAACGTCTGCTGTCGTTGTGGTCCAAAGTTTGGAGTGAGCCTGGAAGCTCTTTAATGCTTCCATAGGGGCTTCTTGCTTGGGATCACTTCCTTCTCTATCAGGTCATGGCCATTTACTCTTTAAGCCCAATAGTTCTCTCTGTGTTTAATATTTTCCTCCTTCTTTCTATCCCTGGGAAGGTTCTTTTAAGGTTGTATGATTAAGGTCATAGCAGAAGTCACAACCTCACTCTGGACTTGTCTTTACTTTTGCTGTCACTGTTAGCTCATTCTAGCTGCTCCAGTCCTACAGAGGCAATCTCCCAATCTGGGAGATAAATGTTATACCACTGTGAACCCCAATGTACTTCAAAAACATCACTTTGATATCATTAGGGTGGAACTTGGGTGACATTACGGCACAAAAATGTTGAGAGTATAGTCTGGAAGATGCTGGGTGGCTGCCAGCATCAGATGAAACTGGATTCTGGTAAACTGACTGACAAATAACCATCACAAAAGTTGTAGTAAATTATTGATGCAATACTTTATTGCTATGATGTGCTTTTCTTTTCATCCATAAGTTACACACCAATCTGTCTGCTGAACTGATTCTGTCAAAACTTTAATCTACTTTCTTCTCTATAAATTTCAGGGTGAGATTGTTTGGATGAGTAACTTGAAAAGTGATAGAGGAGCACAGATTGGTCATGAATAAACTATAGTGTATGCCTGAAAGATACTATTCATCCGAAATATCATGAGAGAGATACATTACTGGGAAGGCAGCTACATGCATCCATGTAACAAGGACAAAGAATGACCAATGGATGGCCTTTTCTGTTTCTTCCAACAGTATGTTCCCATTGTTAAGAGTCATAGCAATGTCTTGAGCACATGGCCTAGACTCCTACGGGGAATTTGCTGGAAGACAAAAGAATTCCACAAGATGAGAAGGGATAGATCTATGAGACTGGAAGTATCATATTAAATCAATGAAAATCTGCTCTATAGACATTTTGAAGTATCTCACGTGAGAAACAAGCAGATTCCTGGGGGGCAACTGGACCATCCCTGAACATGATTCTACCTCTTGGCAGCAGGAGACAGTGGGTAGGGAGATGAATTTGGAGCCAAGAACAGTTGAAATTTAATCTCCCTTTAGACTCTTATCCTTTGTTTGGTTTCCTATCATCTGAAGGATACATTTTTTTAAATCCTGACCTGCCTATCTTTCTAGTTTTTTAAACTTTACTCTCCACCCTCCAAGTACTCTATAATGCAGCAGCAATGACCTCCTTACAGTTTCTCAAACAAAACATTGCGTCTCCTGACTCAGCATTTTCAGCAGCTGTTTCCTGTGCCTAGGATACTCTTCCTCTGAATCTCTATATCATGATTTTCCTGAATTCTTTCACTTCCCAGCTAAAATCCCACCTTTAACAGTAAACCTTTCCCAATTTCCATGAATTCAAATGTCTTCCTTCTTTTGATTAGTTTGAATTTACCCTGTATTTTTTTGTTTCTAAGTACTTATTTGCATCTTTTCTCACCCATTCAACTGTCAGCAACTTGAGAGCAGGAGCTGTCTTTCGGCTTTCTTTAAATCTTTACCACTTTTCATAGTGTCAGGCACATAACAGGCGATTAACAAAAAAAATTAGTTTATTGACTGATTAATGTGATCCTCAGGAATGCACTGAACCACTTCTGGCCTAAACTATAAAATGAAGACTCAATGGCTTCTCAGGTTAAAAAACAAAAAGTTAAAAATTATTATTACATGGGGCAGCTAGAAGAGACCTCGAGTGATCATTTCTTCCAATGGCACACAGCAGGTAATCAAATTCTTACTGACTTGACTTGTTTTACAAATTAGGTAACTGAGGTCAAGAGAAATTAAATGATTTGACAGAAGGCACACAGGTAGCAACTGGCAGATTGCTCTACCAGGCATCTAGTACAAGATGTCTAAAAGGCAATTGGAGATGAGAGATTAGCGGTTAGGAGAGAATTTGGAGCAGGATTGGTAGATCTGAAATGATAATTAAATTCATGGGAGCTGATGAGGTCACTAAGGGAAACATTGTAGAGGGAGAAGGGAAAAGACCCAAGATAGAACTTTGTGGGACATCTATGGATAGAGGGAGTGATATGGATGAGAATTCAGCAAAGGAGATGGAGATGTTTGGTTGAAGGAGAAGAATCTCAAAAACCTGCAGAGAAGAAGGTATCAAGGAAGAGTCAATGATTAACAGTTTCAAGAGCTGCAGAGAGGCAAGGAGAATGAGGATTGAACAAAGGCACTGGATTTGGCAATTGAGAACTCATTAGTATGAATAATGTTGAACAGAGCAGTTCTGGTGGAATGATAAGGTCAGGAGCTGGATTATAAGAGGTTAACAAGAGAATGAAAGGAGAGAAAGTAGAGGCAGCTTTTACAGATGGCCTTTGTGAGGAATTTAGCTACAAAAAAATAGAAGAGATATAGGATGACAGAGGGAGTGGAAAAGTCAAGTGAAGTTTCTTTTTTTTGCCATAATGAGAGAGACTTTTATATGTTTGTAGGCAAAAGGGAAAGATCCAGTAGAGAGGAAAAGATTAAAAATAAGTGATAGTATGAGATGACAGGACAACCTTGTTGGAGGAGATGAGATGGGATCAATTAAATAAGTAGAAGGATTAATTTTGGTAAGGATTAAGGTCAATTCATCAGGTGAGATGGAGGTGAAGGAAAGAGTTAGAACACATCTGTGATAGGAGATGAGGAAGAGGGGAAAATAGGGGGAAAATTTGTGACTAATGACCTCATTTTTTTTTTAGCTGAGAGAATGGGAGGAGGGAAAGCATTGCAGGTTTGAGGAGGGATAAAATGATTTGGAAGAGCCAATATAGAGAGTGGAATAATCAGTTAATAAGGGAGATATTTAGCAGCCACCAGTTGAAGTTGTGTAAGATACAGTTGTAGTGGACCTAGAAAGAGTTGAGTGATTTTCTCCTTCATTCAGCATCATGTGTGTAGGAGGGAATCCTGTGAATGGTTAAGTGTCATTCAAGTCCGAGGCTTGGTTGGGCATAAATAACTATGATAAAAAGACTAGGGATTCAGAAAAGAGGACTTGATGCACCAACAGGTCAAATTGGGAAGATGGCTCCACATGAGACTTGAGATGTTCGGGTATTGGAAGCCATGGTGTTGATGAAGAATGTGTTTTGTAGGGGAAGATAGCAGGAGAGGTGAAAAACCAATAGATTACGCTTGGATAGGAGAGATTCAGAATTCTTGAATATAGATGTGGTGCATTTGTGGGTGGTGGCAAGATCAAAACTATGGCCACCATCTTTGTGTGTGGCTAACATGAAGTGGAGGAGTAGGCAATGGGAAATGAGTAACTTAAGGAAATGACTGTTAAGGATGTTTGAGGGAAGGTCAATATTTATACTGTAGTTCCCTAGTATCAGTCAGGAGAGAAAAATTGTGAACCATACATCCTATCAAACCCACTGAAGAAATAGGGAGATGACCTCGCAGTATGTAAACAAAAGTTACAGGGAGTTAGATATCACCAGCATGGATCTCAAAAGTTACTGAATGGTAGAGATGGGAGAGAGCTGGAAGTGTCAATGAGGAGCGAAGAATATTCCAACTCTCCTCCTTTGACCAGTGAGCTGAGGACAGCGAGTGAAGGTGAAGTCAGTACAGGAAATGATGGTCAGGGAGGTTGTCACCAGCAGAAAGTCAGGTTTCAGTAAGATCTAGTAGATGGCAGGAATGGGAGAGAAAAGAAAAAATCAGATGAAGAGCAGTTTGTTTTCCATGGAACAAGTCATTCCAGGGGGCACGATGGAAGGAATAAAAAGTGGTTAAAATTTTGGTGTGGGAGGTTCGAGGGGGATGAGAATGAGGAATTGGGTTGTCTCTACTACATGACAGAAAATCCAAAGCTTCCTAAGTACAGGCAGCAAGGGAATCATCTTCAGGTTATTCATCTTTCTCTTTGTTTTATTTCTTCTGCTTATTACCTTGGGCAGGCTCAAGAAAATTGTCACAACCTGACTCTAGGCAGGTGATCTTTTGGACAAGAAATCACTCTTGATCTCCCCTCCCTGCTCCAACTTTACACGAGCTGCTAAATGCCTCTTCTCCTCCCACTGCCTAACCCCCAACCCCTTTTTTCTTCTTCTATATGGAAGTGAGGTTTCTAATGGCCAAGAAAAGGAGAGACAGGAAGTGTGAGGGAGGAGAAAGTATTGGCCAAAACAGTACACTTGAAATTTGTCAGTCTTTGTCAATTGTCTGACTGTAAGGGCAGGAAGAAGCTTCCAGTCAGTCATTAAACAGATCTGAAGTACCTACTTTACTTTTTTGCCAGGCACTGTACTAGGTGATGGGAATAAAAAGAAAGACTCAGGATGGTCCCTTATTGCAAAGAGTCCACAGTCTACTGGGGGGGTAGAGGGGGGTGGCAATGTGTAAGGAATTATAAACAAAAAGGGTACGTACAGGACAAATTGGAGGCAGTCTCAAAGGGAAGGAAATGAATTCAAGGAGAATTCCTTTAGAAGGTCAGATTTTAGATTGAACTTAAAGAAATCTAGAGAAGCCAGGAGGCAGAGAAAAAGAGGGAGAGAATTGCAGACATGAGGGACAGTCAGTGAACATTCATGGAGTTCTGAGATAGAGTGGCTTTTTCATTCTCCACAGTGGGAGAAAGATAGTTAACATACCCTTTTTCTCTGCTTCTTGGACATACTGAGGAAGAATGACTGAGGCACCAACCTCACTACAACACTCCTAACCAGTACCTTACCACCTCATTGTCGCACTAGCCACACCTCAGTTGCAATCTGCTAGTCCTGCTAAGAACTCAGTCCTGGCTGTCCAGCAACATTTTCCTCCCTAGTCATCTCTTCCTACTTCTGGACACTTTCCCTCTGTACAGAAATGCATGCTTACTCTTCTGAGCAGTGAGAGCTTCTCCTAGAAAACCATTTCAGAACCTCCCACTTTTCAGCCATGGTCACTTCCCTGTACATGATTTGTTTACTATCTGCCTTGCTGTAGCACCAATATCCTTCTCATACTCTCTCCTGTCTCATTTCTGGAACCATGAGTTAGGATCAAAACAACTCAACCAGTGTTCATAGATGAGTCAGGAGTTGCTAGCGCCAACCAGGCTGTTAGAGGCTGCAAAGAATGAGGGCTAAATTTCCAGTGTGAGAATTACACCTCAAAAATCAGCAAACTCCACAAATAAAGACTTCTTTCCTTCCTCCCTTCCTTCCTCCCTCCCTTCTTTTTTCTTTCTTTTTTGATTGTTTTATTTGCTAGATTTAAGAAAATAATTGAGAAAATGTTAAAGCAGATTAAATTTTTAAATGTATATCATGTACATATTTTCATTTCTCTCTCAAGCATCATCATTAAGCATTAACCAACACATCCCTGAGTGTGGCAATATACTCTCCTCTATCCTAGTCCCCATCCCTCTGACTTTGTAACCAAAGTGTCCCTCTGTCTGCTACCTTGCTTTTCATATTGTCTCTTCTATTACTATGATCTTTGAGAAGAGATTGTCTTTGCTTGTTGCAATTGTAACAAGAACATAGTATATGTTGAGCATTAAATAATTTATTTTTAGGGGAAGCTAGATGGCACAGCAGATTCTGGGTCTAGAGTCAGGAAACTCATCTTCCTGAGTTCCATGCTGGACTTAGACACATTAACTATGTGATCCTGGTCAAGTCACTTAACCCTGTTAAACTTCCTCATCTGTAAAATGAACTGCAGAAAAAATGGTGAACTAAGTATCTCTTAAGACAATTCCAAATGGGGTCATGGAGAGTCAGACGCAACTAAAAATGACTGTACAACACCAACAAATAATTGATTTACCCTTTTATTCCTTCTTTCTCTGAATGAAAGGGTTTGCAGGGAGGAGGAGTAAAGAGTAGTAATGGATGCCATCATTTTATATGTAGCTAAAATGGAAGGTACTCATGTTGAAAACTTGAACTCTGGTTCCTTCCCTTTATCTTTTCGGTGTCACCCTCTCAGAACTTTCTAAAAACAAGACCAGGAGCCTTTATACAACATGTCATGGTCATCCTGGTAAAACATGTGAATCACTATGGTTACTCTGTGAATGAGGATCCAACACAGGATTACGTAAAAAACATTCAGTATCTTTTCTTGTATAATTTTGAATTGGTTTTCTAGAATTATTAGATCAATTTACAGCTCTAACAGCCGTAAATTGACATCCACGTCTCCTCATATTCCTCTCACCCACGACTTTTCCTTCCTCCCATTTTTAGCACTCTTGATTCCAGAATCCCAAGATAAAAATAAAACTCAATGATCTATTCTTGTCCAAACTGTTCATTCAAAATTTCCCTTCTTCAATAATCCTGACAAGTGATCAAGTCGGATCAAAGACCTTGTAGGAAAGGGCAGCTAAATGACAAGTGGCTGGAGTATTGGGGACCTCAGTATGAATCTGGTATTAGATACCTACTAGGTGTGAGACCAAGAGTAACTCACTTAACCGCTCTGTACCTCAGTTTCCTCATCTGTAAAATGAGTATAGTGATCACGCCTATTTCCAGGATTGGTGTGATCAAACAAGATAGTAATTATAAAGCACTTAGCACAGTGCCTGGCACATAGTAAGTGCAATATACATCATTGCTACTACTACTGCCACTGCTACTACTACTACTATTGCTACTACTGCTACTACTACTACTACTATTACTGCTACTACTGCCACTGCTAATACTACTATTACTACTACTACTGCTACTGCTACTACTACTATTACTAC
>CM053771.1:533280917-533308822 GCA_028658325.1 Potorous gilbertii | reverse complement strand
GAAACAATGGGGGGCAGGATAGGATGGAGGGAAATATAGTTAGTCTTAAACAATTCGACTATTATGGAAGTCATTTGCAAAACTACACAGATATGGCCTATATTCAATTGCCTACCTTCCCAAAGGGAATGGGTGGGGAGGGAGGGATGGGGAGAAGTTGGAACTCAAAGTTTTAGGACCAACTGTCGAGTATTGTTCTTGCTAGTAGGAAATAAGTAATACAGGTAATGGGGAATAGAAAGTTACCTGACCCTACAGGACAAAAGAGAAGATGGGGACAAGAGAAGGGAGGGATGATAGAAGAGAGGGCATGTTGGTGATAGGGGAAATAAGAATGATTGGTGTATTGGGGTGGGGGGAGGGGACAAATCGGGAGAAAATTTGGAACACAAAATCTTGTGAAAATGAATGTAAAAAGTTAAAAAAGTAAATTTATATTAAATAAAAAAAAGAAATATTTGTAGAACTGAATCAACACATTTTAATGCCATGAAGATAAAAATATATTCTGTACTTAAGAGTTATAACAGAAAAGAAATGGAAACTAAGTCATACTAATGATAGGTTTACTTTGACAACTCTTACAATAGAGAGTGAAATATGAATGAAATGATAATTTGATGGTTTTGTAGCATGTTTTAACATGTGTGTTGAAACATATAATTTTTTTAATTGAGAGGACAAACGATTACCTGATTTTGATCAGTTACAATATCCTCAGTTGAAAATAGCCATAATTTTCACTGAGCCTCCTGAGTTTTAAATTATTTTTCTTAATATAATTAATTTCCGTAAGTCTCTACCTTCTATGCTCATAAAACACAAGCCAGTATTCAAAGAATTCATAAGAAAAGATAAACAAATGAATTAAAATTTTAAGAATGAAACTGTAACTACATCATCATTAAACACTTTTTCAAAATTTCATTAACTCCACTTGGTCAAATTAGAGATTAATAAGTTATTGTTGAATATTATTGTTAATTAACTATCCCATAACATTATTGAGCATACCATGTCTAATAATTGCAAATATTTATATTACATATGATTTAGAAAATTAACATTTTTTAGTTTGAACAAAATTTTAAAATTTCATTTATATTATATACGTATGATCAATGCATGTAAAGTGACATATTTATTCTTCATGAGGGAAGGATAGCATATTGTACATTTTCTACTTCCTTCTTATTCTACCCAAATACTTTGCTAATTTTCCACTTGGATTGGTCTTATTCAACTGACATCACAATGAAGAATGGATAAAATGAATGCATCATCTCAATAACTGAAATACAGTGACAATATTGGATCACTTCCTGGCTGGTCAATGGTTCAATACTTACCCTTAAAAATATTTTAATTGTGGAAATCACACTAAATCTATGTCTGTGATTACACAGAATTATTTGATTCCAAGTAGTCATTTCAGTGTTTCCTTTTTAAATAGCGTTCACAATGGTATTTACAACAAGAATAACTTAAACAAGGTATTCTCAGTGGAAGAAACAAGATTTTATATGCTTTTTTAATTTTTTATGAAACTAAGACAAGTATCTCTTTCCTGAAATTGAGAGTTTTGGAATTCTTATAAAATTCCTGTTTTATTAATATATACCTTTTTTTCTATAGAATTCAATGTAGATAGGAACAGAGATCAATGTTTTATTAATTTATTATGTTCATAATGCACTACTAGGAATAGGTTTTCCGTCACTTTCTTGAATAAATTAACTGACCCAATTCGTTTATCATTTCCTGATAACTGCTTTTAAGAACTGAATGGGATAACATTATTTAACTATTTGTTTATAATAGATATCACTGACAAATATTTTGTATTCTGAATTCTTTCAGGTCCCACAATAGTTTTAGTGTAAATATATATCCTTTGAATGGTAATTTCATTCACAATCTCAAGATAGACATTCAATTCCCTATTTCATGGTAGTATTGAAAACGTAGCAGAGGGAAGGATAAAAACTTTCCGTTTTTATTATTATTTTTTTATTTGACACAATGGAAAATAAGATATGGAGACAGAAGAAGTTCATGGAGGATGTCCATCCTCAAGGCACCTTTAATCCAAGACTCTACTTAAGCATGCAAAGTTATAACTGTCTGGTAGAACTATTGCTGCATGATTTGTAGTTATTGAAAAGAGATAATGAAGCAAACTCTGGTTTTGTCTCTGCTGTCACCAATGTATGGAATTTAATATCTCCCATTTTCTAAATCATCATATAGGAAAGTGAATGGCTCCAACGAAAATTGGACTTGAATCCACTTAAGGAAGATATAAGATGATAATGAGCAACATTATGATTTTGGAAGCAGAATAAGAGAAAAATCAGTCCTTATCTTCCCCTTTGCCCTGGGATGTCATTTTATATAGAATATTCCTGAAGAGTTATGTCCATTCATAGTTATACTGCCTGTTAGGTGATGTTGGGAAATGTGAAGAACATGTTTATTTCAATTGATCCTTTTACGCTAATGACATTTCTGCCATAAATAGCACTTAGATAAAGATAAACTTGTTCTAATACCCTAATATGATAGTAATAGCAATAGGTTACCTTTATATTAAGTTTTTGAAGCATTTATAAAATCTAATTTAAGCTACAAAACAGGGGACATCTGTTCATCAAAGAAGTTGCTGCCATTGAGGATGTTTGGGTCAAGGTCCACATGTATGAGGACTTCTGTAGAGATCAGAAGTTCTTGCACATTTTTGAGTCATGAACCCTTTTGGCAATTTGACCAAACCTCTAGACCTCTTCTCATAATCATGTTCAAATATAGTGAATGAAACAGTAGGTTTAATTTATGGATTAGTGAGAGTAAACGTTCCTAAACACCCATGAAATGTATCCATATAACATCTGGGAGTATGTGGATCTCAGGTTAAGAATCTCTAGGAGATTTGTCACTATGTCGATTCTGTTAAACCATAAGACATTACAGAGGCAGGCTACCCACCCGGGAGAACAAGATAAACCAAAAGGCAACTACATAGACACATATCTATAGTTCAGCATATTTACTTGTACGGACAACTATAGATCTGGTCCATCAGGGTATGTGTCTTAGAAAATCCTTGAAGTGAAGAAACTGGGCAAAGGGTTGAATATAAAACAGAGAAAGAGAACTTAATTCCTTCCCAAAACTGTCGAGGTCTATAAATGATCCCAGTCTTCATACTTAAAAAAAAAATCACATTTCCTTTGTCCAACACTCTTTCTCTGGTGTTTTGCATCATTGTGAATCATTAAATATAACAGTTCCTGAAGAATTCAGGTTAAAGGCTACATAAGGCAATGGGCAGAAGTGTATCATGGGCATAAAAAGGCTGAAGGAATTTTGCTGATCCACTTGTGGAATAAAATATATTATCAAGGAGCCACATGACTGAGAAAAGAACAAGGGCTGATCATGTAGCAAGAGTTGTTGTGTTCGTCCTTCGTGCTTAAGAAGACCATGTCATCAGAGAAATGACATGACTTGCACTTGACTTTGTTTTGAGTGAGGGTGTGCTGTGCAAGATCACCAGTCTCACTTCTCCTCCAGCGTCATTTGAATCCAGTGACCAGATATTCATCAGGATGACTGAAAATGGCCCAGGATGCAATGGGAGACCTATGGCAAGAGTGAGGGATTATGGAAGCCAACACGTTCCATTCAAATCTACTCAGTGGCATGAAATCTAGACAAAGACCCTGGGTTACTATGTGTAGTTCCTATGAAGGACTGACTGAAGGGTATAGACATGAATATGTTGTGAATGGAATTACAGGGAAGAACACACATCATGTCAATCCATGCATCAAAGTAAAGCTTCAAGCTATTTTTTATCCTTAGTGGTGATACCCAGAACTAGAGAGGTTGTTAACACAGTTCTGATGAGGAAATCCACTTAGATTGGCTGTCACCCAAAAAACTCTGAAACCTGTTAAATTTGTCAATTGGATGGAATGGACCTGGTTTAATATCAGTGACACTGATCTTGAGGAAATGTCTTGTCATGATTTAATACCTTCCATTTGTATTGATTTCTGGGGCTACCATAATTTGTAACTGGAACCCATGGCCCCAAAATAAGTTAACATAGTACTGACAAGATATTCCCATTAAAAAAGTTGTTACTTCTTTGCAGTTCCCTGGCATGCTGAGATTGATTTTGACAATGACTAGAAGATGTTTCAACTCTATTTGTATCTACTGGTAAAGTGCTAATTTTCCTGGCAAGTCAAAGATAGAGCATCTGCTAACTTCCATTCTCCAGGGAGAAAACAATGAAAAAAAAAGGGAAGAGTTAATTTTCTTTAAAGTTGAAGTGCTAGGGATTTCCTGCTTTATACAGATTATATTTCTAATATATGCTTAAGTTGGTTGGTATGGCCCAATACAAAGTGAAACATTTTTTTAAGTTATCAAACTAGATTAAGCTTATCCACTAAATTCTTCCTATCAGGAAGAAAATATCACACAGAGCTGCTATTGGTGATGATCATGACTGAGTAATTTAAAGTGTCTAGTACTAGATTTAATTCTTCATCTTGTAGTTTCAGGATTACTCTAGTAATCTGGATCAGATTTAACATCGGAGACTATCTGTTCATTGTGATATATTATAAAAGAAGGAATCTGTCTGCTTGAAAATAAGGAAAGACAAAATAAAATCTCTCACACAGATCATTTTCCAACTCTTTTACCAATTCCTACATAATTGTATTTTCATCATACTGGTGTTTCTAAAGTACAAAGGGCAGACCTGGCAATCTGAGTTCTCACCTCTTTCCTTGGCCTAGACCAGGTCATTAAGATGCTGCCAAATGTGTGTTTGGTTCTGCTTCAAGTATTCAAGTGTACTAAGTCACTATCATAAATTATTTCAATTGAATGATGACTCCAGTGTAAAAAGGAAATCAGAGGTAACATCTCTGTACTTCAGCAGATGTCTTAGGCAGTGCCATGGGACAGGTAGGTCAAGGTACTGCATTCATCTCGTTGGTCCTCAATTTACTTTTCTGTAAAATGAGCCAGCTGACGTGATCCTTGTGGTGTTCTTTTTTAACTTAGGTTTGATCTGGAAGGAGCAATAGACATCATGTAGTCAAAATGCCTTTTTTCCAGTTAGGGAAACTAACTAACTACATGTTAAGTGACTTACACATTTGGATAAGTGAAGATTTGACAAGTGAAGAGCCAAGATTAAAACTGAAGTTATCTGATTCCAAACCTGTTTCTTGTCCTTCATTTTCAAAAAGGACCAATGACATCATGGGTGATGTCTTGACTGACAAGGCAATTGGATTTAAATGAGGCAGTGTAGCACAAAGTTCTCATCCTCACTTTCTCTTCCAGAGTCAGCAAAGTCCAGTGGCAGGACGAAAGTCACTACAATTGGTTATGGCCTGGGATGCAGTGGATGGCCTTGGTGTCTTTGATATCTGACAAAGCTCTCAGCACTCCACAGTGCCTACTTCAAATGCTTTCATGGCTGTTGGAACAAATCATTCTCATCTATCGATTTCACTGAGGGAAATCGATACATTTGTAGCAGATACCCTCCTAACTCACTGAAGGGTTTGAGGTCTGTTGGTTACCCTCAACCTGGTTTAGCCTCATCTATTGAGATGGTTTTACCTGTGCATTCTCAAGCTTCTTGGAGCCACAGTTTGGGTGTAGGTGGACACCAAAGGTGGAGGAGAAGCCCTGAAAAATACCCACCAAGCCCTCCTACCAGGAGTACTAGTACACCCTGAACATCCCTTACGTCTTATTTTTCTTTCCAGTGTAGCATGTTGTGTATCTTTTGAGAAGGCCATCGTTCTATTAATATGAATTAATTGCAGACATTTAAAATATATATCTGAAAAATGTTTTAGTATATTTATGCTTGTCATTAATACAATGCCACATTTAGCAAAAATACGTAAGAATGAAAGACTGAATAATATAGACTCATTTTTACATAAAAAGAGTCACCCTTCAGATTTGGGATCAGTGAGATCTTAGTTCAAATTCTGTTTCAGACCTTCCCTTACTAGCTGTGTGATCCTGGTCAAGTCACTTAGACTTGTTTTACTTTTGTATTTTCCTTTTACCTGTCCTTGACTCTACAGTTAGTTGTGTCTGAGGATTACTGACAAAGGGGAAAAAAGACTAAGATAATTGTCCTATTTAAGATTATGGTGGCAGTCAAATTAGGATTTTTGCTGTTTTTGTTTTACTAAAGGGCCTCTAATTGAATGATGTGATTAAGTAGGATCTTTCCCAGATTAATGGGTCTGCCCATTGTAGGAATTGTTTTGTAGGAGGGTCCCAAATACCTTTTGTTTTTCTGTTGAGGTGCTAGGTCAGAGAGTTAAGCCCTCTGGTTCTAAAAATGTCATAAATACTTTGAAGTTGAGGTTTTACTTTGCAGCTTAGTTTTTGTAAGAAGGTTTGAGTGCCAGAAGTGTAGGCTGGGAAGCAGCTTTATGGAGCCCCTAGCTTTGAAAACCCAGAAGTCAGTGCTTCCCTCTCTGGTAACTATGGTCAGACAGTAGGACTACCTGTTGAATTTAGGCAGAGGAAGCCATGTCTGTTGATATTTGATTACTTAAGGGCTTACTGACTGGAAGCATTTGTTTGGCCAGATGAGGACTCTGGGAAGCCATTAAAAGAGCCCCCCAGCTTTGAAAACCCTGATGTTGGTGCTTCCTCTCTGGTGACTATGGTCAGACAGTTGAAGTCCAACTGTTGAACTCAAGCAGAGGAAGTCATGTCTGTTGGTCTTTGATTTCTCTATTTTCTCTGAAGTTCAGGGTGCTGACTCCTCTGAACTAGGTGGATAATATACGTGCTTGGTTAAAGGAATGATACATGTGCTTGATTAAAGTGATTGTTAATCCCTTGCAAGTTGCTTTCCTTTTATGATACAAATCAAAGAACCTGTGGTAGCAGGCGCCCCTGTGTATGTTGGGGTGCTTACTGATACAAAGATGAATATGATTATCATGACAGGGTGTATAAGAGGACAGTATGAATATAAAGCTGGCCTTAGGCAGAGGTCAATCATTTAACCTCTCAATCCTCTAAACAATCCTCTAAATAAATAACTTGTAGACATAGTACTTATCTTACTTGATAGAATGACTTTCCATCAAGGAATTCCCTGGGTCAAAGAAATAATAGCTTGAGATCTTGGCCCTATCCACCACATTCCCTTGAGTCTTTTTATTGGTAATCCCATTCTCACTCACCATTCCTAAAACACTCTCCCTCCTCCTCTCTGTTTTTTTGACTTTCTTCACTCCTTTCTTCTCTAAGAAAAATTTCCTTAACTTAGTACCTTCCCTCCAAGACCATCATTGATATATAAATACACACACACACACATACATACATACATGCAACTTATTTGTACATTGTTTCGTGTTGACTCCTCCATTTTAATGTAAGCTCCTTTAGAACAGGGATTTTTTTTTTTTGCTTTCTTTGCATCTGTAATGCTAATGAGAGTTGCTTGGATAGGGGAGGCTTGCTTTGTAGGAAAGTAAGGATCTTCCCCACCCACTAACAGGCCTCAGGTGAAGCCCATTAAAGGAAGCCTGATTAATGGAGGCCTGTTTTGTAGGAAGGCCCACACCTTTTTAATTGTTAATGAGGCACTAGGGTTGTGATGCTCTCTTACTCTGAAAAGCATATATATATATATATATATATATATATTCTGAGGTGAGGTTTTGCTTTGGGGCCTTACTCTTTGGAAGAAGGTTCATGTCCTAGAGGAGATTCTGGGTAGTCATTAAGGGGCCCCTTCCACCCTAGCTCTGAAAACTCCTATGTTGGTGCTTCTCTCTCTGGTAACAAGGTATGCGTGCAATGATCAGACAGGTGGATCTGTCTGTTGATCTGTGATGTATGTATTGTTTATGGCCAGATAGGTAGAAGCCCCGTCTGCTGGTCTCTATTTCTCTGCTTGCATTTTCTCTGTTGTTTTATGTGATTAAAGAAGATTGTCCACCTCTGAAAAGTAGCTTTCCTTTCAGAAAAGCAGATCTAAGAACCTGTGCCAGCAGGTCATTCTGGACGTGCCAGGGCGCTTGCTGCCATAGTGTCCCAAACACGTAAAGCAATAACTGGCATAGAGTAGGGACTGAATGAATGATAGTCGCCTGATTGTCCTCTAATCAGCTTAGAAAAAGGGACAGATATCATTTACTCTTTTTCAGTCGTATTTGTTACCCCATCTAAGGTTTTCTTGGCAAAGACACTGAAGTGGTCTGTCATTTCCTTCTCCAGATGAGGAAACTGAGATAAACAGGGTTCAGTGAGTTGCCCAGGGTCACATAACAGTTAACTATCTGAGGTAGGATTTGAACTCAGGAAGATGTCTTCCTGATTCCAAGCCCAGTGCTCTAGATCCACTGTTCCAACTAGCTATTCCTTTCCCTTAGTAGGGATGCAAAGACTTAGGTTTTTATGTTTATATCTCTAGCAAGTTAATAGCACAATAACAGATGCTTAATATACACTCATTGATCAGTTAGACAAATGATCAATTTATCACAACCTCTAACAAAGGCACTCCAAAAAGAGAAAACAAATTATTTAGTGTTTCTTCTTATTAGAAGTTCCAGTAAAAGCCCAGCTTCATAAGATAGAGTCTATTTGTTATTGTTAAAAGCCTTGGATACTGCATTCAACATTCTACAAACAATTTCAAAGTTTCTATAGTGTTCAATGAGCTGTGTTAATTCAACGATTTCAATCCGGTATTTATTTATTAGGCACTACCATACAGCAGTTAAAAGCTGGATTCTGAGGATGTAAAGATAAAAAAAAAACAGATGTATAAAAAGAAGGAAAAAAATACTTTCCTTTTAGGATGTAACATTGCAATATGTTAGGTACCAAGGGTGGTGGTAGATACTTGCAGTCCTTGCTTATTTTTAAGGGTGAGGCCAGGGGACCACACGTACTCAGGAGTTTTGAGCTGCAGATCCACTAAAGGCAATTTAGTGTCCACATTAAATCAAGCAGCCACATAATGAGTTTTGGGTTGACGGTTTGGGAGCAGGATGAAGGCTGCCTAAAGAGCAGCAAACAGACCCAGGTGAAAAAATTAAGTCAAAGTTTCTATGCTGATAAATGAGAGTAGGCCAATGAGTAGCTGGCTCCTGTGCTTAAATGCTGAGTGAAATAGAGAGAATATATTTCAAAAAACAGACAAACAAAATTTAATGTTTTGGGCACCCATGTTACGGGGAAAATTAAAAGAGCTCCGCTCAGATTCTTAGGTGGTCATCTACAAATATATGTCTATTTTTCTCAGTCTTGTTAATATATAAGGCAAAAAAAGCATAATGCCAAGATAATATCATTTTTGGTACAAGTTAGATTATGCATAATTAATGAAGAGTCAAACAGAATTACTGATAACTTTTGAAAAGTCTCTCTGGGTCTGTGTGCATCTCCTTTCTTCCTTAGACAATGACCAAATAACTCGAGAATAGTCATCTGCTTGGTACTTGATAGGATGGTAAACCAATAAAGGCAAAGCTTAAGAAAATGGTACATGATGGAACCATGATCATCACTGTAGCCAGGTTTCCTGTTGACCTATGATCCACTGATCCTATAATTCTATCACTACAAGTTTGATAAATTTAATGAAAGTAGCTCTGAATATTGAAGAACAGGACAGGAAGGAGAGCCTGAGTTTGTACTACTTACCAAATATGTGATGTTGGGTAAGTCATTTCTCTCTCGCTCCCCCCCATTCCTTCTCCCTTCCCACCCTCTCCCTTTATTTGTCTGTCCACATTCACCCCCTTCCCCTTTCTCTTTATGCTTTTCTCTCTTTCTTTCATTTTTGTTTCTGTTTCAACTTTCTAATTTGTTAAATGTGGTAGCTTAGAATGGATGGTAACTGTGGTCCTTTCCAGCTCTAAATCATATAAACTTCACCTTGTCAAAGCCTCATCTGCAAACAAAGCCAGCTTAATCATTTTAAGTGAATTAAAATGTCTGTTCCATGGACTGAAAAAAGGGATGGAGCAGGAGGAATCTGAAGAAAAGAGGGGGTGTTGGTAGGTGTTGGAGGGAGAGAGAAAGAGAGAGAAAAAGGAATACAGAGACAGACAGAGAAAAGAGCAAACCAGAGACAGAGAGATACAGAGACCTTAGTGGGAAAGATAGACAGAACAAGGTTTTGTAAAGTCTCCAGTGGATTGGCTAAACTGAGCTCCTCATTCACAACAGTACAGGGAGCTCAGACAATGGGCCTATTCCATAGGTTTAACCTGACTTTGCTTGTAGTCAGATTAAAGGTAACTGATGAAAATGATGCTAAACTGAAAACTTCTAGAATTTGACAGAGAATGTAACTTGAATCTTATCAAACCAGACAGCGAGATAAGAATGTAGAAAAACATAAAACAAGCCCATTGAAATGGGCAGAATCCTTTTGTAAATCTTTAAATTATTACTCTAATGAAAAGAAAGAATGCCTCAGGTCATGTGTGGAAGGAGAAAAACAACCGAAATCTCTACTTCATTCAGACAAAACAAACTGCAGTCTTGAAAGGAGGACTTTGGTATGATTATAAAAGCACTCCCCATAAAATCAAAGTGCCCCCCCCCCGCCCACTCCACATGCAGACACATTGGCTTCTAATATCTAAAGAGCGGATAAAACTAGAATGAAAGAGGAGGAAATTTTAAATCAGAGCTACAGGAACAATAGAGATGGCAGATTGATGGGCAGACAATGCACAGTGCTTTGGGGATAGGCAGTCCTTATATCATCTGAGATGCTGAGGGTTTGACATTGTAAACATCAGCTTCCAGTGAAAATGAGTCATATCCAGATAATCAGAGGCATCACAAATAAAATATGTAGGCTTTAGCAGATATGTTTTTTCTGTTGTTTCCACAGAGAAATGCCCAGTGCAGTGAAATGTCAATATCTCCATGAGCAAAAGAAAGGGCCATACAATGAGAAATAATTTACAAGCTGATGCTTAGGTTTATCTGTAAGTGTATTTTACTTCCATCTAAAATTTCATCCCCTATCATATTCTGCTGGGAAGCTTTAGGCTGAAATCACTAAAATCATTGCTAACAAAAGTTCAAGAAACGGAGAAATAGGCTGTACTTTGGATTTCACTGTAACTTTAGAATTATTCCTTCTATATAATTTCTAACTCATATCTTCTGACTTTCCAATCTATCCTCAACTTTCTTTACCTTAAACCCCTGATGCTCTCATGCCCTGTGCAGTCTGCTCTTTGTCTTATCCTGAAAACTTCCCCATTTCTCACCACTGCTACTAGTTCATCATTCCCTCTGACTTTACTTGCTTCCTTTCTTAACCAGAAATCCATTGTTTGCCATTATAGATTTCATTAATTGAAGGAAGTCTCTTTATCCAATCACCAATGATCTCTTAATTGCCCAATTTAATGGTCTTTTCTCAGTCCTCATCTCCTTTATTTGGTACTGTTCACCTTGCTTTTTCCCAAATATATCCTCATTTCTGGACTTTTATGATGCTACCATCTTGGTACATCTACTTTTCCATCTCTCATTTCCAGTCTCCTTTGCTGATTTTTCATTACAAATATTCTTTATAGCTATGGGAATTCCCCAAAATATTCCTAAACCTCCTACTAACAAATAATATCTAACATTTAAGCACTGTGCTAAAAAATTCACAATAGTTCATTTGATTCTCAACCATGAAACAGAAGTCTTATCATTCCCCTTTTACAGATAAGGAAACAGAGGAGGTGAACAAAAATTAAGTGACTTGCCTAAAGTCACATGACTAAGAAGTTTCTGCAGTGGGATTTGAACTCAGGTCTTTCTGATTCCAGGACCAGCACTATACCATCTATTGTTTCTCTACCCTCTTACTCTCAGTGACATCATCAGCTTTCATAGGTTTAGCTATCTTCTCCATACAAATCATTCCCAGATCTATATATGTAGACCCAATCTCTTCTCTGAGTTTCAATCTCATGTCACCAATTGCCCATTGGACATTTTGAACAAGACGTCCAAGGGATATTTCAACCTCAACGTAATCAAACAGAACTCATTGTCTCTGCTCCTAAGCCTGTTTTTCTGTTTAACAGCTCTGCTGCATTGTTATTGTCCAGAACTGCTCACTTCTTCTCAAAACCCATATACATCCCTAGCAGCTTTTGCCATTTCTACCTCCATTGCACCTCACTAATCAGATCTTTCCACTCACATAACTCCTTCCTCATCCCCTCTTGCGTAGATGGGGGCAAAAACTTTGCTTCCTCAAGTTTTCCTTCTTTTAATTTACCTGTAATTTAGAGTACAGATGGGACCAAGTCACCTCCTGCTCAACAAATGCCAATATCTTCCAATTCCCTTTAGAATCAAAGACAAGATTATAAACTCTGTTAAGCTTCGAAAGCCTTACATAACCTGATCTTAACATTGCTTTCCTGTCAATTTTCCCCTTCTGCTGGCTGTAATGCAGCCAAACCAACTTTCTTTCTGGTCCTTACACGTGAAATTCTCCCTCCCTTCTCTGCTTTTCCCTGACTGTCCCTCACATCACTTCTTTCTTATAGAATCACTCTCTTCTTTCAAACTACCACTCAAGAGCACCATCTAAAGGAAAGCTTTCTTGATGGACTCAGTTGCTAAAGCCCTCCCTCTCAAACTAAGCTATGTTGTTATCTTTACTTTTATTCTATATTTTATTACAAATGTTTTTGTTGCCCTAGAATAAGAGATTCTTGTGAAAAGGAACTGTTCCATTTGTTGTATATGTACCCCAGTGTTGTATATGTACCCCATTTTAATCACTTATGGAGAAACTGATTACTTACTTATGTCTATCCCCCTAATAAGAATGTAAAAATGTAGACTTCTTGATGTCAGAGTCTATTTCTCTTTTTTTCTCCTTCCTTAATATTTAGTAAATGCTTAGACTGTTGCATGTGTCCACTAAATGCTCAGTTGAATTGAATTATAATGAATTGAACTGAAATTATGGCTCCAGATGGATTACTACTACAACAGGGGGTTTTAATAATTACATGGAACTTTATGACTTTGATAAGCTTGATTCTTCTTGGATATTGTCATAGACTAGCATGCTACAGTAGACAACTATGCTTTATTTAGAAGATAAGTTATGACTTCAAGAATATTTACATGGGACTATTTTTCTTAGGTTTTGCCTTATCAGAGTATCTCTGACAGATGTGGACTTATGGACAGTCAGAGTAAGTGACTGACATGTAGTCTGAAGTGGGAAGCTTTTCATGACCATGGAAGGCCATTTGTTTTCCTATTTTATTACTGTTGTTCAGTCTTTTTTAATTAGGTATGACTTTGTGACTTCATTTGAGATTTTCTTGGCAAAGATACAGGAATGGTTTGCCATCTCCTCCTTTAATTCATTTTACAGACAAAAAAATATAAAGCCAACAGGGTTAAGTGACTTGCCCAGAAAAGATCCCAGGTCAAATTTGAACCCAGGGTTTTGTTTTTTTTTCTAATTTCAGACCAGCATCTAATTTGCTATGCTAGCTGCCTCTTCTAACTATGTTGTACAACTCTTCATGATTCCCTTTGGAGCTTTCTTTTTTTATTCTTTTCCTTTTCTTTTTGTTTTTTATGAAGATACTGAAGTGATTTGCCATTTCCTTCTTCATCTCATTTTATAGATGAGGAAATTGAGGCAAACAAGGTTAGGAGACTTGCACAGGGTCACAAGCTATTAAATGTGTGAGATTGGATTTGAACTGAGTCCTTCCTGACTCTAGGTCAGGAAGGTGCTATATCCACTAAGTCCCCTACCTGTCCCATCTTCCATATTACAGAAGGAATAACAGATCCACTTGTATATTTAAATATTTTATAGATGAGGAAACTGAATTTGAGATGTTTTATGAATTGTCCAAGATCAACATGGAAAAATGAACAAATATTTCTATATTTCCATAAACATATAACAAAACTCTTTCCACCTTATCACAACAAGGTACTGAGGTTTCCCTATCAATATATACAGTGTTTTTGAAAAGCTGTAATGCAATCACTTTGAATGATGCTAAGACTTTGGGCATATTTTCACTCTCTAAAAATATTCTGTTAGTAACAATTTGTTTTGAGTTTGTCTTTTTATATTGTTTTTAAAATACAATTTCTGAGAAGGCTAATGCTACATTCCAACTTACACTAAAGTGTTAGTGACTTGCCATTTTGTTTTTTCTTCAGAGAGGAAGATGCCAATAGCCATATTGAGGGTTTTTGGAGAAGGGAAGACAATGGAATGGTAAGAAGCAGTCAAGAGTCAGATACAAAACAACCTTTATCCATCTTATGATGCTTCCATCATGATGGTCTATTTTTAAGAGGGGTGAGTGCAGTAACATTAATCCTGGGAAGCTACAGATTGAAAAATTAACAAAATGAGGAGTCAGAGCCAAGATGTCAGAGTAAAGGCCTGGAATCCCCTGAACTCTTCCCCAATCCCTCAAGACACCTTTAAATAATAACATTAAACTAACAAAAATGCAGTCCTGTCCTATAGAATTATTCAGGATGCACTTTTTAATGTAAGAAAATAGGGTGATCATTGTAGCTAGTAATTCTAGGAAAGAAAGTATGTGATAAGTATGTTATTTCTAGGTTTGTTTTTGCTCTGTTTGTTTTTTTATTTTGGGTCAGAAATGTCATTTCATTATTATAGAACATACCTAATGAAGAAACACTCTAAGCTAATGTAGATCTTCCCTTGTTCTGCAATTTATATCCTCAAGGATTTGACAAGATTCACACAACCACTAGTTATCAGAGACAAGACTGGAACCCAGATTTTCTTGATTCCAAAATACACTCTCTCTCTCTCTTTTTTTCTCTCTCTCTCTGTGTGTCTCTCTCTCTTTCTCTGTCTCTGTCTCTCTCTCTCTCTATCTCTCATCTCATTGTCTAATTAAACATGCAGCATGTCTAGGATGCATCCTCTACTTTGTCCTTTCTCCAATCCATCCTCAATGTGGCTGCCTAATGCACAAGTCTGAGGATGCTTGTATTATTCTCTGTAAAGTTCCATGGCTCCCCACTAGCCAGAGAATAAATTATGATCTCTTTAGCCTAACACTTTATCCTCAATCTGACTTTAAGCTACCTTTCCAGCCATCCTTATATTAATTTCCTTCACATACTCAACATCCTTGGAAAATTGGGCTACTCACTAATCATTGTTATCCATTTTGTTTTTCCAACAGAGACTAGATTTGAATTCAGGTTGTCCTGACCCAGGCCCACTGTGCTAGCTAGCAGCCTTAGTGCACGACTCATGTAAAGAATATGGCAGAGGAATACCCTGTAAATCTTTTTCTCCTTTCATGGTGTCCTCTTGAAATTCATCTTTGGTGTTCCTTTTAGTTGGGTGGATTGCCCTACTATCTCCCCAGATTCTGTGTTGACTTGAATCCTTAGCCCTTACTTCTTAAGGGGTTATAGTCATTAAGTGATTATTTATTCCATGTCTACTTGTACTCATTGTGTCAATGCTCAGCCCTTTCTCCTGTCATCACCACTACCAATTCAAGTGGGTACTTCATCCATTTCATACCTTTTAACTGTGAGTTTTCCAAAAGAACCTTTCCTGGACCTTCCTCTCATTTTCTCTCTATAGTATTTCACTTGTTAATCTCATCTACTTTGGTAGGTTCAATTATTACATTTATATATATGATTCCCAGATCTACACACCCAGCCTTGGTATCTTGTCTCCTTGTATCATCATTTACATTTGGCCATTTCAAACTAGATGACCCTTATGCATCTCAGATTTAAATTCAAAACAGATACCATTATCTTACCCCTTAAATAATATACTCTTCCAACTTCTCTACTATTGTTGAGAATACCATCACCCTCCCAAGTTACCCAGGATAACTACCTTACTGTCACAATTAATCTTTTATTTTCCTTCCACTGTATATCCAATCTATTGCTAGATCTTGTCATTTCTACCTTTATAATGCAACTCATGTATATTCCTTCCCCTCCACTTATATGATCACCAATTCATTTCATTTTTATTAATTCAATAGTCATCTATTTTGTGTGTAATAGGTTCAATTGGAGATACCCTTTCCTACCCCTTCAGAACATGAAAAGATAATGACAAAGTGATAGGTCACTCTCTTTAGAATACCCATTCTATTCTGGCTCAGCAATTCCTCAGGCATCCTTTCTTCTAGCTCCTCAGTATTAGACAATTTTCATTTGATGAGTCCCACATGGTTCATCCAATCCCCCATGAACTCCCAAATGGCCAATGTAAAGGGATCTGCCCATGATCTGAGGGAGTAGGGAAGGACATTTTCATCTTTCCATACATACAATAGATGTATAATCATAGACTATGTTATGGAAGTAGAATTAAGAGAGGCTGAGATTCCAGAAATGAGTTTTATTGTCTTGCTTCTCTCTATCTTAGTCTTTTCACAACAAAGTTATCTATTTAATTCTGGGTCCCACATACTGGGAAGAATTGAGACCATCCAGATAAGGGTGACAAGGAACAGGGAAGGTCTTGGTTTCATGTCATATGATGATCATTTGAAGGAAGTGTGGATATTTAGCCTGGAAAGGACAAAATCTAGAGTGCACATGATCTTTGTCCTCAAGTGTGCATGGCTAAACCATGGAGCAGGGATTAGACTTGTTTTGTCTTTCCTTAAGAGTTAGTGTAAAGAACCATGGGCGAAAGAAACTTGTAAAGAGGCAAATTAGGCTTTGTATGAGGAGCAACTTCTTAACAATTAGAGTCATCCCATAGTGGAATGGTCTATCTAGAGAAGAGGTGCAAGGCTGCCAGCAGAAAATGCACAACCACTCAACAGGGAGAGTGAAGATAGTGTTCTTTCCCAAGATTGATGGCCCTAGAAATCTAAGCCTAGAATTGATGGCTCCTGGCCCTGGTACTAAGATTGAGAAGTGGTAAGACCCTTAGAGAGAACAGAGTTCTAGTTTTGCATATTCTAAAAGAAAGAACTAAAGCTTAGGATGATAAAGGACCTGGGCCAAGGCCAGTTGAGAATTGCTAGCATTTATATAGTCTTTCTGGCTTTACAAAACACTTTACGTAAGTATTATCTCATTTTACTCTTGTAAGAACTCTAAAAAACAGGCGCCATTGTTGTGTCTGTTTTACAGAGGAGGGTACCGAGGGAGTCAAAGGTTAAGTGTCTAGGGTGATAGAGCTAGCTGAGGCAAAAAGTAAACTCAAGTTATCCTGGCTCTATGTCCAGTGCTCCAACCATTGGGCCACATGGCTGAAATGCAGTAGAGGATTTGCATCAAGATGCTTGGAGTCCAAATGCATTTCTCACAATACTACCCACAAGTGCTTTTATTTTTATTGAAAAGTTGGAGAAAGGGATAGAAAGAATATTTGGTTTCTTCCTCTGTATTCAAGGGCACTGCGTGTTAGTCCGTCATTTATTAAGGGCCTACTGTATTAAGCAGAAGACAATCCCTGCCCTCAAGGAGCTCACAGTCTATTCAGGGGAGACAATGAGCAAATGATCCCTTTTGGCTGTGAATTCACGGAAGCAGTCAGGTGGTGCAGTGGGTAGAGAACCAAGTCTCGAACCAGTAAGACAGGATTTCAAAACCAGTTTCAGACACTTCTTAACTGGGCAAGTCACTTAACTTCTATCTCAGGTTTTTTAGTTATAAAATGGAGATCTGATAGTCTGTTCCTCACAGCATTATTGTGAGGATCAAATAAGTTAATATTTGTAAAGTACTTGGCACATACTCAGTGCTATCTAAATCTAGCTGTTACTAGTGTTGGTTATTGTCATTATTCAACCTGAATAAATAATTATCATTAAATCAGCAAATTAGTTGACCCTTTCTAGTGCAATGTTGCAAACTCTTTCAAGAATTATTCAATGACAACTGTTGTTTACTCTTTGTTTTTAAAGAAGACCATGACATCAGGGAAGGGGTGCCATGACGTGCAAGTGAATTGGATTTAAGTGAGAGATGGCTGTGCCATCTTCAGTTCCAACTCAATAGAAACAGTGGCTTATGATTTTTTCCTGGATGAGATTTTGATTTGGATTTCTTGGTTTAACAGATTGTAAGATTTAAAGTCAAAAATGATTCAGAGACCATCTACTCCTCCTTGAGTTATAATGAAGAAGTAAGGTCCAGAGAGGTTAGAATGGTTTGTCTTCACAAATAGGAAATCTGCGCTGCTTCTGCCAGTTGTCACCAGTCTTCCCTTTTAGACTTCATGTAATTCTATTGTTATATCATGGCTATCTTCTATGTAGTCTTTCACTATTAGATTGTAAGTGCCCTGAGGGCAGATACTTTATCTTATCTACACTTTTTATTTGGCTCATTTTTCAAATAAAGAGGACACTGGTTATGATGGAAAAGAATTGAGGTTCAAACCCCCTTTCTGCTGCTACGTGGACACTTCCATCTCCAGCTCTGTGATCTTATAATCTTAGGATTCTTAGAAGCAAAACTTTGACACTAGCTGAGATCCTCTGATTCCAATTCAGTGTTTTTTATACTATATGTCATGCTGTTCTGTGGAAAAAAATAACTCATTTTTTCCATGGAAATTGGAAAAAAATGAAGTGTTTCTAGTGTAAACTGTCCTTTTCATTCATAACACACAGGAGTCTGCTAGGTGTAGCCGTAGTTTTGTACTTGAACCAAAACAACACAAACAACAATGAACAGTTTTGAGAAAATCAGTCATAAGCTTTGAAATTAGCCCATTTCCTCACTCGTGCCATCAGAGCCTTGCCATCTGTTCTCTTCACTTGCCCAAAGAGCCCTTCAGCCTGTACTTCATGGAAAACAAGACTAACAACTGCAAACACATTTCTCTCAGCGCTCAGCCTGTAAGTGAAATATATCTGCACGCAAACTGTGAGTGCATCATTTCTGGCTTATTCTTTCCTAAGAATAAAACACACACACACACACACAACACTCAATAGTAAATGAAATAAACCCCCAAACACTATGAAATATTTTACAATTAATCCCTTCTCAACACAAACCTGAAACAGGATATTTTAGTTACTGCTACGTTGATATGTCCACCAAACTATAAAGAAGGATAGTATAATATAAAAATAGATGAAATGTAATAGGATTTCTTTAAAATTTTCACTAGGTCCATCAGTTTTTACTATGCCCCATTCATTGATGATGAATTGGATAGACTACTAGGTCTGAAGTCAAGAGGACTCATCTTCCTGAGTTCAATCCTGGCCTCAGACACTTACTAGCTGTGTGACCCTAGACAAGTTACTTAATCCTGTTTGCTTCAGTTTCCTCATCTGTAAAATAAGGTGGAGAAGGAAATGGGAAACCACTCCAATATCTTTGCCAAGAAAACCCTAAATGGGATCAGGAAGAGTCAGACATGACTTAAACAATTGAACCACAAAATGTACATTAACCATTTTGCCTTTTTTTCATCTTTGCTATAACTTCCATTGAAAATTTCATCTAATTTTATGTGTTTTTTAAAAATTTTATAAAA
Organism: Potorous gilbertii; assembly: GCA_028658325.1. Lineage (NCBI taxonomy): Eukaryota > Metazoa > Chordata > Mammalia > Diprotodontia > Potoroidae > Potorous > Potorous gilbertii. The sequence goes on along the minus strand of CM053771.1, from coordinate 533,289,240 downwards.
GGGTTACTGTGGGTATAGGTAATCTAAAGTGTTTCAAATTTACATCTGCTTATTTCCTTATTTATATCTAATTATTCCAGAGATATTAGAATAAAATGATACAATCTTCATGGGAAATTTTAGTACTGGGAAAAAAAAAAAGAAAAATTGTTATTGCATGTAATGAAAGTGGCAGTGGCACAAATTTTATGTTAAAAATGTTAAACTATCATAATTGTGTATATGTATGCACAAATATTTGTGTATTTGAATATACATTGTGTGTATATGTGCATACACATGTACATAAACACATATATGTATATGTATATGTACATATATATGTATATATATTACTTGCTAATCATTTATGGAAAACATACTGGTAGAGGCTCTTAAGCTATAGTATTAGGAATACCTTCCCTTAGGTTTGTCCTTAATAATTGCTAATCACTAATATGTAGTGCTTTACAAATGTCTTGTTAAAACTCACAAAATCCTTTTAATGTAGATACTATCATCATCCTCATTTTACAGATGATAAAACAGGCTACAAGAGGTTAAGGCAGAGGTGGGTAACATGCAGGCTCGAGGCCACATATGTCCTCAAGTGCAGCCCTTTGACTGAATCCAAACTTCATAGATCAAATCCCCTTAATAAAAGGATTTGCTATGTAAACCTTGGACTCAGTCAAAAGGCTGCTGTCAAGGACCTAGAAGTCCACATGTAGCCTTGAGATCACAGGTTCCCCAGCCCTGGGTTAAGGGACTTGCCTGGGCTCATGCTGCTGAGGCAAGATTTGAGTTCAAGTCTTTCTGACTCCAACCTGGGCACATTACCGCTCCATTTACTGTGTCATCTGACCACCCAGAGCACAAAGTAGCACTGGGGACCTGACCTGGAAGGGTCACATTCCAGTTGGAAGGATTAATAGCAACCCTACTGGGCTGATAGCCCCAACTTACATTCCTCCTCTAAGACTGGGTCTCCGGTAGCCAACTGTGCTTCTCACACAGTTAGTTAGGAGCCTCCACCAGTGTGCTTCCCATTAGTAATCAGCCATCAGACAGAAGTGGCTCTTAGCTGTTGCATTCACTCCAATGGCAGAACAGAAATAGTAGCTACCAAAGTCCTTCTCACAGATCTCAGATACACTCTCCTGCAGATACCCTCTCCTTGCTTTCTTCCTTATCAATATCATGCTAAACCAAAGACTTTTCTCACTAAAGCATTCTACTTGGACCATTTGCTATTTGTCATTAAGTATATTTAAGAGCTTTATAATCTCTTGGAAACTGACTCATGCAGTAGATAGCATGGTGTAATGACAAAATTAATGAATTTAGAGACAGAGCATCTGACACTGAGTCCTGGCTCTGAAACTCAGTACCTGTAGGAATTATATTTAGGATTGAAAGAGGCCTTAGACGCAACTTATCCAAGCCTCTTATTTTACCGATGAAGGAAGTGAAGTCCAAAGCAGATAAATCACTAGTCCTAGGTCACAGGTACTACCTGGTAGAGACACGATTCAAACTTTTCTGATTTCAAATGGAGCACTTCTTCTACTATTCTGCATGGTCTCCCCTTCTGCTCCACATGATCTTAGGCTAGTCACAAAGTCTGCCTTGGCTTCAGTTTTCTCATTTTAAAACTGAAAGGGAAGTAATATAGAAGGAAATAAATCATTTTAAAACAAACCATAATAATGGGTATGAAGGTCTCTGCCAATGGTTCCTGCTGTTGTGGAAGCCAAGGTTGGTGGATTGATTGAACCCAAGACTTCTGACCACATTGGCTAATATCAATCAAGTGACTGATCTCATTATATCTAGAACCAATAAGATGAGTTCCAAGGAGTGGTCACTAACAGGTTGTCTAGGGATGGGCAAACAGGCTGAAGTTGGAAATTGTCATTGTTGCTGGTTGGTGGTTTCAGTTGTGTCTGACCCTCCGTCACCCCATATGGGGTTTTCTTGGCAAAGACACTGGAGGGGTTTGTTATTTCCTTCTCAGGCTCATTCTATACATGTGGAACTGGTGCAAATAGGGTTGCTTAACTTCCCCACAGTCACACACAACCAGGTAAGTTTCTGAGGCCAGATTTGAACATGCATCTTCCTGACTACAGGCCTGGCACTCTATCTGCTGTACCACTTAGCTGCCCCTAGACCATAACAGTTCAGCAGTGAGGCCATCCTATAAATGGCTTTGTACTTCTGATCTGGATAAGAGAGAGAGGGAGACTCAGTTTCACAGAGGAAAGAAAAAAAATCTGTAAAAATAAAAAAATAGAAATAATTGAGTGGTTTGATCTATGTAAATTCTAAAGTCTCTTCTTCCTTTAAATTTATGATTCTCTTTCTTGTAATAAGTGCAGAGAGGGACATTCTGGTTTCGCAATTAAAGTACCATTGCTCCTTGTGGAACAGTAATAGAATCCAAAGCAATTTTATTTATACTGCAGCTTTAGTTTGCCTTGGGTTTGATTTTTGCTTTGTTTTGTTTGTTTTTTCCAAAAATTTGTTCTTCACCTTGGGGTGCAAGTACAAATTTAAAGCATTCATTTAAATGCATATGGCCAAGGAGCAGTTAAAATGACATATTAAGCATATTTGCCTTAGGTTGTGTCTAGACATACAAACTATTTCTTCCATATTAACCACAAAAAAAAAATACAGTGGGAATTTACATATTATTTTTAAAAACAGTTGTGGGTGACCCAAGGATTTTGCATGTCTAAACAAATTCTTATAGTTACAAAATATTATAACTAAAGTTATCATCACCCTCTTGTGCCCTTCCCCAACTCAGTTAAACTTGTTTCCTAATTTATAAAAGGGAGTAAAAAAGTATAGCAATGCCATATCTCTCACCATCGTCATCATTTATATGGATATCATCATTAACAATGGTAACAGTTCTCATTTGTATTCTTTGCCATTTACAAAGCACTTTGCAACGAAACTCTGTGATGCATAAAATGTTCAAGCGACGTAGTTTCTGAGTAATTAATTATTTTAATAATTATGATAAAGGAGAATTAACAAAAGGAGTCAGTGGCACTCTCAAATGCCAAAGAACCCTTGTGCAACCACTTACATATTCTTGGAAAAGTGGGTGTTCTTAAAGGTGACGATCAATTTTGATTGGCTAATAATTAATGAGAAGAATAAATATTATAATGAGAGGGGGAGTCCATTCTAATGAAGGGCTGGGGAACTGACTTTAATCACTCAAACATGTCTGACTAGAAGACTATGGTTTGGATTTTATTTAGATTAAATTCTTTGTGAAGTTTTCTAGTTGGGTGGAGTCTCCCACCCTGGTTTGAAAAGCATGTGCCCCAGGGATTTGGGCGTTCTCATCTATCAACAGTGTCCTTCTGAGACTGAACAACCTACAGTTTTCTGGTTTCTGAATGAAGAAATAAGAAGGGAAAACCTCAATCCTAATTCAATAATTGATTATTAATATGAAAGAAATAATCATTTGTCTCACCCCTCTGAAGTTGGGGCCTTTGAAAGACACCAGTCAGGTGGAAAAAGAACTGTACTTACAGTTAGATGAGTCTTCCATTCAAATCTTCCTTCAGATACTTTCCATGGGTGTGATTTACTGTTTCTGAGTTTACTTCCTAATTTGTAAAATGGCAAGAGATTTCTTTAGAATTCAGAATATTACGTGAAAGCTCACAAGATGCAATGCCTGAGACAAGTTTTGCAAACCTTAAGGCACTACAAAAGTGTCATTTGTAATTATGAGAATTTCCCTTCTAATTAATTAAACAATTTATGTAGAACAAAACTAATGACGTACATGATGCTCTGAAGGATAAATAGGAGCCAAGGGAGAAGTCAGCTATGCTGGAACAGGATAGGCAGATTTGATAATCCCATTTATACATCTGGAAGTCATCTCAGAGATTATCCGGTTCACCTTCCCTTCTGGGTGATCTTGAGAAAATCACTTCCCTAAGCCTCAGTTTCCCAATTTATAGTTGAAGATAGCTGTGGAGGGTAACAGCACTGTGATTTGAGTACAAATCCTTCATCTCTAAATTCATTACGTTTTCCCCAAAGCAATATAAATTATTCTTTATTTATCATTTCTCATTGACTTTCTTAGCTGAACTCTCATAATCTCCTCTTTCCCCAATGACAAATGCAATGATTGTCATTTCCTATCTTGATCACTCAATCAAAATGCATCTTCTACTCCTTTATAAATATAAAAAAGTGATAAAATATAAAAATGTATTCATATTTAACCTGTGTGCTAATCCCTATTTAGCATATTCTATAACATATATATTGCATACCCATATAGCATATGCAGTATAAATAATTGTAACATATTTACACATGTATGTAATATGTGTGTTTGTCCTTCATTGACAAAGAAGACCATGCCATCAGAGAAATGATGTCATGACTTGCACTTGACTTTGTTTTGAGTGAGGGAAGGTTGTGCAGGTCACCAGCCTCACTTCTCCTCCAGAGCCATTTGAATCCAGTGACCAGATATCCATCAGGATGCCTGGAGATGACCCAGGATGAGGCAATTGGGGTTAGGTGACTTGCCCAAGGTCACACAGCTGGTGAGTGTCAAGTGTCGTAGGTGAACCTCTTGACTCCTGCCCTGGTGCGCTATCCACTGCACCACCGAGCTGCCCCATATATAATATGATCATATTATCATTATATTTATCTTCTGAAAGTATATCATCAAAGAAACATAAAGAATTGTAGAATGGCAAAACAACAATGAAGTCAACTACTTCAATCGTGTCATTTGCTGTTGTTGTCCATCAACCAGCTGGCATAATGACCTTATGGTCTTTGATACATTTTGTAGGGGACTTTTGTAGCTTGGGTCCCCTCCTAGTGTGAAGATACAGATAACTGTAAAATGACCACAGATTTAGGTAATTATTGCTGTGTTAATAGAGTCATAGGCAGAGAAATGAGAGTGAGAGAGAGAGAGAGAGAGAGAGAGAGAGAGAGAGAGAGAGAGAGACTGAACTGTGACTTCATTGGCCCAGGAAAAGACTAAGTTACTCTACCAATATAGAGTACTGGTACTCTACCAGTATATCTCTTTAACTTGAACTCTTAGGGAGATACTAGAACATTGAGAACTGGAATGAGTGGCCTTGGGGTCACACAACTAGAGTATGTCAGAGGAGGGATGGAATCCAAGCCAAATTCTTGGCTTCAAGATTGGCTTTCTAAATAGCACCCCTCAATGTCTCTCAATTGGAAGAGAAGAGTAGTTTCTAAATCATCTATCATCTCTATCTCTCTATCTCACTATTTATCTATATCTATATATTTATATTCATATATATCTATATCCATACACAAGTACATATATATGTATACACAATATACATATGTTAATAATATATATACACATGTAAGGGCACATGATATATATGTATATATATCAACTACATAGTATATATAATAACTGTGTATTCAATATATGTATAAATGTATTATAAGTATATATATATTCAAAACATTTACAATAACTATGTCACGAATGTGCACATTCTTACTGTCCACTTCCTTAAGATCATTTGTTAACTAGGTTAGTTAAAACCTACTTAAAACATATACTTAATAAATGTTTCTTGATTGCTTCAAACTAATAATGTAACAGCTTTCCTGAATTATATATTCTTTTATACTTTTAGAACTTATTACATATTTCTTTGATCACCATTTTTTAAAATACAAAAAACAGAATTGAAGTATTTGTCAAAGCCCTGTGAACATCTTTTTAATGAAACCAAATGGACCACTATCTGAGCAGTATTAGTTTAAAATACTCTAGACCTCTGGGTGTAGTCATGGGATCTCTTAATGAATTATAGGGATGTCCTGCTGACTTTAATTGCTTTCAGGAAAGGAGATGTTTTTAAACAGAATATACCTATTTTCTTCTGAAGTGGAGAAACTATATCATGAATAAAATCAGCTGAGAATACCCTCCCTTAAAAAATGCAAACATGACTGTATTCATAACAAGATGTTCTCTGGGAGAAAGTATCCCTTATCCACTAAAGAAGAAGGTCAGGGAATTTTTCTTTTCTTTTCCTTTTTGTATTTAAAAATGAACTTTGACAGCCACTTTAATTGGTTATGGATTGGAGAACCATAGCAATGCATTCTCCCTTTCTGCAAACAGTACCCCTTCTCATAGTTTCCTTCTTTTTAATTTTTTTTCTGAATACGCACTTGTCAAAGGCAGTGAATGTGACAGGCCAAAGACTGAAATTTTTATTTCATCAAAAACAAGTGGTGAAGAATTCTTTATTCAGATTTATCAGTGTCCTTCAAGTGCAGTCTGGAAAATACAAAGTATGTGACCATAAGAAGCCTCAGCTTCTGTCTTTGATGAGCACTCAGGGTTTAAAAGGTTACCTTATTTATGCCTTTAATTAAATGACAGATGCATATTATTTGAGATTTATTTAATAATATCTAACAATTGTGTCTTTGTATCCTGAGAGCTTAGTAAAGTGTCTGGAAAATAGAATTTAATAGAAGTTTGTTCATTGATCAACACTACTGTCAGGTAATCACCCTGCCCTTTTATATTTTATACTCAGTATGGTAGGGCTCACTCTGCCTCAGTTTCCTTATTTGTAAAATGGCGATAATAACAGTACTTCCCTCCCATCATTTTAATGGTTAAATGAAATAATATTTGTAAAAAACCACAATCAAAAACCAAGCACTTAGCACTGTGCCTTGCTAGCAGCAGTAATTATGTAAATATTTAGTTCCTTTCCTGTTCCCTCCTTTCAGCACTCATGTTCCCAACTTCAGAGTCATCTTTTACTCTTCCCTCTCCCTCATCCAAACTATGTGCAATTATTTATTAAGACCTCTCAACTCTGTCTCCACAAAAGTCAGTTCCTGAGGTTAGACGCTGCTCACATCTTGTTTGGAATATTGCAATAACCTCTTCGGTGACCTTGTTGGCTCCAGCCTTCCCCTTCTCCAATCTGTCCTTCACACAACTACCAAATCAACATGACTAAAGCTATTCTCTATGTATGACATTCTATCTCCTACCTCCCTGTATTGGCCTAGGCTGACCTCAGTGCATGGAATGAACATCCCTCCTTAAAAATCTTGGCTTACATAGGTTCGGATTAGGTTCTATCTCCTAAGTGATTCCTCTTCTGATCTCAAGCTGTTAGTGTCTTCTCCTAGATATTACTTCGTACTTATCAAGTGTGTGAGTGTCCATGTATATTTATGTGTTTATACTGTCTTCCCCAAATAGAATATAAGTTCGATGAAGGCAGGAACAAAAGACATCTTGATTTTTGTCTCGTATTTTTAATAGCTAGAACAGGGATAATTATATAAGTCCTTGAAAATGTGCTTGTTGGGTGAATAAATGAGAATCATAGTTGGAAAAGGATTTTTATGGGTTTGTCAATACACTCGTAGACAGAATTTTAACACTTAAAGTTCTCCAAATCAATGAATTCTAAGGTTCAGTTAAAAACAAAATAAATGCCCTGCAAATCAGAAAACTTGGTTCCTTGGTCTATTTAAATAGCAACATCCACTAGTTTTAATGTGATATTGTCCTATTCCTCCCCATTCTCACTTACATGACTTAATATTTCGAGTTTTCTTTTTGGTTTAAGACAGGGGAGAAATCAGGTTAATTCAATTAACATAGCTTTCTATCCTAACCTCCTGTAACTTTCATAAATACAAAATTATATAACTCATGTAGCTACAGCTCTACCTAAAAACCATTCTGCTTTTCAAGCAACATAAAAAGAAGTTCAATTTATTTACTTTGCCAAATATTTATTAAGAATCTAATGTGAGAACAAGCTAGAAAAAGTTGCCCTTCCCTTTCATATTTTTTAAATATTTATTTTTTTATTTTGCTTAATATAAATTTATTTATTCAACATTTTACATTCATTTTCACAAAATTTTGGGTTCCAAAATTTCTCCCCATTTGTCCCCTCCCCCCACCCCAGTACACGGAGCATTCTAATTTCCCCTATTACCAATCTGCCCTCTCTTCTATCATCCCTCCCTTCTCTTGTCACCATCTTCTCTTTTGTTCTGTAGGACCAGATAACTTTCTCTTCCCAATTACCAGTATTTCTTATTTCATATTAGCAAGAACAATACTCGACAGTTGTTCCTAAAACTTTGAGTTCCAACTTCTCACCATCCCTCCCTCCCCACCCATTCCCTTTGGGAAGGCAGGCAATTCAATATAGGCTATAACTGTGTAGTTTTGCAAGTGACTTGCATAATAGTCATGTTGTGTAAGACTAACTATATTTCCCTC
>CM053771.1:533258400-533280417 GCA_028658325.1 Potorous gilbertii | reverse complement strand
TTGTACCTCTTTTTCCACTTTGCTAATTGTCCTTTTGAGAGCATTCTTCTCCTCATTGGATTTTTGAACCTCTTTTGCCAATTGAGTTAGCCTATTTTTCAAGATGTTATTTTCTTCAGCATTTTTTTGGGCCTCCTTTATTAAGGTATTGACCCGTTTTTCATGCTTTTCTTGCATCTCTCTCATTTCTCTTCCCAGTTTATCCTCCACCTGTCTAACTTGATTTGCAAAATCCTTTTTGAGCTCTTCCATGGCCTGAGCCCATTGGATATCAATTTCAGATGTTTGGAACACAGAGACCCCGACTCCCATGTCTTCACCTGATGGCAAGCACCATTCCTCCTCGTCAGAGAGGAAGGGTGAAATCATTTGTTCACCAAGAAAGTAACCTTCTATGGTCTTATTTTTTTTTTCCCTTTTCTGGGCATTTTCCCAGCCAGTCACTTGACTTCTGAGATTCCTCTTCACCCCCACCTAGATCTGCCCAGCTAGTGCTTGGGGTCTGAGATTCAAATGCTGATCCCCAGCCTCAAGGCTTTCAGCAGCATGCCTGGCTGCTATTCAATGGGAGCTTAAGTTCTTGTGCTCAGGTGGGGGCAGGGCCGCCTCCCAGGCTCAGTTCCCTCAGGGGGTTTATGCAGAGACCTTCCATAATGGAGCTGCTGCCGAACTCCTGCCTGCTCTGGGAGCCTCTGGCCACCCGCTGCCTCTGCCACTGCCTCCCGAGGGGGCCTGAGTCATGGAGACACCCCGCTCCCCTCTCAGCCCGTCCAGACATCTCTCTCACTGACCTGTGTATCTGTGGGTGAAGGGACTTTCGTGTCTGCTGTAGATTCCATCCCTGAAGCCTGCTCAGATCTGCTGTATCTGTTCCTCTCTGTGCAGTGTGGCCAGGGCAGTGCTGGGCTCCACTCCCGTCCAGTGCACGATGGACCTTTGGGATCAGTTTTTCAGGGCTCTCTGGAACAGAAATCTCCTTCACCCCATTGCTGTGTGGCTTCTACTGTTCCAGAGTTTGTTGGGAGTTCTTTTTTATAAGAAACTATGGGCTGTGTGTTCGGAGCTAGCATATGTGCGTCTTTCTGCTCCACCATCTTGGCTCCGTCCTCCCTTTCATATTTTGTAAATGAATATTCAACCTTGATCTCCAACAAGTCTGTGCATTGTGGCCTTGTATGTTCACATCGCTAATTAGCTGTTATGGCAGACATTGATCAATTAGTGCACGTCTCTGGAGGCTAAGCAAATTTAGTAGATTTTTACATGAAAAATAGTAGATTATAATGCTCTTTCCCCCATCCCAACATAATAATTTAATTATTTTTCTGTGAACCTTAAAAGCTCCAAGTTGTGGGTTTCTCAAAAGCTTCCTGGTAGGTATTTAAGTAGGTAGTGATATATGACAAATGATTATTCCTATACAAAAATTGGAAAAAAGATAGCATTAGGAAACATGACTGGAGAAGGCTAAGGGCTAGACAAGTAACATAACAAAGGATGACTGGTAGACGGACTTTGGCCTTCACTGTATCCTAGGAATATTACACGATCAAAAGAAAGTCCTTCAATGTTGGGATGGAAGCGAAAGCTCCTGGGACTAGAATGCCTATCGATCAGAATTGAGGGATTTATTGACTAATTTAAACTGTTAGAAGATCACAATGCAGGGAGTAGGGTGGAGTTAAGATGAACTGACCAACATGAATTCACCCTGAGTACAAAAGAATAAATGAAATAAAAATGATCACTTTGCTGGATTTAAGTAGAGTCACTTTGAATTGCTAACTGCTCGCTAATGGAGAAGGTGACAATCAACTCAGGAGCTATAATAATGTTCCTATGGCAGGGCACTGCTGTCCATTTACATACAATTTTTTTCTCTAATGAGGACCCAGGAGCTATTAATACTATGTTCACCTTGGTCCTTCTATCCTCCACTCCACAGTGTGGAAGAATTAGGTATTTCACTAACTCTGTGGTGTTCAGAGATCAGTTATCTCTATCTATCTTAGCTCTGCCCCTTCCTTGATGGCATTTTCTCATTTCATGAGTCTAGAAGGTATGGGTTTGCTTGTGTTCATCCCATTAAAGCCTGATTCATTCCCTGTGTGCTGGGAAATTCAATTCTTCTCTTCCCTCATGCTCTTCCATTCAATGGACTCCAGCCACATAAACGTGGTAAAGGAGAATTCATTTTATGAGCATAGTTTGATTGTGCAGTTTTTTTTTTTTTTTAGCTCATGACCAAAGATGTAACAAAAAGGAATCTAGTCAAAATACATGAAAAGAGCTAATGGAAGAGCATCACTTAGACTTTTAAAATCTCCAGTTAATTAAAAAAGAACCTTTTTTAAGTACCTACTGTGTGCCAGGCACTATGCCAAGAGCAGAAGAACAAAGAAAGGCAAAATTTTCTGTATACTCAAGCAGTTCATGGTCTAATAGGGGAGAGGCTAGGCAAACCACTATGTACAAAACACGTATACACAGGATAAGCCAAGTTAGAGATAATGAACCACAAGAAGACATTAGCATTAAGGGAGGGGTGAGGGAGTTAGGAATGGCTTGATGGAGAAGATGATATTTTAGCTAGGATTTGAAAGAATCCAGGAAATTGAAGAGGCAAAACTAAGGAAGATAAATATTCCAGTCAGTGAATATGACTCTGTTTCCTAGACAGGGATAGATTTTCTCATACAAGAAAGTAGTCCATAGATCTGCCATAGTCGAAGGAGTTTCCACATATAATTCAGATACATAGATCTAGCCATTCCACTGGGGAGCTGCAAATATCGTGAATGATGGATTTTGCCAATGACACCAACACTTATCCACTCACAACCTCCAGGGACGTCATGATTCTATGTAATGTGGAACTCAAAACCAGCTGACATCGTTGCTTTGTTCCTCTCAGTTCTCTCACAGCACTAGCATTCCATTCTGCCCTCCTGTTTGTTTTTCCTGCCATTGTTGATCATTGACGGGACTGCCCAAAGAAAGAGGCCACTTCTCACATTACTTCCATCCACAGTACAACGGTAGAGTGTAGTCAAGGATGGGTTGGTGTATGTAGAATCTCCTCCAGTTGTTATTGCCATCTCCCTTCGCTCTCTTTTTATCAAATTCATGTTCTTGAGACCTCAAAGGTATTTCTACCTCCAAAGGAGCTTGTTTCCTCACTTAAAAATGGTAATTACTTTACTTTTGTCACCCTAAAATTGTGCTCAGACAATGGGGACTTAGAAACTCTGTGTTAAAATACTGATACTCTTATTAACTATGTGACCTTAGGTAATTCTGTTTCCCTTCTACAACTAATCACTCTTATCATTAAAATTGGAGCAGGGTGGATAGTCTCTAACATTCCTGGAAGATCTGTCTCTTGAATGGTTAAGTGCGTTATGTGGGTCAATACATCCAGGCCAACCATTTCTTACGTTATCCTCATTTCATTTCCTGATCATACACCCTTGACCACTGCACACCTTCTACTTTCTCTACCTCCTTCTTTTCTGTTCTGGAACTATGATCCATTCAGCCCTGTTATAGCTCCTCAAAATGATGTGCCAATCTCTTCTCCTGTAGCCTCATCATTTGTTATCATTATTCAGTCATGTCCCACTCCTTTGACTCTATTTGGAGCTTTCTTGACAAAGATAATGCAGTAGTTTGCCCTTTCCTTCTCCAGCTCATTTTTATTGAGGTGGAAATTGAGACAAACGTGATTAAATGACTTGTCTAGGGTCACACAGCTAGTAAAGCTCTGAAGTCAGATTTGAACTAAGGATTTCCTGACTCCAGGTCTGGTGCTCTATACACTGTGCCATGTAGCTACCATATAACTTTTCACACCAAATACTCCTCCCTGGCATCTGCTCTTCTATTGGAGCTCTAACCCTCTGTTGGAATGTAAACTGCTTGAGACAGGGACTGTCTTCACTTTTGTATCTGTATCCCTAGTTGCATGACACCTAGTAAGTATTTAAATGTAATTTTTCCACCAACAATGAATTAGTGTTCTAACTCTCCCACATCTTGTCCAACGTTTATTATCTCCCTGTTTGTAATGTTAGCCATTCTGATAGGTGTGATGTGGTACTTCAGAGTTATTTTGATTTGCATTTCTCTAATCAATAGTTATTTAGAGCATTTTTTCATATGACTATAAATAGCTTTAATTTTTTCCTCTGAAAACTGTCCATTCATATCCTTTGACTATTTATCAACTGGGAAATGACTTGTATTCTTGTAAATTTGACTCAGTTCTCTATGTATTTTAGAAATGAGGCCTTTTTCATGGATACTAGTTGCAAAACTTCTTTCCCAGTTTTCTGCTTCCCTCCTGATCTTGCTTGCATTGGGTTTGTTTGTGCAAAAATTTTTCAATTGAATATAATCAAAATTATCCATTTTATACTTCATAATGTTCTCCATCTTTTGTTTGGTCATAAATTTCTCCATTCTTCATAAATCTGACAAATACTCAATTCCTTGCTCCCCTAATTTGTTTATAGTATCAGCTTTTATACCTAGATCATGTATCCATTTGGGTACATGTCAGGCATTGGTCTACGTCCAGTTTCCATAATACTGTTGTCCAATTTTCTCAGCAGTTTTTGTCAAACAGTGAGTTCTTAACTCAGAAGCTGGGGTCCTTGGGTTTATCAAACAGTAGATTGCTATATTCATTGACTACTTTTCTTGGGTACCTAACTTATTGTACTGGTCTACCCTTCTATTTCTTAGCCAGTATCAAGTGGTTTGGATGACTGCTGCTTTACCATTTGAGAGCTGGTAGGGTTAGGTCACCTTCGGTAGCATTTCTTTTCATTAATTCCCTGGACCTTTTGTTCTTCCAGATGGATTTTGGTATTATTATTTCTAGCTCTAGAAAATAATTTTCTGGTAGTTTGATTAGCATGGCATTGAATAACTAAATTAATTTTGGTGAAATTGTCATTTTTATTATATTAGCTCTGGAAAGCAATTTTGAACTATGCCAAAAGGGCTACAAAAATGTGGATACCATTTGACCCAGCAATATTACTTCTAGGACTGTATCCCAAAGAGCTCATAAAAATGGGCAAAGGTCCCACATGTACAAAAATATTTATAGTGGCTCCCTGTGGTGGCCCAGAACTGGAAATTGAAGGGCTGCCCATCAATTGGGCAATGGCTGAACAAGTTGTGGTACATGAATGTAATGGAATACTATTGTACAATAAGAAATAATGAATAGGGGGACTTCAGAGAGGCCTGGAAGGACTTATATGAATTGATAGTGAGTGAAATGAGCAGAACCAGAAGAACACTGTACACAGTAACAGCCACAATGTATGAAGACTGTTTCTGATAGACTTAGCCCTTCACAGCAATGCCAGGACCTAAAATATTCCCAAAGGTCTCTTGAAGCAAAATGCAATTGACATTCAGAGAAAGAACTATAGAATAGGAGTGCAGAATGAAGCAGAATATTTTCTCTTGTGTTATGTTTTTTTTCGAGTTTGTTTTTTTCACGTGATTCCTCCCATTCATTCTAATTCTTCTATGCAACATGGCTAATGTGACAATGTGGTTAATAAGAAGGTATGTGTAGAACCCTTACAAGATTGTATGCCTTCTTGAGGAGGGAGGAGGAAGGGAAGAGGAGAAAATCTAAGACTTATGGAAGTGATTATAGAAAACTGAAAACAAATCAATTTTTAGAAATAAATGTACTTTTTTCATTCATTCATTTACTTTCAGTTATAAATTTATGTTATTATGCTCCCACTGAGAAGTTATGGGCTGGGTGATAAGTAGCAAGACTGGTAGCCAGAAAGAGTATTGATAAGAGCTTCATTCATTTTCAATCTAGGTATTTGCGATTTATTTCTCTGTGAAATGCATGTCTGTGGTCTCACATTGCAAGATGGGTAAAATATTTGACAAATGAATGATAAATTATAAATGAATGACAAAAATGCTATTTGTATGCTTCAATTCCCCCATTAGAATATCAACTTCTCATGGACAGGGACCATTTTTTTTCCCTGTAGCATAGTATTTGGCACAGAGTAGTAAGAACTTTGTAAATTCTTTGTTGATTGATTGATTGACAGAATGAACTTACTAACTATATTAATGGCTCTGGGTTTTCTCAGATGCTTCTCAGCATGCATGAATTTACATGTCAAAACTTTCAATAACATTCAAGTATTCACAAGTTGTGTGCCATATGGAAAGTCTCTTTGATCCTACTGAGGAATAACTGATGAGAGAGGGATGGTACCTTTCACTTCACGCCAATTTATTTTCAGTTGAATCCAATTATTGATGACCTTTGGACATTTCACTTTGAGACTCAAGGACCACCTGCTTTGCTTTAGGGGTGGATTTATCCAGTGATAAATAAGAAACACACAAGTGAAAATCTGATTAGCATTCTTTAAGTCAATGTGTGGAACATTTGCCTTTGTAGTTGCAAAGAATAAATAAACTTGGTGAAGTCCTGAAATTACTGTGAGGGTATATCGATGATTTCCTTTTCATACTGTCTTTCCCTCAAGAACCTTGTAACAATATTGTAGATACATACTTGTATCTCCTCCTAGATACATAAACATTTTGAGGTGGAAAGGATTTTCATAGCTTGTTCTACTCCTTTTTGGAGGCTAGGGGGTCATATCAGGACCCATGATTTCATAGGTATTGACAACTTTTATTGTGAGAACTGTCTCTACAAATGAAACTGGATAATTGGATTCTGATTTCCAGTCTTACAAAATTGTCCAGAGTACTGAGAGGGCTCCCAGTTTCTTCAGATTCAACAAGCTTGACCCACTCAGGGGAGTTAAATTTTCAATGTGAGAATTTACACAAACATTATAAATCAGGGTTTTAGTTCTTGGTTTGTTGATTGTTTAAACTGAACAAAGTGATGGAGAAAGTGAGAAAAATGCATATTAAACTTGAATATGTCTTGCATACATGTTTTTTCAGAAATCCAGCTGTTAAACATTTACAGCATATTACTGTTTTGAATTCTCAACTTCCTCAAATGAGATAATCCTTGTAAAGGTACTCAGCACAGTGCCCAGCAATGGTAGGTGCTTAATAGCTGCTATTCCTCTTCCTGACTCTGGGGCCTGCCCCTGATCCATTAAGCCAGGATATCTGTCTTCTCTCATTTTGTAGATGAGGCAGGTGAGGACTGGAAGGTAAAATAACAAGGTCACAGAGATATAAGCAACCAAGTGAGGGTTTAAACTCAGATGCCCTGCCTCCAAGTTTGTCCTTTCTCCACATCTCACTTTGCTCAATAAAAGAATTAGCCTCAGTCAGAATAGATTTAAGTTCAGTAAAACATTGTCATAAACTTATTTTATGGTCTGGCTTTGGAGAAGTATTTATGATTCTTATCTACTTATCTGAACCCTACTTGCCTTTTAAGTAAACTGAAAACTGGTAATTTTATTGATAGCATCCATATCTATATCTATGCCTGTTTTTACAAAGGGATATCTACCATCACTTCATGAAGTGACAATCAATTTCTTTAGCACTAAGAGAAATCTATTTTTCTATTTTTTAATTTAAAAAAACTTCTTTTCAAAAGTCAGAAAAATAAGTATACACAGTAGGCAGACTATAGAATCAGTTTAAACATTTTTTTTAAGGCCCAGAAAAGACCACCAGGAATTTTTGATTGAAATCAACTATTTAACCCAAACTGATTTATCATTTATTATAACACATGATACCACTTCCATCATTCATTAATTATAATAGCATACGATATCATTTCCCCTCTTGTTCCTTAGAGTGAATAGTGCATGTCATTGCCAGACTCATTCGTAGATTTTGGGTGAGTTAGAAATAATTTTGATCTGTTAGACTACCTAGATTGCATCATGCCAAGATCCATTGTAAAAAAAATATACTTCTAGGATCTCCCTATTGCCTATAGTCTTCAAATTTCTCTGTCTAGCACTCAAGACTTTTCACAATCTAAGACTCTCCTACATCCTTCTCATTGTCTCATGTTCCTTCTCCTGACATTCTACATGCCAGTTACCCCTTAGAATATGAACTATTTTCTTCATACCTGTGTCTTTACTCATATTCCTGGTGCCTAGAATATCCTGGCTCTTACTCTTACCATGTTGAATTTCTCCCCAACCTTTAAAGCCCAACTCAAATATTCCCTACTTCATGAAACCCTTCCTGACCTCCCACTCAACTGCCATCTTCCTCTAGAGACATCATGGATACTTTATTTTATTTGTCTCTAAAGTGTTTATTACACTTTATGTTATCATTGTTAGGTAAATATTAATCCCCTTCTAGACACTGAGCTCTCTGAGTGACGTATCAATTTTCCATCTCCCCTAAGACCTAGTATTGTATTTTCTACACAGAAACTGCTTAAAAAGGAATATTTCCTTCCCTTGGGGAAGTAGGAAGGGGGGTGCATTGGGTGTAGAAAAATACACAATGTCAAATTTAGTTAATGTATTGGTAGTCGTGCTCATTTTATTTTTTTCCCCTTTCACTCCTCTCTTCTTTGTTATAAGAAATTGTTCTTTGGGGGAAAAGTGAGTTTTCTTGAGAAATAAAGGAGATGTAAATATGTCATCAAATTTAAATGTTAAAAGTTTACTAATGGAATCAATGAATAAAATCAATTTTCAACTGGATTTTATTAAAAATATTTGACCACTATTAATGTTATCTGCCAGATCATTGTTGTAATGGCTAATTAAGGACATTAGGGAATTCTAGCGTAATATGAACTAATTTTTAATGGTGATTTCTTATTAAGTACTCAATAGGCACACAGCAATGTAATTATTTAGGAAATTGAAGTTATTCAGAATAAAATGGCAGTCAGTCAATCAATAAGTATTTATTAAGCATTTTCAGTCAGACATGTTAAATACCAGCACAAAGATTCATATTTTAATAAATAAGGATGTAGGGTTTTTTGTTTGTTTTGATTTTCTTTATTTTACTTTTAATAAATATATTTTAATAGCAGTGGTTTCTCATGCATTTTGCTTTATTTATTTAAAAACAATTTTGTAGAATCACTTGATTGCCACAGGGGCTCATAACACAGAAATGGTTAAGACCCTCTATACTACATATTCAAAGAAATTAAAAACTAATCCCTGCCCTGGAGGAGTTCACATTCTAATGTGTGATATGGTATAGAAATTACTGTGGATAGACTAGATACAGGCATAGTAAATGAAACATAATCATGCAAGGAATTGGGGAGATTGAGAAAGAACTCCAGCAGAATGTGGAATTTGATTTGAGGGTGGAAGGAAACTAAGAAGTAGAGGTAAGAACTGTGAACTATGAGGTAGAGGGAACAGTAGATGGAGAGGCAAACTGACAGAAGGCCATCCACAAAGGCTTACTGTTTGTGTTCATATGTATAAACTTTTAGAGTTCAAGTGGCTGGTGACTTGTTTGTCAAGTAAAACCATAATGGTCCCAATAAGCCTTCGAGCTCAACTCTTTTGTTTATCACAGAGTACATTTTAATGTCTGAGTAGTAATCCTCACCCTTCCCCTGAGCCTTTGTGATTTGTTCTAATATATAAAAGGGACTTTAGTTACTGGAGAGCAAATGGAACAGATAATTGGGCATAACCTTAAGGGAATCCTTTCAGTATTCCTAAGTGACTTAGGTTAGGATGTCATCAGGGTAGCACAGTGATTAGATTTCTTAAAATAACTCTTGTAAAGAAGAGATGAATAAGGATGACCATTTGTCCCAGCCAAGATATGCATCTTTTAAATTAAATAAGCTGAATTTACCTAGTGCTTCTTAATAATACAAATATGTCAGTGTAAATGTATTTTGTATTGGTTTCCTAAAATCACTTTGGACTAGTATACTTTAGGATATATATCTATATATATGTTTTAAGTGAATGCATGTGTGTGTGTGTTTGAAATGAATGTGTCCATAATACTGACTATATATGTATATGTGTATATTTATATAGTGTATGTATATACACATATGATGACTATATATGTGTGTGCATGTGTGTGTATGCATGTGTGTGTGTATAAACAACCTTTCTAGATAAATTCACCATGTACACTATTTTCTAAAGTTTAAAGCTGAGTGGCCACTAAAGTGGAATGATTTTTGGCTGCTAGCTGCCAAGGTCCTTTCCAAGTGCTCTACTACTCAATTTTTTATCTTTCGAGTGCGAAGCTCTGCTGGGAAGTAATCTAGCTTCTTGAAATTCACTTGGCCAAATCAGTTCCATTGAAATCTCCTCTTCTGGAGAGTGGTTCATTTGTTGTTCAAGAGACTAGGACCTTTTTACATTATTACTGATCCAAGTAGGAAAAACCATAACTGTTTAGTGATACTGCTTACAGACTCAGAGAAGCCTGGACTATTTTCAGCATAATGGGACCTCTGGAAATGGATGTAAAATCTGTAAGGAGCTGAAATAAGTGATTAGGAAAGGGTACTTTATTTCTTATAATTATTCAAGTTTAAATTAAAATAAAATAAAGTTATTTTTCTAAAACAATTCAATCCATTAACTTTTTTAATTTATTTTTTTCGACCCACTAACTTCTGGAAGACTTGGGTTTGAAATCTTCATCTGACTATTATCTGTGTAATAGTGTAATAGTGAGCAATTTAAAACCTCAATGAATCTCAGTGTCTACGTCTGTGAAATGGGGATACTAACAAGTTTTATACCTAACTCCTTGAATTATTGTTTGGCTGAAATGAGACTGTGTGCTTTGCAAACTTTAAAGCAATAAAAAATATCTATTTTTCCCCTCTTTTATATTTGTATCTTGGAAGCTTTAGCACAGTAGTTAAAAAGAACTCAATGAATTCCTTTCTTTCCCTCACTTTTATTACCCATATGTCTTAATATCAGTTTTCTATATTTGACGCTCTAAGTCTACTTGCCTTTCAATACTCAATCATTGATGTTTAACTTATTCTAAAGAAATTATAGCATTGATATCCACTTAGTTTCTGTCATCATTTAAAAAATCTTGAAGAAAAACGTTGCCTATATTTACAGAACACAGGAGAATTTTTGGAAGAGTTCTGCTATATCATTAAAAATAAAATTTTCACCTTGGTACTGCTGTACCACCCCTGAAAATTTAAGAAGGGAGATATACATATACATATATATATATATATATATATATATATAAATGATTTATATTCTCCTAGATACTCATAACTAGAATTATAATTTCTATTCTAGCTATTCTATGAATAGAACTTAAATTATATTTTATTTCTTTTTTGTGTATCAAATAAACATTAAGCTATTAATGCATGAAGTTAGTTAATTCTTAGATCAATTCTCAATAATAATTTGAATTGAATATTGCTAAAATGATAAGATTTAGTGTTGAAAGGGACTTCACAGGCTATCTAGCCCAATGTATTATTTACACAATAAAGGAAAATGAGGCTAAGTAAATGCACTCCCTCAAATACATCTGTTTGAATTATGTAACAAGTAAATTGCCTTTACTAATGGCTACTTGGAAAATCACTTCATTTCTCCAAAACTTGGTTTCTTTATCTGTAAAATAGATGATAGTATTTGTAATATCTCTCTCACAGATTGAGAGTATTGTGAGGGTCACATGAGATAATGAATATAAAGTGCCATTGAAACCTTAAAGAGCCTTGACCATATTAACTCCAAAGTCTATATTTCATTGGCACACTGAATGAAATCCAGCAGTAACCCGTTTCCACTATCATCAAATACAAGCTTCTTTCTTTGACATTTATAGCTCTTTATAGCCGTGCTCTGACATACCTTTCCATCCATATTTTACATTATTCTTTGTCAAGTGCTATATAGTTCAGTGAAACCTGTCTTAATACTGTTTCTCACACATCACATTCTAGCTCTCATCTCTGTGCTTGTACTCCACTTGTGAGATGTATTCCCTCCTTATTTTCACTTCTTAGAATCTCTATAAAAATACATAGTAGATTTGCAAGTTTCATGTGACACCATTTTTTTTTGTTCTACTATGTTATGGAAAAGCTGGTTTTATTTCACAAATTAAAGTAAATATTTTAAAAAAATCTGCTCTAGCACTACCTTCCACTCACGATTTTGCTTGATCTATTTAATTACTAGTTCCTACCCTTCAAAAATATTTTGTTTGTGCATCTATTTTCTATGTATTTCTATAAATTTATATAAGTGCATGTTCTTTCAAGAAGACAATGGTAGCTTTTTGAAAGTAGAGCATTGCAGGGAACATAGCAAGGTTTAATCAATTTTCAGTTATTCATTCATTCATCATGATCACTATCATAGTCCCTTTAGGAAAGGTTTAGCATTATGGCAATTTAGTGTATGTAGGAGAAACCCATGGTACCAGGAATAGGATACAAAATTCAACACTCTCATGAAAAATTTGAAATCGAACCATTGGTTTTAGAGGGTTTCTTTTCACTTGCATCTATCCAACGTCATCCTCTTTTGTGTAATACAAAATTTCTCGATTATTCACAAGAGGACAGCATCTGCATACATTTCTCTACTGTATCTTCCACATTTCAACAAGAATGTTGAGGCAGTTAGTACATAGAGTGTAGTGGTGTCTGGAACATATCATTCTTTCCTTTCATAAGGATGGATTGCAAAGGTTCTGTAGAATATCTCATCAATGATAGAAAAGCCTTTTGTTCTTCTATGATACATAAGTGACTTGTTTTCTCTTTATGTTTTCTCAGTGTCATTCGGAAGTTGAAAGTGGACTCATAAACATGTCATTATCAGCTGATTTGCAGCAACTCATTTGACAGGTCTGTATGAATACTTTGATATTGGGTCTCTGAGGGTGACACATGTTATATAGGTGAGTCTCATCAGATATTGATTATTTACTTTCATATAACAATGCCTTCATATTCCAAATGACATTTACATCTTAACCACCAAATCTTGCCTGGAAATTTTCCATGTGTTTTCCAAAACAGAGCAAGAATTCTTGGAGATATTAATATTTTAAATGCATGGAGTTGCTCAGGCCTACGTCAAGAATTATTCTGTTTTAATTTTATTAATATTAGAATCCAATCAGTTGCCTAGGAGCAACTATGGAGCAAAAAGACCTTTGCTTCTTACTTAGTGAATTTTATCAGCAGTTTCTTGAAACAATTAAATCTTAGAATTGGGCTACCTTTTAAATATTTAAGGGTGGGTCCAATTCTTTAATTAAAATCACAAAATCCTTTACATTGGTGAAGACTTTTTCTTCCATTCCATGACTATAATGAGGCCTTGATCTTCCTATGCATTTGGTTAAACCTAATTGACCATTCTCCAAATGGCTTTTCCAGGCATGTTTCACATTCCTTCCCTCCATAATATGTATCACAATCAAAATCTCCTACTTACTGCTCACCCAAATTTAGTGACATCCCTGTCTCTCTGCCTTTGTACCAACTATTCTCTATACTAGGAATGCACTTCCTTTTCAATTCTGTCTCATAGAATCCTTAGGCTCCTCCAGGACCCTATACATATGTTAATTCTTATGGGAAACCTTAGTTAATCTCCCTGGTAAAGGACTTAATATCTGGCACATAGTAAGCACTATGTAAATATTGTTATTCACTAACTTACTTTAGTCCTCAGTGAAATGGTTCTAGACCAAAAGCATTATTTTATCAGTCGAAATAACATGGAAGAAGTCTTACCATCTGCTTTGCTTCCACAACCTAAATACTATGGGACTTTCAACTGAAACATCCTTATTTGTATTGTCCCCTCCATTGAATATGAACTACTTAGGGTCAAAGACTGTCTTACATTTATATTTTTATCCCTAGTGCTTGGCACAATGCTTTGCCCATTGTCAGGACTTAATATTTTCTTTCATCCTTCTATTCATTGTCTTGAGAAAATTCTTAACAAATCTTTGATAAATAAGGATTAGATTAGATTTCCACACGGCAAAAAACATTGGTTAGTAAAAGGTCAGTAGGAAAATGGTTAAAATCTTGTTTCTGATAGGTAACACCCTCTCATCTACCTCTCAATGATTGTTTAGTAGCTAGTAGTAGTAGTAGTAGTAGTAGTAGTAGTAGTGTAGTAATAGTAGTGGTAGTGTTGCTGCTGCTGCTGTTGTTTTGTTATCTTAAAACTGATTAGAGGAGAGGAGATTTTTACCATGTCATCTATTTTATCCCTTGTTTCCTTCCTTCCTTCCTTCCTTTGTTCCTTCCTTCCTTTCTTCCTCCTCATCCACCTCATTCTCCTTGTCCTCGTTGTCCTCCTTCTTCTTCTGAGTTTAATATCTTACGATTTTTGATTTAGAACCAAAGGTGGCCTTAGAGACCATCAAGTTCAACTCCCTCATTTCAAAGTTGAAGAAACTGAGACTTTGAATTTAAATGATGTAATGAAAACAAGGAAGGCATTTTGATGAATACTCAACAAAATTTAGAAGAGATGACTATTATTTTAAAATGATTCAATCTTCAATCTCTCTGCCATTTACTTAAACAAGTAGCATCTGTACAATATCAAGAGACCAAAGCAAATTCCACCAACCCCCCATCTGTTGAATTGACCCTTGGAAGATGGGAAAATTTTGCATAGGATAAAATGAGATATATGTAGTTGCAGGGAATAGTTATAACTCAGATCTCAGATACATCCAAGAGTCCCAGTATGTGCAAAGAAACTGTACTGATAAAGTATTTGCAACATTCTGCTTGTTAGTCTATAAGTGTTCCGTTTTGAGAGGGAAACAGAGAGAGACATAGTGACAAGGAGACAGAGAAAGACAGAATTCACCAAAAATTCCATTTGTATCTTCAGTATTTTTTTCTCCAAATATCACATTCATATGGTAACAAGATGTAACTAAAATGGTCACAAATGATTTGTTTTCTATATAAACCATAGCTCAGGATTTTACTTATGTTTCTTTTATTTATTTTTGCTTGTTTGGTGTTCATAAAGACCTCAGTATTTTGACGAATTGATGGCCCCCTGGGTAGTTAATTTACTGAAGCTTAGAAAAATAATACTAAAAAATGTCTGTGAGTCATGTAGAAGATATGGGAAAAGGAATTGGCAAAAATTATCTAAGGCAATAGCGTATTTTCTAGGACATCACGGAAAACTGACAAACCATCTTTTTAATAGACTTAGCATGCATTTAAAAGCACTCTTTGACAAGATAGAAAGTTGGATTCCATGACCATGCATGAAAGATAATTTTCCAGTGTGGAGAAAGAGGACTGATACTTGAAACTCAAGGTGAATTTGAATTTTAATAATTTTCTTTTGAAGTAGGCTGGTTAATCAGTTATACAGGACAACTTCTTACCAAAATTCATCAAGGTCCATGAGAACCAATAGTACCAAAAGCGAGATTTGCATAAGGAAACAGTGAATTCACTTAGACTGAGGGTTTTTTGTACATTGTCTTCTAGGGAAAGCAATGATTTGGCGTAATTGTCATTGACAAGTAACCTAGACCGTCACCGTACCTTCACCTGCGGGCTATCATTGCATCTTAGGCTTCTCATAGAAGGAATAAAAAACAATATGAAGTATTTACTCCATGTCAGGCACTGTGTTATGAACACTTGGGAAATGCATATAAAAAAAGGAAGTTTTTATCTTCAGGCAGTTGATAATGTTGAGTAAGAAATTTCAGGCTACCATGTTCTGATAACAATAGGTGCTGTTAGACTCTTGTTGACATCCTCTTGAGTCATGTCAGGGATGTTTAAAGAGCAAGAAGGATGAATGAAAATTGCATTAAGAAGCCACAGGTAGATGCCCATATAGGTTGGTGAAAGGGTGTGATCAGCTCCAGGGTCAGCTGAATACAGTGGGTTAGGAGAAGCATTATTTACTATGGGCATCTAGATGATGCCATAGTCACAGAGTATTGGGCCTGGAGTGAGGAAGACTCAACCTTGGGATTCAAATCTGGCCTTAGACAGGTAGTAGCTGTGTGACCCTGGGCAAGTCACTTAACTCTGCCTCACTTTCTTCATTTATGAAATGAGCTTAGAGAAGGAAATGGCAAATCACTCCAGTATCTTTGCCCAAAAGGGGTCATGAAGAGCTGGACATAACTGAAAAGTAAATGAATGGCAACGGCAGCTCCTCAGTAATTATTGCAGTTAAGTCTAAGACTAGGGGTGAGGGTAGGGGTGGGATGAATTAGAAAGGTAGAAGAGGAGGCAGCTGCTTCCTTGCTATTTTTCTTCCCTTTTAGTCTTAGAAAGATCATTAGAAATTTATACAGAGTTTCATTTCATGTAATGAGAATTAATTGACTCATATACTAGATGTTCTGCAGTATGACTGATAGGTATAAAATGAAGACTAGAAAATGCAGGTATGCCCTTGAGGAGGTTATCATCTTAGTGCCAAGATAAAATGCTATAAGAATTCAAATAGCAAAACAAAGTTATTGTGCAAAAGGGGCAGTTACAGGGGTGTGGAGGGTGACAGTAGTATGTTCCAGTCAGGAAGGAATCTTAGTAAGACTGTACAACATGGGGATTGAGGTCAGAGGATTTGGATTCAAATCCTGTCTGTCCCATTTTAGCTATATGACATAGACAATCGATTTAGCCTGCCTGGGCTTTAGTTTCATCATGAACAAAAGATGGGAGCACTTTATGGCCTTATCCTTGAAAGGTGAATGAGCAGCCATGTGGTATGGACCACAGGATTCTAAACTCTTGGATTCTAGAGGCACAGGCCGAATGAAAGGTAACTTTTCTCCTCTGATACTTACCAGCTATAGAAACAAGGCTAAATCATTTCATTTTAATTAGTCTCTGAGTCTTCATTTCCTTACCCACTAAAGAGACAAAAAGATAATTACCTCTCTTCCTTCGAAAGGATTCTTGAGAGAATTCTGAAGCTGGAGAACTATGAGCCATGAGTAAATGGATGAACTCAGAGAAGTGGGGGCAGATGGTGGTTCAGCTAGTGGCAAAATCAGGAATAAAAATATAGAAGTGGGACTGATATAATCAAGGGACAGTAAAGGTTGCTGGACTGAACAATACTGAACATTTAGTTATGAAAACAGATAATGGATCACACAAGATGGTGCCTTCTAGGAGTCATTCCACTTTTGACACTCTGTGGGAAACTTAGTGTTTGTTTAAATTGCTTCAATTGCTTCTGTACCAAGTACACTATTTATATAATAGTCTGTTTTTCTTTGAAATATTTGGGTTTGCAAAACAGTAGCTTCAAGGGTAACATTTGTGGTAGTAATAGGGAAAATGTTAGATACTAGGTGTCATCTACCAGGTATAAGTTTCAGGTTTCATCATCAAAAATATATTTCTCTTAAATCTCAAAAATTGGAGGAAGGAAGAATAACTTTTTGTGTCAGAGCTTTGAGATGCTTCCATAAAATTCTCAAGTAAATCTTTTTTAGGTAGGTTATCTTTTATACAATGTTACAAGTATCACATCTGTTACATTTGTATTAGAGAAATGCATTTCACCTTAAACTTAAAATTCCAAGCATATAGAGCTAAAGTCAGATACTGGTGAAACTACCACCACAACTGTTGCTGCTGATGCTTCTACCACCACCATCACCATTCATCCCATTAATAATTTGTTGTGGTCATTTTGTTTTTTATTGTTGAGATAACATAACAAATCTTATCTCATTTTATCCTTACAACAACTCGGACGGCACATTCTGATAGCCTTGACCTTGGGTTTTCTAGATCATAATCCTCAATACATTTCATCAGTTCAGATGTCATTCAAAGGGTGCCACTGAGAAGAGCTAGGAATGTTTTTTATTAATTCGGATACTAATCACAAACTGCTATTGCTTTTGATGGAATTTGAGATATAGGTGTTTACAAACATCAGTCTGTATGTAGATAGCTATATACTCACTCATATATATATATACAAGAGTTCTATTTTATAAATTTAAATGTCTACATACATGCATATATAGACTATATAGGTATAGATATGTATATGTATGCATATATATTACATATAACATTCATGCATGTATGTATATATGAAAGTTCATATATGTGTATATATATAAATATATATATATATACTCATGAATATCCACTGGTATATTTTCATATGCAAATGCAATATTCATGCACATATTCATTTATATGTGCATATATACACACTGCTGTTAAGCCATTTTTCAGTCATCTTCAACTGTCTATGAATTCATTTGGAGTTTTTTTTAACAAAACACTAGAGTGGCTTGTTACTTTCTTCTCCAGCTCACTTTACAGATGAGGAACTCAGGTAAACAGGATTGACTTGCCCAGGCTCACATAGCTATTAGGTATCTGAGAATGGATTTGAGCTCAGGTCCTTCTGACTTCCATGTTGGTATTCTATCCACTGAGCACACACAAATTTTCCTAAAAGTGTCAGAATAATTTCTCTCTCATTCTCTCTCTCTCTCTCTCTCTCTCTCTCTCTCTCTCTCTCTCTCTCTCTCTCTCTGTCCCTCTCTCCCTCTCTTTCTAACCGAATATATTATCCATATATATTAGAGGCTGTGTGGGGGATATAGATTTGATCTTGGGGATCAAGAAAATCTGAATTCACATTCCTCTTTTTCCTTATCCTGACTATGTGACCCCAGAAAAGTCACTTAGTCATTCAGGTCGTTGCTTCATATAACTAGCTTTGCTTGTAACTTGCAGAAAATGTGTTCATATTGGCAGGAGTTGGTCATCTCAGAATTCCTATACCAATGAAATCATAGATTTAGTCCGTCTTCTTGTACATCCATAGAGACAAGTTTGCATTGTGTCACAGTGAGGGAAACAATAGAATTGTGCTTTGATATGTCTTCCAGCCTTTCTCTGAATTTTTCACATTCATTATTTCTAAATGACACAGTAGTATTCCAATAGTCACATATCACAATTTATTCAGTTATTTTCCAACCAATGGACACACAATTTCTGTCATTTCTTTAATCACAAAATATACTGCTAATAATGTTTTGTTTAATGTATGTGTATATATATATATATATATATATATATATATATATATGTGTGTGTGTGTGTGTGTGAGTATGTATGTATAGAGACACCAGAAATTTTATCTATAACTTATTTTGTCTGTCTTTGCTCTCATTAGAAGTTTACCAACACCAAATGATGATAGGCACATTTTTTTGACTTCTGAAGACTTCCTTATGTCTGAGTGGTTAACCCCATTCCCTCAAAAATATTCCTTGCACTTACATTTTATATCCATTATAATCTCCTTATATGTGTACAAGTTTTTTCCTTATTCTCCTATAAAGAAAATGTATATGATTTGAGGAAAGAACGTTGATTTTGGTCTTGTTTATGTCAGATATGTTAGAACAGCACCAGAAATAGAGTAAGCCCTTAACATATACTTGATAGTTGGTCAACCCAGGCTTCAAATTTAAAAGCAGATATTTTCTCTCTGTCGGTGAAGAAAGTGAGACACATACAGATAGATAGATAGAGAGAGAGAGAGAGAGAGAGAGAGAGAGAGACAGAGACAGAGAGACAGAGAAACAGAGAGAGAGAGAAGGAGATGCTTCACATGTGTATTTTTCCCCCACTATGAGAAAAGAAAACCACATGTATTTGTGTAGACAAATGGCAAACTGTTCAACAGCTGTCCATCTGGAAAGGAAAGATACAGCCACGAACCAATCAATACAAACGCTTTCCAGGATACTGTCTTTGAAACTGCAAATATTTCCAACATAACATGCTTTCATTTTAGCTGTTGCTAACATTTACAAAGAGCCTGAAATTTGTCACATTTCCAGCAGTTGTGCTGAAGGTAAAATACACATTTGGTTTAATTTCTTCCTAGTGCCAGGCAACTTAATATATTAGAATAGAGATGAAATCAGAGGGGGGAGTCTATAGGGCAATGATGTGTTATGCATCATAAAGAGATCTTTTCTGAAGGTGAAGATTGATATTTATCTTCCAGGTGGTGTTTCTTACATTAAGGAAATCAAGATCCCTTTCCTCCTGTGAACCAATAAAGGATTTTTAAAAAGTAACCAAAGGCAATCCAAAACATTTCAGTATCTTAATTGTTTTCTTGCTAGTGACACTTGAAGCAGCTGCTGTGAGCTCTGGACTGGATAAGTGCCTTGGAACTCAGGCAGGAGGCTGGGAGAAACAGCCCTTGGGATGCTCTTATTTGTTGCCTGTCTTGTTGATTATCTGCTACACTAAGGAAACTTCTTTAATAATTGATATTCCTTATAGCACTTTTTTTCTAGAGAAGCATCATAAATGAAAATAAAGCTAATATTCAGAAAAAAAAGGCAAGAGAAAAATCCAGTGACATGGACCTTGAAACCCAAATGTATCTTAGCTACTCAATGAGGTTTCCATTCTTGCATCATGACTTCTGTAGTGATGATGCATTGCTTGGCGCTTGTCACAATAGGCTTCTCATTAGGTATACATATTCATTCACATATCTAAATATGGAACATGCCTGTTATGTTTACATACATATTTAGTGTGTTTACATACACATATGTGTATAGATATGTAGTTACATAGATGCTACATGGAGGATAACAGAGATAGAGGTAGAGTTTGATATATAGATGCAGGTATAGTAAGATAAATATAAAGTAGAGGTAGATATTCATCTTTGTATCATCTAGATAGAGATGTGGGCATCTACAGAGATAGAGATGTATAACTCTATAGGTCTCTGTAGTTTATTGATCTCTATAATCTATAAGTCTATAGGTCTATAGATAGATATCTCTATTGATGTCAACATCTCTCTCTCTCTCTCTCTCTCTCTAGATATCTATATATAGATGTGGATAGCTCAGCATATGTATATCTTTCTCTATCTATAGCTAGAAAGAAAAAGAGAGACACTGAAAGTGATAGGGGGCAAAGGCACAAGTGAATATAGTCAAGAAGATTCATCCTGGGGGGCAGAGCCAAGATGGTGGAGTAGAAAGACTCACATATGCTAGCTCCAAACCCAAAGCCCATGAATTTCCTCTAAAAAGCACTCCCAACAAATTCTGGAACAGTGGAAGCCATGCAGCAACACAATGAAGGAGATTTCTGTTCCAGAGAGCCCTGAAAAACCGACCCAAAAGGTTCATCATGCACCAGACGGGAGCGGAGCCCTGCACTGCCCTGGCCACGTGGCACTTAGAGGAGCGAGCAGACCCGAGCAGGTTTCAGGGATGGAATCTCCAGCGGCTGCGAAGGTCCCTCCACCCACAGACACACATGTCAGTGAGAGAGATGTCTGGACAGGCTGAGAGGGGAGGGGAGTGTCTCCATAACTCGGTCCCCGTCGGGAGGCAACAGCAGAGGCAGCGGGAGGCCAGAGACTCCCAGAGCAGGCAGGAACTCGGCAGGAGCTCCATTACAGAAGGTCTCTGCATAAACCCCCTGAGGGTAATGAGCCTGGGAGGCAGACCTGCCCTAACCTGAGAACCTGATTTAATCTTACCCTGAATAGCAGCCAGGCCAGCCACTGAAAACCCTGAGGCTGAGGAGCAGCATTTGAATCTCAGACCCTAAGCACTAGCTGGGAGGACCTAGGCCAGGGGTGGAGAGGACTCTCAGAAGTCAAGCAACTGGGTGGGAAAATGCCCAGAAAAGGGGAAAAAAATAAGACCATAGAAGGTTACTTTCTTGGTGAAAAAATGATTGCAACCTTCCTCTCTGACAAGGAAGAAAACTGCTTACCATCAGGTAAAGACATAAGAGTCAAGGCCTCTGTATCCCAAACATCTGAAAGAGATATCCAATGGGCTCAGGCCATGGAAGAGCTCAAAAACGACTTTGAAAATCAAGTTAGAGAGGTGGAGGAAAAACTGGGAAGAGAAATGAGAGAGATGCAAGAAAAGGATGAAAAATAGGTCAATATCTTAATAAAGGAGACCCAAAAAATGCTGAAGAAAATAACACCTTGAAAAATAGGCTAACTCAATTGGCAAAAGAGG
>CM053771.1:533225692-533257900 GCA_028658325.1 Potorous gilbertii | reverse complement strand
GTACTGTGGAAGTACAATCAGGATAACACAAGATCTAGCAGCTTCTACATTAAGGCATCAAAGGGCATGGAATAGGATATTCCAGAAGTCAAAGGAACTAGGTCTAAAACCAAGAATCACACCTACCCAGCAAAACTGAGTATAATACTTCAGGGGAAAATCTGATCTTTCAATGAAATAGAATTCTTTCAAGAATTCTTGATGAAAAGACCAGAGCTAAAAAGAAAATTTGACTTTCAAACACCAGAATGAGAAGCATGAAAAAGTAAACAGCAAAGAGAAGTCATAAGGGACTTACCAAAGTTGTACTGTTTACGTCCCTAAATAGAAAGACAATATTTGTAGCTCCTGAAATTTTTCAATATCTGAGTAGTTGATGGGACTACACACACACATACACACACATGTACACGCATGTGCGCACACACATACACACATGTATGCACACACAGAGACAGAGAGCACAGAGTGAATTTAATAGGATGGGATCATATCTTAAAAGAAATCAAGGTAAACGGTGAGAGAAAAATGTAGTGGGAGGAGAGAGTGAAATGGAATAGGGTAAATTTTCTCTCACAGACGAGACAAGCAGGAGACTACTTAGTGGAGGGAAAAAGAGGAGAACTGAGAAAAAAAACATGAAGTTTACTCTCATCACATTCGACTAAAGGAAGGAATAAAATGCACACTCATTTTGGTATGAAAACGTATCTTACAATACAGGAAAGTGGGGGAGAAGGAGATAAGCAGGGTGGGGGGGATGATGGAAGGGAGGGCAATGGAAGGAGGGAGCAATTTGAAGTCAACACTCGGGGAGAGACAGAATCAAAAGAGAGAATAGCAGCAGTGTGGGGCAGGATAGGATGGAGGGAAATATAGTTAGTCTTACACAACATGACTATTAAGCAAGTCACTTGCAAAACTACACAGTTATGGCCTATATTGAATTGCCTGCCTTCCCAAAGGGAATGGGTGGGGAGGGAGGGATGGTGAGAAGTTGGAACTCAAAGTTTTAGGAACAACTGTTGAGGAAATAAGAAATACAGGTAATGGAGAATAGAATGTTATCTGGCCCTACAGGACAAAAGAGAAGATGGGGACAAGAGAAGGGAGGGATGATAGAAGAGGGGGCAGATTAGTGATAGGGGAAATTAGAATGATTGGTGTATTGGGGTGGGGGGAGGGGACAAATGGGGAGAAAATTTGGAACCCAAAATTTTGTGAAAATGAATGTAAGAAGTTAAATAAATAAATTTATATTAAAAAAATAATAATAAATGCTTGCTGACTGAGAAAAAAAAAAGACTCATCCTCATGAGTTCAAATCTGCCCTGACACACCTAGCTGTGTGCCCCTGGACATGTCATTTAACGTTGTTTGCTTCAATTTCCTCATCAGTAAAGTGAGCTTGAGAAGGAAATGACAAACCATTTTAATATCTTTGCCAAGAAAGCCCCAAATAGGGTAACAGTGAGACATGACTAAAAAAATGACTAAATAAGCACAACAAAGATATACATAGAGGGGGAGGAAGAGGAAGAGAGAGGTTGTATAACTGAAGTGACTTAAGCTAGCATTAAGATAAAAAGATTTTTGGAAGACCTTTTAAAGACATAATTGTATGCCTGTTTTAACAAACCCCAAGCAATATACCTACACACATATCTGGGATAGATGAAAAATTGGGTACATCTAGAAAAGATCCAGTGAAAGAGGAGGATGGATTGGCTGGGTTTTCAAGGCATTGGGACTCATTACTGACCCAAAGCTTCCCATGAAATCAGAAGTTCATCTTTTTGATGCTAGTAGTCTACTGATGTTGATACAGAGCACTAGATTTGGACTGTAACTATCACTAATGAATTCATAATAAGAACTGACAGTTTTTAGTATGGACATTGTTCTTTAAGGCTTGCAAAGTGCTTGATATGTGTTATCACATTTGTTCTCCCTACCAGCACTGGAATGTAGGTGCTATTGTTATCTACACTTCACAGATGAAAAAACTGAGACAAACAGAGTTAAGTGACTTGGATTTGAATCTGAGAAGATGAGTTTTCCTGACTGCAGGTTCAGCACTTCTATGCACTATGGCGCCACCTAGAGGTCCCATAAATGTATCTCTTACGATATATATGTAGATTATATATATATTTTTGTTCTTTTCCCATGAAACAACGCTGTCATCTATCTGCTGTGATTTCTTTTTTGAGCAATTTTTCTAGTCCTCTTCACCTTTGTTCCTCATTTCCTACTTGTTACCTTTGAGTGTTTGAAAGGTCTATTACAGAGCATATTGAATTTTCTACAGTCAGGCAAATACACTCTGTTTGAGGACCTGAAACCGTCTTCCAGGAATAATGTGCATAGCCTTTGGTACCTAGGTTAGTTAACAGAATTGATTTTGATTACTGATGGATGCCCTTTATTTATTTAAACATTAGCCTTATTAGCTGTGTACTGGATGGCTGATGTCACCACCTAAGTAAAAGGTTACTGCAAATATCTAAACAAAATAATTTATTGTTTTAAAAAGTTCAAAGAAAACAAGGTGCAAATAAAAATTCTCATAAAATCAACTTTAAGTCCACAATTTTGCCTTAGATAATCTAAATTAGAGTGAAATTATCTAGGCAAAATCACTTATTTGGAAGAGTTCAGGAAGGAGCAATTGTCTTTGTTAATGAGTGACATTCAGTTGACTAAATATTTGTTAATCATCTTATATATGCAATGCCCGGATTAGATATAGGGATACAAGGATGTAAAATAACCCATGCTTGTTTCCTGGAGGGGAGAGACAAAATTTATATATAAGCCACTAGAAGTCAAGATACAGTCTAGACTGTACTAAATGTCTAAATGTGCAGTGAAGAGGGAGATGATTTTTGGAGTCAGACTGTCAGAAAAGAATTCAGGGGGCAGAGATTTTCCTAGTCAAACGGGCTTTACTGATGCAAAAGTAGTGGGCACAGGGGTTTACTTTTATACCCGAGTTTTGGACACTCATCTGTGGATTGGAGGGGGTGGGAGAGGCTATGATAGTTAACCACAGGGAAGGATGTCAGGAAAGGGGAAGCAGGTGTGTAAGGGGAGGCATGAAAGAAGAAGCATGTGTGTTGATTATTTTCAAAATAGTTTAGAGACGTGGCACATTAACTTGCACATTTCAGGATATGGACATAAAACATAGGGGTTAGTCACATACGCAGAACATGACAAGATTTTCTTGTCACTAGATAGAGCCCCCTGTTACTGGGTAGATTTAGATTTAGGCAAGGCTCTCATGGTTGCTGGGCATAAGTCAGCCACATAGAGAATGTAAGCTCTTTCAGGCCATTTTTTTTCCCTTTTGATTTTCTATCCCTAGTACAGAGACATTGGGCATAGAAGGAATTTAATAAATGCTTGTTGAATTGGATAAATCAAACAGGAGATATCAGAAAGAAAGGCATTCTCCATGCTGCTCTTGCATTGATGCCTTGGATAGAAATTTATCATGGATTCCTGCAGCTGTTTGCTTTAGGTATCAGCTTGTTCCTGTGTTTGTTGATGTTGTGGCTCAATGGAACGATCAGATTGGCTAGGACTTAAAATGAAATTGAGTTACCAAGGGATCTACAAAAGTAAAGCTCTTTTCTCCCACATCTTTACGGAGAAAGACAAAGAGAGACAGATAAAGAGAGAGAGGAAGGGAGGGTAAGAGAGAGGGAAAGAGAGAAAAGAAAGAGAAAGAAAGAAAATAAAGAAGGAAAGAAAGAATGAATGAAAGAAATAAGGAAGGGAACAGAGACACAGAACACCAGAAAAGGAGAGGGTAGATCTCAGACACTTGAAAATATTATGTGGCCATAATATTTTCCAGGAATATTAGGGACAGTGACAACTTTACACGACAAGAACCTTTGTTTACAATTTACAGTCTCACATTTGCAACGTAAAAATATTTTAATGTGACCCAAGATACAGTTTATCACAAAACTTGATAATTATCCTCAAATTAAATATTGGGAAGACCTAATGTAACGTTGAAAGTGAAATAAAGGGTTGACTTTTTGAGATGATCTTTTGATTTATACATGTCTGCCACTGCCTGAAAAATGCTTTTCTGGTTATTCTTCTCAAGGCATTTAAAGTCAAGCTGTTAATCCATCCACCTCTTGAAGACCTTGCATTATTTGCCATTGAATACTCTCCTAAAAATCAGCGGGAAACATGGCAGGTCAGATTTTTCGATCTATGTAAAAGCATCCCGTTAATCAATACAACAGCCTTGAAAACTCAAATGTCCACCCAGTCAAATAAGTGAATTTTCTTTCAAAAGGGCCAAGATCCTGTCATGTAGGTTAGTGTTTGAAAAGATGAGATCAAATCTCAGCATATACCAGGGCTGCCATTCTCCATAGTGTGTCAGAGCCAGCAATTCTGGTTGTTTCGGCCATCTTTCAACTTAATCAATGACATGTTCAAATGTAAGCACAGCATACTCCTTGGTAATGCCGACAGAGAAAAATAGGTTTAAGCAACAAGTATCTATTTGCATTAATAGCAATTGCAAGGGGGAAAGCTCACCCAGTGAGTTGATGATTGTCTCTTCTATGGTAAACTCTTAAAAGAGTGTTTATTGCCCTAAAAGGAGGAGGAGGGGAAGAAGAACCTGTTTCTATTTCTATTTTTAATCTATTAGCCAGCAACATTATTCAAGCCTCATTACAGCTCCTAATGAACCAAGATACCAATGCTAAACTTGCAGCCTATCTAAAATATTTATGAGTATTTATTCGTTCTGAACACAATATGAGGCCTTATGGGGAAGGAGGTGGAACCCCAGAGACACATACTTCAAATCTAATTTTTGAAATACTGAATCCCAACCCTCTGCTGGTTTAGTTTTTACCCCCCCAAAAAGCATCCTATAATAAATAAAGCCAAAACTATTAAGGGAACCATCAATTTCTCTGGGCCCTTGTGTAAAGAGCAGTTTTCTGATATTCTTTGTAGATGGGGGGATATGTTTCCAAGTCCACTTGATTGAAATGAGGTAATCACTGGAAAGACAATGAGTGTACTTTAAGTCAAACTTAGCAGTGAGGAAAGGATTGCATCAAAACGCATGGTAATTTGCAGAACGATCCGTTTTCCTAGGGGAATCTTGGGCTGCAGGTTCACCAGTGCCATCTTCCTGGGGTCTTGGAGGTTACAGTGCCTCTTGTCAATGCAATCCTCAGCCCCAGGAAAACGAGAAACATCCTGAAATGCACCAGCAAGGGACCAAAAGATCACCTGGCCTTCCATGGGAAGAGGGAAATGAAGCCAAGCAACTCCTGTCTCTCCCTGTGAATGGATAAAAGGTTTTTATTCATTAGTGAATCACATTTTGAAAAGCCAAGCATCTGCAGAGATTTTCTTTTGTTGTTGTTATTTCACATACTAACCTTGAAACAATGAAGTGCCATCTATTGACTCGGATTAAGTTAGAAAGCAGGTTTTAAAAAATGTAGAAATGAAAGAAGGGGGGAAAATGAAAAGGAAAAGAAAAATTGACCCTTACCTGCTCTGCCCCCCTACAGTAACCTTCAACCCCATCACCCTAAACATGTACTTTTTTTTCTTTTTTACTGCTTGGCTACCTCTGGGCAAAGTCTAAGAAAAGGCACCATTGTGAGGAAAACCTTCCTCATCCAGCCCTTCCCTACCACTCCCACCCCTGCCACCCTAAATGAAGACCTGCTGTCTTCTAAATAGATAGACAGACAGACAGATAGATAGATAGGTAGATCCACTGGTTAATTGATCGATGGATGAATGTTTGGACTTAACTTTTTTTGTGTCATAGACCTCCACCGACAGTTCGGTAAAACTTACAGATCTCTTCTCAGGATAATGGTTTTTGAATGTATAAAATAAAATACAAAAGATTACAAAGGAAGGTAATTATATTACAAATTTAGTGTATACATGGTCAAGTCACTTAGCCTCTTGATTTCTTCAGCTATCCTGTAAGACTACAATGGTAAAAAATTTTTCTTCACCTACAACTCTCTGTACCAATTAAATCCCATAATCCTATATCTGGCATATCTATATCAATCTATATCTGTGCATGCATATATGTATATAGACACACACATGTACACACAAACATTGTACATACATGTGCAAATGCACACATTTGTATGTTTTTGTGTATGTTTATATTTGCCCATAAACATGCACAGATGCATATAGATATACATATGTATGTGTACGTGTGTGCATATATGTATAATATTTCAGAAAAAATTTATTTCTCAGGAGTAATCTTAGAATTTAGTGGTAGAAAGAATCACTAGTGCAGCATTATAGATAAAGAAAGCAAAGCATTGAAAAATAGAGTATCTTGTCCAAGTCATATACTGAGTAACTGGCAGGGCTAAATTTTGAATTCAGGCTATGTTCATGTTCACTTCCTTCTCCCCTCCCCTGACCCATTCTTTAAAGTGTAATTTATGCCTTGTCATGAATTTTATGAAAGGCTATGATATCAGAATGTAGTTGGGAAACTATTTTAATTGATGGGGAAAATTGTTACATAAATGTAAAAGTTATTTTTTCTGTTTGTCATCTTTGTTTTCCTTCTGGTTTCATTTTTAAATATCCAGGATTACTTTTCTTAACTGGGTCTCTTTCCAATTTTCTGCAAATGAAATATTGCTTCTCAGGATCTTCGACAGTCATCTTCCATAAGATTCTAGAAGCAAGCATATATTCTAGACTGACATTGCTATTGACTGACAAATCTCTTCCTTAGGTATTTTCTAGCCTAATTTCTAGACTTGTTTGACCTCTTCTTTTCAGGACTGATTGACATAAGTTCAACTTTTTGAGAAAAGATCGATAATCTTGCTTGAGGTTTGTTTTTCAGTCTATTTCTAAATTTTCACTTTCAATATGAAAACATTTTTAAAGTAGGAGTAGCTGGAGGGCTTAAAATGCATGGCCCATCTTTTTGTTATTTTATTATGTCTTCTAATTGGGTTTGTTCATAAGTCATTGGTTCACTACATGCCAATAACTGATTCATAAATTTATCTCACATTGGTAAATGTTCATGTTCTGCCTGCTGCATACAATGCATTTTAATATTTTTAATATTATAGTTTTGAGGTAGGCCCAATGCTTCCTAACTTTTCTTAAAGAAAGTATTGAAAATATTTGAGCCTGAAGCATCTCTATATCCTACTAGCCCTTGTTTCCTGTTGTTTCTTTCTCCTATTTTCTCTCATCTTCTAGTTTTCCCAGATTTATTTAAATCACTGAATAGTAAACTTATTTTGGGAGGTCTTAATGTCCTCATGACATTTTTCTTTCTCTTTCTCTTCTCCACCTACAAATTCCTTATAGAATTTTTCATTGTACTCTGCAACAGATTTTGGTATGCAGGGTATAAAACCATTGTTTTATTTTGGTAAATAGTTATCGTGAACAAATACATTACTTTTGCTTTCGGATACATGACAAAAAACCAACAATCAGTTTTCACTCTTTTAAGTCAATTTCAGTCATTTGGTTACTTAAAGTTGGATGCACAAAGGAATCATACAGACCAATGCATGCTCAAATAACTTGTCTTTATTATGGCACCTTGAATTTCAGACAACTAAATCCCTAAAGAGATACGCAATGGTTGGAATACAGGAGCAGGTACAACAAGAGAAGGGTATAATTTGACAGCTGATTCAGATCTGTAGATGATATAAAGGAAGTTATGCAACCTGCACCAGGGCAGGAGTCAGGAGGACCTGAGTTCAAATATCACCTCAGACACTTGACACTCACTAGCTGTGTGATCTTGGGCGGGTGACTTAACCCCAATTGCCTCATCCTGGGTCATCTTCAATCACTCATTCTGGTCACTGGATTCAGATGGCTCTGGAGGAGAAGTGAGGCTGGTGACGTGCACAATCCTTCCTCACTCAAAATAAAGTCAAGGGCAAGTCATGTCATCATTTCTCTGATGACATGGTCTTCTTTGGCAACGAAGGATGAACATGCACACAACCAGAACGCTCAGTAATGTAAATGAGGAGGATGGATTTAATGGAGAGAGGCAGTTTCTCACTTTGCTTCATATGACTTGTTTCCCATTTCTGATGTTAAAAGTAAGCAAGTACTGGAGATTTCATGGTAAGTCATGGGCTATAATGATGCAAGGAAGAGAAGTTTCTAGAAGTTTTCCAAAAGGGGCAAAGACAGCCTATTGAAAGAGAAAAGAAATGACTGATGATTTAAAAATATATATATTTTTGTACCTTTATTCACAAATTAGGACAGGACAGATAATTTGCATGTTTTAACTTGGTATGGGTAAGCAATTGAGAGAGAGAATATAGGTATGGAATATACTTCAGGTCCATTATGAATTTATATATTTTTAAAAAGTAATTATACTATCTATACAAGAGTAAATGGGTGGATAACTGAGGAAAGGAAAAAAGGAGTTAAGTAGACTATTATTAGAATAATTAATCTCAGATATTTTGAAATTAATTTGACAACACATGATTTCTTAAATGTTAAAACTCATTAAAAATGAATGACTCATGGCCAGTGTATTATCATACTTTCATAACATTGGACTTCCTTTACAAGTAAAAATTCTTCATATATTTATTTTTTTTAAATCTATTTCTATTACATTGAATGAACCAGCACTGACATATTTTTCAATATGTTGAATGGATTCTGAGCTTCCTTATCTAGTTACAGGAAAATTTCCCACCATATCCTATGAAGTTTACATCAAAAGAAACTATAAGTTTTGCCAAGAAGGAAAGAAAAGCAATTTTTTATAATTCAAAGGCAAGGAGATGTGCAGTCATCTCAATCATTTTTCTAAACAAAAGCAATGCCAACATTAGCAAATTCCATTTCATTGAAAGACTCTTTTCAATGCTCTTGGGTCTGGATTTCAAATTATGGTTTGAAAATCTTAATTAGTTGTTAGATGAACTTTTCCATTCATGTTGAATCTGAAGGGGATGCCAACATACTTTCAGGGAGCATTTCCATATTTTTTTAAGTGACCCACCATTTGGGAGTTTTGATA
The DNA here is from genome assembly GCA_028658325.1 of Potorous gilbertii. Taxonomy (NCBI): domain Eukaryota; kingdom Metazoa; phylum Chordata; class Mammalia; order Diprotodontia; family Potoroidae; genus Potorous; species Potorous gilbertii. Next base: position 533,248,812 of record CM053771.1, on the reverse strand, counting down.
ATTGCAGGGAACTAGAATGTGAGCTTAAAAGGGGGAAAAAAAACAGTCAGACCCAAATTGTCTTGATATGTACAAATTTTAAAAAATATAGTCCAATACTTATTTCTGTAATTCCATTGTACCTTCTTCTGCTCCCAAACCTCCTTTTCTCCCACCTGGAAAATGCTAAGGATTTTCTAGTTTTCTAAAATATCAAATGTATTTGTGCGTCTGTGTGTGTGTGTGTGTGTGCGCGTTCATGAATTCAAATAAAATTACTTCCTCATGTAAGATTTATAGCAAGCAAAAGGATATTTTTTTTGCTACTGTGTAAATAGGATTTAAATTTTTTTTCTGTTTCTGAGTAAATCTTACCAAAGTGTTGATAAATTACTGAAATAATACATGGTCTGAAACATAAATAGTACTAGATTTCTTATTCTTTCCAAATACCTTTCCCACAAAGTCCAGCAGGGTTGTGTTTAAGTTGCTTCACGATTTCAATGAGATCAGTGGGTCTGTTTTTGTTACCAATGCTTGATTCAATTACAGATTTTGATTTTTAGGAAAATGCCAAACTGGGACTGTGAATTAATTGATAACTTTTCTTGTGTATTTTATACAAATCTCTTTGTTATTTCCCCCCATGAAGTCTGTAGCTCTATAAATATGCACTCCTTATTGGCTTTAAGTAGCAATTGAACTGAATATTAATTAGACTAATAGCAATTATAGTTGGATAAATGAAGATAACTTTGCCTAAAGTCTTCTATCTGGGTGTGGCAGAGTGGATCTCAGTTCCCTAATCATCTCAATTAGGGAGAATAGATTACTGATCAAGGATATTGTGGCAGAGTGGATCTCAGTTCCCTAATCATCTCAATTAGGGAGAATAGATTACTGATCAAGGATATTGAAATGTGTTCTTAAGGGGATTACAATAAATATTTTCTTTGATGTTTTTATTAACCAGCATAACTTAGTGTAATGGTAATTTAAATGGGAAGATCTATCCCATTCATTAATAAGTCCATGTGACTTCCTTCCATAGAAGCCTGAGTTACATGGAGGCTGTGGTGGGAGAGGTTTGCTGAATAGGTAGAGCAGTAAGGGTAAAACAGGAAGAAGTGGAGCTAGAGCAGAGCTGAGAGGAAATTGGTCAGAGTCTAGTCATAGTATGAGTGAAAGAGATTGTTTGTGATTTTATTTAATTGATCTGATTTGTGGGAAGGCTAGTAGAGGAGAAGACTTGGGTATGGTTCTGTCTTCTGCATTGTTATTGTGTATACACTGTGATGGATTCGGCTTTCTGGTGTCTGCATAAATGTTTCTATCTTCTACATAGAGAGTCTGTTATGTTTTGTGATTCAGAATTGCACTGAATTCATAGCCATGACAGGCTCTGTGAATATTATATTGGTGCTACAAAGGGCAACAGGGATGGGATCATGAAATGTCAGATGTCTATTTCGAGGCAGGAAGGCTTTGGAGGAAGAAATGGTTGTCCCAGGTGGGAGGATTTGCCTTACTTCTCCTTAGCAAGAGAATGGGCTGTAGGCACAGGGCTTTGTGATAACTGGGAACCAAAGCTACAGAAGGGAGAACACAGAGACTTAGAAAGATGTTTTCAGGGAAGACTAATAGAACTGGGAAAGAAATGATGGGAGTATGTAGAAGAGAATGGGCCTTGCTAATAACTATCAATTATATGTAGAAGCAGAGACAAGGTGCTAGAGAAGGAGGCTCAGATGGAAAGGAAATGAGAGGCTTTTTAGTCTGCAGCATTGTTTAGAAGAGCAAACTGGAGAGTCTCAGGTGGTAGAGAAAAAGCTGTTGTTAGTTTAGTTCACAAAAAGAAGCAAAGAAGTAACCAGAGAAATGATGTGTAGGTGACTTCTCAGACAGTAGCACAGCAAGAGAATTAAGGGGGCCACATAGTGTTTGTGGAGGCAATTGAGGATTTTACTCAGCAGGAGGTAAGATATTTTGAGTTGGTTCACCCAAAGTATGGGAGAATCGACGATATCTTGGATGGTGAGAATCAATGAAAAAGAAAAATTTCCTTGAGCGAGAACAGTAAATAGCCAGTGGATTCAGTCATAATAGATGGAAAAGAAAAGAATTGTTTGCTGCTCTATTGAGGGCAGAGGTAGATTTTGGAAGAATAGATGGAATTTCAACTAATGAACTATAAAAATGTATCAAGGAAAGAGGCTTGATATTAGACTGAGATGAGAGATGAGAACTATCCTTACAGATCCTTCTGAAACATTGTATCCAAGTTCTTCACAACTGCGAGGATAATGGGGAATTAGTTCACAAATTAAAAAAAAACATATATGTATTTTGAATTATTTTGCATGTTTGAAAATCTTATAGAAAGCTATCCTGTCCTGACTGGTAATTAGAAAAAAGGAGTCTTGCATCTGCTCACCAAAAGGCAGAAACTATCATCTCTTTCTGGACATGATAAAGTATTACTTATACATTTGTGATCTTAAAAGAAATCCTCCTAAACTACCCATCGTATATTTTTTTTCCAATGAGGAAATCATTTTATGATTTTAGCACATGGTGACCTGGAAAGTCGTATCATTTAGGTTATTAAACCATTATCTCCACTAACTGAGCAACCCAGTGCTGTAGCCAGGTCTTGATACCTGGGCAGAGAAAGTTCATGGCTCATTTTAAAAGTAACTTTGTCCCATGAATAAAATATCTGGTTGGCAAATCAGACCAGGTTTTGCCCATCATACTGCAGACAGTCTGTGAATGAGTTTGGATAAAGTTATTATTTGAAAAGCTCTTGGAATGATCCTGACACCATATGTACAAACCTTGGCTTAAAGATATGATAGAATGAGATCATGCTTCTAAAATAAATATGCCAAATTGCGAATAAAAGTGTGGCAAGCTAAATCCATGGAATAGTGCCCTGCTTTAAACATTTAATATGAATATAAGGGTAACATTGCCTGGATTTTGTTTAGATGCTGTTTTTAATGATCCCTAAATTTTGGACTTGGATTCGTAGATATATTGGATGCTATGAGTATGGTATTTTCTGGAAAATGTCATTTTGACATCTGTCTTGGCCACCTTATGTCAATGAGCAGTGACCAGAAAGTTTCATGATGTGAATCTTACCAGCAACTGAAGCAACTAATTGTTTACCAAAATATCTACTTAGAGTTACATTATTTTTTCCAATGAATCCATAATATAATACGATTTTCAAGAAAGGTTTCCATGAAATTTTAACCTACCTTAACTGCTTCTCAAAATATTTTGAGAAAAGAACCAATCATTAATACCACCCAAGTCCATCCAAATAGGCTTGCTTTATTTTTTGTTATATTTTATTTTCTGTTACATAAATGACCCAGGCTTCTAGGAGAATGAGCAAATACTCTGAGCCATTTCTTTCTTTTTCCTTTTTTTTAAACATTTTTATTTAAAGTTTTGAGTTCCAAATTCTTCCTCTTCCTCTTTCCCTCTCTACTCTCCCAATACGTTGAGATGATCAGCAATCAGACGTAGGTTATATATGTAAAATTATGAAAACATCCCCATACTAGTTACTTTGTACAAGAAGAGTCAAAAGGGAAAAAAGAAAGTGAAAAATAGCATGTTTAGTCTATATTCAAATAATATCAGTTCTTTCTCTGGAGGTATAGAGTATGCTTCATCATTAGTGAAAGTCTTCTAATTTTATAAATTTAACTCAGTTCTCTAAATGTTTGAGAAATGAGATCTTTACCAGGGATACTTGCTGAAAATTTTCCCCTCACTTTTCTACTTTCCTTATTATAACTTTGGTTGCATTCCTTTTGTTTCTGCAAAACCTTTTAACTTATATATAAACAAATTTATCTACTTTGCATTTTATAATTTTCTCTATCTATTTGGTCTTTTAATTCTTCCCTCGTACATAAATCTTACAGATAAAGTATTCCCTGCTATCTTAATTTGCTTATGGTATCACCCTTTATGTGTAAATTATATCCCCATTTAGACTTTATCTTGGTATGTGAGATGTTAGTCTATACCTATTTTCTGCCATGCTGTTTTGAAATTTTCCCAGCAGTTTTTGCAAATAATGGTTTATTTTGTTCAAAAAGCTTGGATTTGGGGGTTTATCGTATTCTAGATTACTACAGCCATTTACTATAAGATAATTTGCACATAATCCATTCCACTGATACACCACTTTGTTTCTTAGCCAGAACCAGATTGTTTTGATAATGACCATTTTGTAATACAGTTTGAAATTTGGTATGACTAGAACACCTTCTTTTATATATATGTTTTTCTCATTGATTCTTGTGATGTCCTTGTGCTTCTTTTCTTCCAGGTGAATAAATAGATTAATTTAGGTAGAATATTCACATTTTTATACTGACTCAGCCTACCCATAATCAATTAGTATTTTTCCCAAATTTTTAGTTCTGATTGTATTTGTGTGAGATGTGTTTTAAAGTCATGTATATATATATATATTTATATCTTGACAGGTAGACTCCCAAGTATTTCATATTCTCTATAATACTTTAATGGAATTTCTCTTTCTTTCTCTAGTTTCTCTACTTTGTTGGTAACATAGACATGCTGAGGATGTATGTGTGTTTGTTTTGTGTCTTGCAACTTTGATAAAGTTGTTAATAATGTCAAGTAGTTTTTTTGTTGATTTTCTAGGATTTTCTAAGTATAACATCATGTCATATCCAAAGGGTAATAGTTTTATTTCCTCTTTTCCTATTCTAATTCCTTTAATTTCTTTTTCTTCTCTTATTGCTATAACTAATATTACTAGTACAGTATTAAACAATAGAGGTGATTGGGCATCCTTGCTTCACTCTTGCGTGTATTAGGAAAGCTTCTAGCTCATCACCATTACAGATAATGCTTGCTGATTGTTTTAGAAAATATTACTTATCATTTTAAGGTAAACTCCATTTATTCTCATGCTCTTTAGTGCTTTTAATAGAGGTGAGTGCTGTATTGTGTCAAAAGGTTTTCTTTCTGAATCTATTGAGATAATTATGTGATTTCTATTGGTTTTGTTATTGATATAATCAATTATGCTAATTGTTCCTAATATTGGACCAACCCTGCATTCCTGATGTAAATCCCACCTGGTCATAATGTATGATCCTTGTGACATATTGCTGTAATCTCTTTGCTTCTAAATTTTTTCATCCATATTCATTAGGGGAAGTAGTCTATAATTTTCTTTCTCTGCTTTAGCTCTTCCTGGCTTAGACATCAGTATCATATTTCTATCATAAAAGGAATAAGGTAGGACACCACCTATTTTCTCAAATAATTTCTATAGTATTGGGATTAATTTTTGTTTAAATGTTTGTTAAAATTCACTTGTGAATGCATCTAGGCCTTTTTTCCCTTAGGAATTAATTGATGACTTGTTCACTTTCTTTTTCTAAGATTGGGTTATTTAAATATTTTATTTCTTCTTCTGTTAATCTGTGTAGTTTTTATTTTTGTAGGTATTCATTCATTTAATTTGGATTGTCCCATTTATTGACAGCTTATTTTCCTCTTCATGGGTAGTGAATTCAACACTTTCAGTTTTGATTCCATAATTTGATTTTCTTCTTTCCTTTTTTAAAATCAAATTAACCCATGGTTCATTTAACTTAATAGTTTGTTTCATTAAAAGTAGCTTCTAATTTTATTTATTAGTTCAATGATTTTCTTACTTTTATTTCATTAATCTCTCTTGAATTTTGAGATTTCCAATTTTATGTTAATTGGAGATTTTTAATTTGTTCATTTTCCAGTTTTTCTTTTTCGTTGTCATGGTCAATTCCATTGATCAGAGATATAAAATTTCTCCTAAGTATTGCTTTGGTTGCATCTCATAAATTTTGGTACGTTGTCTCATTATTGTCATTTTTTTTAATGACATTATTGATAGTTTGTAAGATTTGTTCTTTGACCCGCTTTATATTTTTAGGATTAGTTAAATTAATTTCCGGTTTTTCTATTGTCCATTTTTAATATAAATTTCATTGCATTATGATGTGAGAAGGATACATTCACTATTTCTGCTTTTTTCCATTTGGTTCTGAAAGTTTTTGTCCCAATACATGGTCAGTTTTTGTGTTGGTGCCATGTACTGCTCAGAAAAAAAGTATATTCCTTTCTATTCCCATTCAGTTTTCTCCCCTCTTTAACTTTTTTTCCTGTTTATTGTTTGGTTAGATTTATCTAATTCAGACAGAGAAAAGTTGGGTATAGTTTTATTATCTATTTCCTCCTGTAACTCATTCAACTTCTCCTTCAAAATTTTAGATGCTATTCCATTTGGTGCATGTATATTTAGTATTAATATGACTTCATTGTGTATGGTATCTTATAGAATTTCCTTCTTTATCTCTTTTATTTGGATGTATTTTTGCTTTTAGTTTGTCTGGTATCAGGATTGCTACTCCTGCTTTGTTTCAGCTAAAGCATAATAGAGTCTGCTCCCAATCCATGTTTTTATCCTGTTTGTATCCCTCTGTTTCAAGTGTGTTTCTTGTAAATAAATGTAAGATTGCATTTTTTAATCCATTCTACTATCTGCTTCCATTTTACCGGTGAGTACACCCTAGTCACATTTATAGTCATAATAGCTACCTGTTTATTTACCTCCATGCTATTTTCTTTTGCTTGTTTATCTCTCCCACCTTATGCTCCCTACTTTTTTCCTTCTTACAGTGTTTTAATCTGATCACTCCTTCCCCAATGTGCTCTATCTTTTATTACTTCCCTTCAATTCTCTGGTATCCCTATCCATTTGCATTTCTTTATAGGATAAGATAGATTTCTATATCAAACTGAGCATGAATTTCAGTCGACCTTTGAGCCAATTTTGATGAAAATAAGGTTTAAACTTTCCTTGCCCCTACCCATTTTCCTCTCCATTATAATAGCTCTTTCATGCTTCTTTTATGTGGGCTAATTTACCCCACTCCTTCTAGCATAATTTTTTTATTCACTCCTTTATTTTTTTGGAGGAGATATCATCCTATCAAAATCATTTTATTTCTACACTCACTGTGTACATTTACTCCCTCTACTTGCTCTTTTAGTAGTAAACTTCTTAAGAGTTACAAATATTAGCTTGCCATATAGCAATATAAACAGTTTAACTTTATTGAACTTGTCATGTTTTCTCTTTCTTTACCTTTTTTTATGTTCCTCTTGAGTCTAAATTTTTATTTAGCTTTGTTCTTTTACCTAGGGATGTTTGAAAGTTCTCTATTTTTTAAATATCCATTTTTCCCCTGGAAATATTATATTCAGTTTTATTGTGTAGTTGATTTTTGGTTGTAATTCTAACTCCTTTAATTTCTAATATATTATATTCTAAGATCTTTGGTTCTTTCATGTGGAAGCTGCCAAATTCTGACTATGTATAGTAATCCTAACTATAGGTCCACAATATTTGAATTGTTTCTTTTTGACTACTTACAATACTTTCTCCTTGATCTGTTGTAGCCCCAATGTGATATTTATGTACCTATGGCAACCATGAATATCTCAATGTAATTCTGAATCACAAAATACCACGAACTCTCTATATGGAAAACAGAATCAACACATTTATTCAGATACCAGAAAGTGAAATCCATCACAGCAACAAAGAAATCATACACAATAACAATGCAGAGGGCAATGCCATCCCCAATCTTTCACTCTGTTAGACTTTGCACAAACCAGCTCCCTTAAATCAATCACAAGCAGGCTGTCTGAAAGAAAATGTCCTTCTCTCACTCACAGACAGCTGTAGGCTTGCCTGAGTCCTTCAGTTCTGAATGACAAATTTACCCTCTGCTCTGCTCTAGCTCTGTCTCTTCCTATTCCACCCTTCCTGCTCCATCCCTTCCTGTTCCATGTGACTTAGACTTATGTGACTCAGGCTTCCATGAGGCCCAAGTAGGTCACATGGGCTTATTAATGAATGGAAAAGGTCTTCCCATTTAAATTACCATTACATTTGTGAGATCTGGAATATGAGTATGATGTTCCTGGGAATTTTCATTTTGGGATCTCTTTAGGCAGTGATTGGTGGAATCTCTCAATTTCTATTCTGTCTTCCAGTTGTAATATATCAGGGAAGTCTTTTGTGAAAATTTCTTGAAAGATGTTGGCCAGGACATTTTTTTTTAAATCATGGCTTTCACATAGTTTAATAATTTTTCTATTATCTCTCCTGGATATATTTTCTAGGTCATTTGTTTTTCCAATGAGAAATTTTACATTTCCCTCAGATTTCTTTTTACTTGTTTGATTTTGTTTTATTGTATTTTGATGTCTCATAGAGTCATTAGTTTCATTTATTCAATTCTATTTTTTAAGAAACTATTTTCTTCAATGAGTTTTTGTATTTTTCCAACTGGCCAATTTTATTTTTAGGGAGTTAGTTTTCTCAGTAAATTTTTGTATATATATTTTTTAACATTCTATTGACTTTTTTCATATTTCTTTTACGTGACTCTCATTTCTTTTCTCAATTTTTCTTCTACTTCTCTAATTTGCTTTTTAAAATATTTTTTAAGCTTTTTTAGTTCTTTTTTAAGTCTGAGATAAAATTACATTTTTCTTTGAAGTTTCTTCATATGTAGGCATTTTGACATTATGGTTCTTTCTAAGTTTATGCCTTGATATTTCCTGTCATCACAGTAACATTTTATAGTCAAGTCCTTATTTGATTTTGCTCAGTCATTTTCATTTTTGTGATTTGGTGTTTTGGTCTCTGGTCCTGCATTCTCACTTTTTTTATTTTTGTGCTAGGGCTCAGGGTCTTACTACAGACTTTCATTGGGCTTCAGCTCTCAGCTATGTGCTTTCACTGTTGGGTAGGCTTCCTTTCTGGTTTGTACTGGATGATAGGGCTTCCCTGTTGATCTCACATAGGTGTAGGGTTTAGCTGCTCATCTGCTCCAGGGATGAGCCCCTGCTACTTGGTTGCTATGATAATAAAATCTTTCTGGTGGCTATACCTGGAGGAGAGATTTTGTTGCTGGTCTGCCCCAATGGCAGGACCCTGCTGCTGGGTTGCTATGGACATAGCCTGCTGTTGGCTGGCTCCAGGATTAACTGCTGGTCAGCAATGGGATCAAGGCCTTGAGTTGGCTTGTGCTGGGGGTAGGGTTTCTGGGGTGGGGTCTCGCTGTGCTGTGCAGACTGCTCACTTGCCTAAGTGGCTGCTGATTTGCAGGAATATGGGGCCCTCCTGGTAGAATTCCCCAGGCTTTGATGCTTGCTAGAGGCCCCCTACTGTGAAGGTGGATGTTGCTGCTCTTGGACCTTGCTCTCCTTCTGTCCCAGTGAGACAGACCTTACCTTCCATGGTGCTAAACTGTCCCCTTGCTCCTTGGAACAATTCTGATGTGATTTGCTAAGTGTTTGGAGGGAAATTTGGGAGGGTTTCAGAGGGGTCCTTCCTCACTCCATCATCTTGGCACTGGAAGTTTAAAGCCATTTTTAAAATGTAGTTTCTCATTTATATAAAGTGAAAGCAACACTGTATTACAGACCTATTTTGGATACCTTCATAATATGGTTGCTTCATTTGTACCAAGGTAATCAGTGAGGTGCATTCATATACTCATAATGTTTCCTAAGAAGCGATTGATTGTGTTATTGACGCCTCATTGCATCAATAGGAAATACAATAGCAGTCATTGGTCCTCAAGATAATTAGTTATTGATTCCTCCAATGTAAAGAGAAGTAATTTAAAAATACTTGTAAAAATAATGTAAAAAATGTTAAAACAAAAGTTAGCACTGAGAAATCCAAGTAAGAGGAGCATTATGTCATGTGACCACATATACTTAACAGTGGTACCATTATTTTGGACCAAATAATCATATGGAGAGCACCAGGTTTTATAGGTAGGGCCTTGAATCTATCCTGAAGTTTTGTATTGACGACACATAAGCAGTTGAAATCCTATTGAGAAATAAAAATGAAATGAGACATTACTGATGCTGTATATAAAATATATAAAGTCTCTTTATTGAAATTTGTAGATGATAAAAGAGAGTTCAGAAATCTCATCCTAATCCTTTTGTCATTCCAGGTTTGTAGAATCTATTTATAGAATTTCATATCCCCCTTTAGCCTCCATTCAGGGCTCACTAATATTACTGTAGTCCTTCCCCATCCTGTCTCTCCATCACTCTAGGCTGAGATTTTGACTTTGACATACTAGTATCCATTTGTCTTTGTGAATCTTCATACACTTCTTTAACCCCCCTAGCTACCCTTGGATCTTTAATCTTCTTTTCAGAAATTCTGAATATTTGCATTCTGTCCTTTCTCTCTTATAAAGAGCATATATCTTCTAATTTTGGGTAGCCTTGGAAGTGTGTGTGTGTATGAGGTTCAGCTTCAGTGGAGATTTTGTAGTTAATCTAGTTCTCTTTATAATTCCCCCCCCCCCGCCCAGTTTATTTCCTTGTTCACTAATTATTTACTACCTTGATCATGGGAAGAATAAAAGATTATCAGTGTCTAGTAAAATGCACTCTAGGTGAATTTTCTCATCTATAGTCTTTTACAAAATATATCCCTTGCTTATATTAAACTTTAATAATAAACTTTAAAGAGTGTTCAGTATTTTAAGAAAGATAAGATTATTTTTCAGCTCAGTCACTGGACATCAGAAGGTACGCTTGATCTAAACTCTTCCTTCTTGTCTAATAGTCATGAGGCAATATGGAAGAAATGTTTGTTTTTTTTCACTAATATCTGACACTGGGGTGTCTAATGGATGGGTGCATGAGGCACATTGACAGAGTAATGTTTAATACTGATAACATGTGAACATTAACATAATTGTATATTCCTAAGCTGACAGGCTGTTTCCAGTAAAGCTATAAAGTTCCTCAGTAAATTGACCTTATCAAGGGCATGATTTTTCAGTTCTTCCAGGGCTAATAAACATGTCTTTAGGAGGTAATCTATACTGATGAAACTCATAAGAAACTGAATTATAGACCATATTGCCCCTTATTTCATAAGGAATTAATGAATAAAAGTTTTTTTAAACATATTATTAAGTACTGTAATGGCAAGAATTCAAATACAAAAATTAACATCCTCTTTAAGAATTTAGTTTTATTTTACTTCTATGGCAGACTGATACCTGGATAGATTTTAAGAAGTTTCCTTAACTTCCCAGTTTCCTCAAATTATATTCCCCTCCCCCCTTCCATTTGTTTATCCCTGACTTTCTGGAATAATTTTTTGCTACTCACTATATCTTAGATGGACCTAGGTGATTTACATATATTCTTACAAATTTGAATATCAGTTACTTGAGGAAAGAGATTTTTAAAAATCTTTCTTTATATGTGTTTTGCACAGTGCCTGTTATATAGCAAGCAATTAATTATTTGTAATTGATTTACTTGACTTTTGCATGTAATCCCAATCATCATAATCTTCTTATTACTTCTTTTCCCCTTTCTATTAGGACTTAAGTTAAAGTCTTTGCAGTATCCTATGCATAGACTGCAAATTATAGAGGATGTTGACCTAGTATTTTTGTCTCTGAAGCAAATTATATGGAACATCTGCTGTTCTGATGAGCATTTAGATTGTAGGGTGGATAAAATGTCGGTCTGGAGTCAGGAAGCGCCAAGTTTAAATCCAGCTTGAGACACTTATTAGCCATGTGACCCTGGTAAGTCATTCAATCCTTTTTGCCTCAGTTTCTTTATCTGTAAAATGAGCTGTAGAAGAAAATGGCAATCCAATTCAGTATCTTTGCTAAGAGAATCACAAATGGGGTCTAGAAGAGTGGGACATGACTGAAATAATTGAAAAATAGTAGCAAAGTGTTCTGAATGTTCAGTACTAGGCTATAGAGCTATGTTAGATTTTATATATCTCAAAATAATATTCAGCAAGTAATTAATTCCCTACTATGTAAGAAGAGAAGCTGTACTGAGAAAGGAAATATAAAATAAAGCAGCATATCCTCTCAAAGACCTTATGATCCAATTGGTGTGTAGAATGCAAGCTCTTTGCACCACTAGAATGTAAAGCAGATTCTAGAAATCCAGCAGACTAGAGCTAGTTAAAGTTTGAAGAAGATGAAATTACTCATCCTCAAAGATCAAGTAGCCCTTTGTGAGTAAGCAGTCTGAGATTAGCATCTAAAAGTGTACTAATATATAGACTTGCTTATCATTTAATTTAAAACCTCCAAGGAAAAGGGCAGAACAGAAATTGGCTAAATGTTGTGGCAAAGGTTTATTCACATGGAGTTTCATATAATTTGTTTAGGTTATAGTCCAAAATATACTAGGAAATGAATATTTGCTTTAAAATCTTTAGCTTAAAATCTAATCACCATGTTGATATCAATATCTCAGTACTGAACTTAGAAATAAATGAAAGCTACTTGCAGAAAATGAAAGAATACAAAAGAATTGTGTTATTCATATATTTCCAATTTGAGTTTGACAAATTAATCTGACTTATGGGTAATTGGTAGATGGTTGTTGTCCTTTGTTCTCGATAAGGACCAAAATGACATCACTATGCTAGAATAAAGTCCCAATGTGTCTGACTGTTGCTGATCAGACCAATATGAACTCAGAATACTCTCCCACAGGTTGGGTACAAATAATCCATGTAAACATTTGGGGTGGATTCTCCAGATTTTCACATCCTGCATTTCCTTTGAGCTATTTCACTTCTGCTTTGCTCACAGAGCACAGCAGGTTCTCTGATGAGTGTACACAATGCTTAGCAGTCCTGTGCCAGTGTCTCCCATGTTACACAATCAATTCTAAAGTTCTTAAGAGAGACCTTGAGAGTGTCTTTGTATCACTTCTGACCACCATGTGAGCACTTGCCCTGTGTGAGTTCTCCATAAAATAGTCTTTTTGGCAACTGTACGTTCTTCATTCGAACACCGTGGTCAACCCATCATAGTAGAGCTTTCAGGGGCGTGGTTTGAATGCTTGGCAATTTAGTTTGAGTAAGAACCTCAGTGTTTGGTACCTTATCATGCCAAGTGATCTTCAGAATCTTCCTAAGACAATTTAAATGGAAGTGATTCAGTTTCCTGGAATGATGCACTGCCCAGGTTTCAAAGGCGTACAACAATGAGACTGCCATAACAACTTTGTAGACCGTCAGTTTGGTAGTCAGTCTAATATCCCTTCTGTCCCATGCTTTTCTTCAGAGCCTCCTGAGCACTGACTTACCTCTGCCAATACGTGCGTCAACTTCATTATCAATGCGCACAATCCTGGAAGGTACACTGCCAAGGTAAGTGGACTTATCCACAGCATTCTAAAAATTCTCATAATTACTATAAGATCAAAAGACCATGTGTATTTACATTGAAGATTTTTTTAAAATGTTGTTAAAGACAATTTGTAAAGCACTCAGTAAGCCATGCTGATTTATTTTTCTTTAATTTTTTTCTGAATATTTTTCTTCATCCACAAATAATATTCAGTAATAAAATAAATTCAAGAAACATTTATTAAACACCTACTATGTGCAAAGACTTTGTGTTCAGTCATTTTCCAATGTTCTCTCCAAGACTATTGTCTTGGCATTTTTTATTTTATTTTATTTATTTACTTTACTATTTATTGCTTAAGGAGTATCAGGCTGCTGGATTCTCATTTTTCTTACCTTTACCTTTACCTTTATATGAGAATGGACATTGAATTGACAATGACAAATTTTTCTAGTAATAAAAATGTTAGAGAAAAAATATTTGATGGAAACTTCTGATAGAAGATGCCATGAAAGATTTCAATGATTGTAATTGTATAATGCTAATGAGGATTCTTTCCTTCCTTCAGCTCTCTCTACAGTAGTTGTAAATTGAAAAGTCAGACTTCAAGGGTGATCAAACAAAGACTCATCCAGGTGACAATAAAGAAGCATTAAAAAATGGAGCCCAGTGGAATGTGAAATAGCAAAGAGAAGAATACTTCTATAGGAACCTTATCCACTACTTTGCCAAGAGACCTGGCCAGTGTTAGAGGTTGCTTCCTATTACTGGTAAATTACTTTCTTTTCATTTAAGGAAAGCTTATATTATTTAACTTTAAATTTATGCTTATAAAATTGAATTAATTTCCTTTTTGCATGATTAGAGTAGAAATCAAGTATAATAATACACGTCTTTAGATAGACCTAAAGTTGCTTGTCTTTGAATCACTTTTGCGTTTCCTATGTATATGGACTTGTGTGTTTTATACATATATATGCCTATATAGATACATATGTGTATAGATATGTATATCATGTACACACATATGGGTATGTAATATATGAATGCATAAATATATACATATACACATATAAAAAATGTTTCCAAAAGAACTCTGTCAGGACTCCTGAAAAAATAGATGATACATGTCTTATCAGTCTTGGCTAATTAAAGACAAGTGAAAAATAAATGCCTCTAGCTCCCTTCACTGGCAGGTCAATAGGAGGTCCCCTCAGTAAGTGACAATTCTGTATTTGGTTATAGAAGGGAATCGTTTTATCCAATGCTGTAGTTATGCTGATTTTTTTCCCCCAGGCTCATCCAAGTATATTGATTCTTTGCCTCATGATCACTGGATTTAAGCTCTGATTTTATTATTCATTTCAAATTCTTCAAAGTATAGTTATTTATGTTCCGTTTACCCTTCTGTTCCCATGCAGGGATTCCCTTGAACAATAACAGTAAGAACCTGTGATCAATATTTGCTTGAATGTGCATCAGGGAGTCCGCTGAGTTGTTAGGAGTTCTAGTTTGGGGCAAATGCTTAATTATATGGAAGCAGAATATGCCCGCCCCGGTACCTCATTCCCCCCTTTCATCATTGTTCTGCCCTTGAGAGCTAGTCATACATCCTGTCTTCAGGGAAGGTAGGAGTGACAAAAGATGGATAGGGTAGAGATACAGATAGGAGTTGTTAGAACAAGAAAAGGAAGCAGAAAAAGAAAAAATAAAGAGTCCAATTCTTGGAGTCCAAGAAAGAAAAACAAGCAGGTACATGAAGGTCTAGTGCAGTACTAAAGGAATTGATTGGGGATATAGTGGTTAAGAATTCTTACATCCCAAATTTGCTTAACACGGACCCCCCAAAATCTATTGTATCTTCCTGTTACCCCTACAAATTCTCATTTACTTATTTGTTTATTTATTTAGTTTGTTTTTTTACCCCTACCAATTCTAATATCCCTGAAGGCTTTGCCCTAAATTATGGGATCGACAACTGGTTATTTGTACAACAGTTGTTTTTATTTGTATTGTTGCTATTGCCAATATTGTTGCTGTCATTGTTTGAGAAGGAGAAGGTGAGTTCCTACCTTTTTCACATTGAGAGACAAAAGAAGGAGGGAGAAGAGACAGGGAGAAGCATCTTACCAGTATCCAAGTTGAAACATCCATAGAAATAATGATAAAACAATCTTTGAGAGCAGTAATTGTCTTATTTTTATCCATTCATTTTCATTCATTCATTTCTTTTTCATTCATAGACTCAAGCATTCATTCATCCCTTTTGAGGCTGGTCTCCCTATCTTACTCAAGCTGAAAGTACAGCAGCCACCCATGTGTCAATTCCTAGTACAGAAGCCAGATCACCACAAAAGCTTTGACCTACTCTGTTTTCCTACCTGGAATGGTATATTTCTGCTTAGTCAGTCCACCTCTCTGATCTCTCTCCCTTCACTCCTTAGTCCCCCAGAACCCAAGGAATCAGCATATACAGATGAAATCAGCTTTATTCCTTCTATACTTCAGAACTCCTAATCCTCAACAATCCACCAGCTTTAACCCCCTCGGAAACAAGTGGCATATGTACCAGCACTCCTTGCAATTGTTTTATTTCTATGTTGGAATACCTACCTACCTAACACCTAGCAGAATGAGTTGCACCTAGTAGGCACTTAATGAATGTGAATTGATTCATTGATTACAGATATTGGTTAGACTCTATAGTGTACTTGGTTAGATACCACACTTTGTCTATAGCATGGGATAAGCAGCATGATATAAACTGGTTTAGCACTTTGTACAACATGTATATCACTATTTCTATGCAGAAAATGCATCCTGGATTCCCAACAACTGATTTCTTAATGTCCGTTTAGCCCATGACCTGTTTTTTGGGGCTTGCCTAATTGTCGTTAGCTTCTTCTCCTCTTTGTGAAATAGCAAACTTGCAGTGGATGTGTTTTGTCAACTGACAAGGTACAGCTAATGTTTGTGCCCATCACTCATGAAAGGGTTATTGCTTTTACCTAGCACATCTGTTGGAGTGGCAGGAACAGAAAATATGTGGGACTTAAAGACAAGAAATTCCTGGGTTTGGATCCCACCGCTGACTTTCACAATCTATATTTGTAACTGAGTGCTTCAAACCTCTCTGAGCCCCAATATTTGTATCCGTGAAATGAGAATAATGTCTCAAATAATTATTGCACACATTTGTTATGAGACTCAAATGAGATATTCTACATAAAGTGACTTGGAACTCTTAAAGTGCTATTGAAATTTCAGGGCTTATTGTTATTAGTATTGAGAAGGCTCCACCCAGAAATGTTCGAGAGTCTGAGGGAAAAATCATAATTCCATCTGATATGAATAAATACACTTGGCCTTCCTGCCTACCTGGGAGTCAAAGTCCAACAAGGTGTAAAATCAGAAACAACTGTGAATTATGGGAAGTATTCCAGATGATCTTTCTTTTAAATGATGGAGACCTCTGATAATTTTCACAGAGTGTATTTTTATTGTCTATTTGAAAAGAAGCCACAGACAACAGGAAAAAGAATATGTGCTTTTTAAGTGGGTAGAAAAGTCAATAGTTCATCAAAAGATCAATGTGGCCATGGTATGAATTGCAACATGACAATATGTGGGACAAAAATCAGACATAAATTTTCTGAGAGGATGTTTACTGAAGAAAGAGGGAAAAGCAAGCAACTTCTTGTTGAGGGTATCAGCTAATGGACAGAAAGACATCTTGAAAGAATTGCAGATTGCATATACTCTCTGTATTTACATGGCATTTAATGACAGTATGGTTTCATCGTGTGGTGCTAGTGGTGCCTTGTTCATTTCAATTCTTCTGACATCTGTTTTTATTTTCTTTTTGCTGACTGGTCTCCAAGATTCAGGCTAATCTATTCATCAAGAAATGTACACAATTTATGTCCTCTTGAGAACCTATCTGTTCTAAAATCCTTCTCTGATGTTTTTCTGCAAGGGACTTTGGATTTTCAAATGCTGTCAGAACACTACAAACTCTGGTACTGTCTATCAAGATGGAACTGTTTTGAGAAGAGTCATAGGATGAATTATGAGAGTTAATCACTATTTCCTTTGTACTAAATACTCATCTCCAGGGAAAGGCTGTCATGATTCCTTTATTATTTTTCTTCTCTATTGCAAACCTATATTTGGAGACTCAGAAAAAGGAGATGGGAAATCTTGCTTGACCTTGTACTTATTGAGAAATCTTTTAGCTTTTCTCTGTTGCAAAAAAAAAATGTACCTTTTGTGTTTTGATATAGAATTTATTACATTAAAAAGAGGGTGTTCCTATGGTATTTAAGTTTTTTAATGTATAAATAAGAACTGTATTTTGTTATAGGGTGTTCTAATTGCCTATGTTGATTAATATGTCACTTTGATGTTTTTTTACTTTAATATAATTAGTTGTGCCCCATTATTTCTCTGAAATTGAATCACTTTTTGATACTGTTATTTAATCTAACTTCATCATAATGAATTTTTGCAGATATGTTACTATATTTTAAGCAAATTAAGTATGTAAAGGAATTACTTACAATACTTGCATTGATACTCAAGAGTGGTGTTGGTCTATGTACTCTTTCTCTTTATCCTCCCCTTGCTTAGGTATTAGGATCAAATTTGTCTCATAAGAGGTATTTAGAAGAATTTTTTTCAGTCTTTGAGGAAAAAAAAAACTTATGCAACATAAGTATTCATTTTTCTTTAACTGTTTAATAGAATTTATTTTAAAGTTCAACTGAATATTAATCCTCCTTTTCTATCCTCACCATGAGATAGTTCTGTTATGACTTATTCACTTTCACATTCTGAAATTATTTCTTGTCGTACAGCTAATATGTATCAGCAATGGATTTTGAATACATGCTTTCTTGATTCAGAGGCTGGCCTCTTATCTATTCTATCACTTTACTTCTTGAAAAGGGTGACTATTTCACTGTAAAACTGAGTTAATTTCGTTAATTTTTGGACGTCTAGGTTAATTTCATTAATTTTTTTTGAGATCTTTAACTTAATACATAGAATGAAGATTCCATCCAAGATGTCAAAATTATTTCATATTCCAACTGATTGGATTCCCTAAAAAGTAATAGGGATGAACTTGTGATGTATCTGGCCCATAAGAAAAAAAATCAGGGAAGAATTTAAAAGGAAAATTGAACTAAAGGATAAAGAAGCACAAAATGTAACTGGGAAAATTGGACAAATTGAAAAGGAAGTACAAAAACTAACTGGGGAAAATAACTCCTTGAAAGGAACAATTGCACAGAGGGAAAAGGAGATGCAAAAGTTTACTGCAGAAAACAGTTTGATAAAAATTAGAATTGGGCAAGTAGAAGCTAATGACTCTATGATACCTCAAGAATCAGTCAAACAGAATCAAAAGAATGAAAAGATAGAAGAACATGTAAAATATCTCATTGGAAAAACTACTGGCATGAAAAATAGATCCAGGAGAGAAAAATCTAAGAATTATTGGTCTATCAGACAGTCATGATGAAAAAAAGAGCCTGGACAATATTTTCCAAGAAATCATCAAGAAAACCTACCCAGAGGTCCTGGATCCACAGGACAAAGTGGTCATTGAAAGAATCCATTGTTCACCTCCTGAAAAGGATCCCAAACTGAAAATACCAAAGGATATTATTGCCAAATTCCAGAAAAATCAAGTGAAGGAGAAAACACTGCAGGCAGTCAGAAAGAAACAATTCAGATATTGAGGAGCTACAGTCAGGATCATACTGGACCTTGCAGCATCTACATTAAAAGATAGGAGAGATTGGAATATGATATTCTGTAAGGCAAAGGAGCTGGGACTACAACCAAGGATCAATTACCCAGCAAAGTTGAGCATAATATTTCAGGCAAGAAGACAGACATTCAAGGAAATAAGGGATTTCCAAACCTTCCTGATGAAAAGGCCAGAGCTCAATAGAAAATCTGATCTTCAAATACAAGTCTCAAGTATGGTATAAAAAGGTAAACATGGAAAAAAAAACAACGTTGTCATTCAATATGAAAAAAAAACTGTTTACAACCCTATAAGGGAAGATGATACTTGCTAATCTTCAGAATTGTATATTTATTATGATATATAAAAAGGATATCCATAGATAGAGGGAGTAGGTATAAATTAAATGATGTGATGATGAAAATGTGATTTAAGTGTATGAAGGGATTGTAATAGGAGATGTGAAAAGGAGGAGGCAGAAAAAGGTAAATTATGTCACAGAAAGAGGCACAAAAATATTATAGTAGAGGGAAAGAGGGGAGGAATATGAGCATTGTTTGACATTTGCTCTCATCTGATTTGGTTCAAGGAGGGAACAACAAACAGTTAAGTACAGAAATCTAACTAGCTCTATAGGCAGTAGGAGGGAAAGGGGAAGGAGAAGGGAGGGGAGGCTAAAAGGGTGGGAAAAAGTAGTAAGGGAAAACAGAAATAAAAGGTAGAGGAGCTAAAACAAGGGAGGGAAGACTGAGAGAGGTGGTGGTCACATATTAAAACTGTATAGTGGAGGGGAAGAGAGAAGGGAGAACTGAAAGCATAAACAGGGGGAAACATGATGCAGGGAAAGATACAGATAGTAATAGAATGGAAAGAACTCTCTTATAAAGCAAAGTTGGATAGCAAAATGGATTAAAAGCCACAATCCAACAATATGTTGTTTATAAGAAACACATTTGGAACAGGGAGATACACACAGGGTAAATGTAAAAGGTTGGAGCAGAATATATTGTGCTTCATCTGATGTAAAAAAGCAGGGGTAGCAATCCTAATCTTAGACAAAGCAAAAGAAGAAATAGATCTAATCAAAAAAGATAAAGAAGGAAATTATATCCTGCTAAAAGTCACCATAGACAATGAAGCAATGTCATTACTAAAGATATATGCTCCAAGTGGTATAGCATCCAAATTATTAGAGGAGAAGTTAAGGGAATTACAGGAAGAATTAGACAGCAAAACATATCTAGTGGGGGACCTCAACATTCCCCTCTCTGAACTTGATAAATTTTACCTCAGAATAATCAAGAAGGAAGTTAAGGAGGTGAGTAAAACTCTGGATAAGGTAGATATGATAAATCTCCGGAGAAAACTGAATGGGAGTAGAAAGGGATAGACATTTTGCTTAGCAGTACATGGCACATATACAAAAATTAACCATATACTAGACCATTAAAAACCCCAACAATCCAGTGCAAAAAGCAGAGATAGTCAATGCACACTTTTTAGACCATAATACAATAAAAATTATATGTATTAAAAGGTGATGGAAAAATAAACCAAAAATTAATTGGAAACTAAGTCGTCTAATCCTAAAGAATGAGTGGGTTAAACAACAAATCATAGAAACAATAAACAGCTTCATTCAAGAGAATATGGGTTCTACAGCTCTAGAATTTGTGTAGAGTCATTTTTACAGGTATTTGGCAGAGTTTGGGGAACAATTCAAGCAAGTCTCTGCTTTTACTCTGCTGTCTTAGCTCTCTCCTCGACTTCTGTTTTTCTTGCCATCTATACTTCTTACTCAGATACTCTCCACTTTGTTTTCCTCGTTGAGTTCCTAGATTTCCTCATGTGATTATAACTGTTTATTATACAGCACGTCCCAAAAGTCATAGCATAGTTTTAGATGATTAGATCACTAAGATTTTTGAAATACTTTATATAATTTTCCCATATTATCTACTCTGCTTTTTTTTTTAAGAAAGTATATGCTTCTAGACACATATTCTTGGCATGAATCCCACTCACTAGCTCTTAATGATAACTGTGTCACCAAAGTACCTATTATTCAAGAAAATTATGACAGAAATGGTGCTAGTTGGTTGAGCCACTGGGCAATATCTTAAATAACAGATACCAAATTGTCATTTTGCTATTTTCAATTGGGATTAGAATAACATGTTGCTTACCAACTTATCCCCAGGCAGAACTACAGGCATCAGGAAACTATGTCCCAAAGTGAATAACAATACAGAAATAAGATGATGAATTTCTGTTACTAAATAGGACAGAATCTTCTTGTGGTCAATTGTCAAAGAAGGCCTAAATTGTCCAGTAAGAAGGAATCCATGACCATACATATATTTTTGGGGAAACAAATATATGACTCATTTATGGAAGATTAATGGAAATAGAGTAACATAACAGATAGAATTCTGAGATTGGAGTCAGAAAATAAGAGGTAGAGTAACATAACAGAATTCTGAGATTGGAGTCAGAACATAAGAGGTCCAAATCTTGCCTCACACACATTAATGGAGCTTTTAGACCCGAGGCAATTGAGTAACTTCACTGAAATTCCTACAACTTCTTAGGGATTGATTACTACGTCTAACAAGGTAACATTTATATTGATGAGCTAAATCCCTCAGAAGTGGTCAAAATCACAACTTTTTCTTTGTAGCATTGAGGTCATTTTTGATTGTCTTCATTATAGAGGAGTTAACGTACTTGTTTATATTTTTCATGAATTTATCATGTTATTCCATATTTTTGGTAGAATTCTCCCATTAAATCATCTTTCTACAGCAAAATTTGATATAGGATACCTAAAATGTGTTAATTTTTTTTCTCTGCAAGATGAACTTCATTAATGAAAAGTATAGTTTCTCTCTCTCTCTCTCTCTTTCTCTCTCCATGTATATGTATGTATGTATATATATATTCATGTAAATATATATATAGTTCAGTTCTTAGCATTCAATTCCATAAGAATTTGAATTCAGAATTTCCTCCCCATGTCTCCCCAACCACACCTCAAGACAGGATGTACCTCATCCACCCCTTCCTCCAGTTTGTCCTCCCTTCTATTATTACCCATCCTTTTTCCATCTGCCTTCCACTCTCTTTTCCTGCAGGGTAAAATGTATTTCTATGTTCCACTGCCTGTATAGCTTAATTTCTAGTTTCATGCTAAAACAAATTTTTAACATTTATTGTTAGAGCTTTGAGTTCCATATTCTCTCCTTCACTGCCCACCCACTCCCATTGAGAAAATAAGAAATTAAATATATGTCATGCATGTGTAACAATGCAAAACACTTTCATATTAGCTATGATGTGAAAGACTAACCACATTTCCCTCTGTTTATCCTGCCCTTCATTTATTCCATTCTCTCCCTTGACCTGTCTTCCTACAATAGTGTTTGCTTCTGATTATCCCTTTCCCCAATTTGCTGTCCCTTCTATTTTCTTCCCTCTCCTATCTATCTCCTTCTCCCTTGCCTTCTTGCAAAATAAATAGATTTACATATGCAATTGAGTGTGTATTATTCCCTCCTTAAGTCAAATCCCATCAGAGTAAGACTCAGCTTCCTTTCATCTCTTCCCTCTTCCCCTCCATGGTAGAAGCTCTTTCTTTTCTCTTGTATGTGAGACGATTTGCTACTTCCCTTTTTCTCTTACTCTTAGTACATGGCATTCAACATTAAATTTCATTTTTTAGGTATTCACCCTTCATATTCAGCTCACCCTGTGCCCTCTGTCCATGTATATATGTATGTGTGCATACACATATATGCATATATATATACATACATATATGTATACACATAAGAGTACATATACATACATATACTTGCACACATATATACATACCTAAACATATATAATATACACATACATACATACCCATGCACATGTATATTTTCCCTCTACCTTAATACTGAAAAAGGTCTCATAAGTTACAAATAATATCTTTCCGTGAAGGAATACAAACAGTTCAACTTTAATGAGTTCCTTAAGACTTTTCTTTTTTTTTTTTAAATAAATTTATTTAACATTTTACATTCATTTTCACAAGATTTTGGGTTCCAAAATTTTCTCCCCAT
>CM053771.1:533205470-533225192 GCA_028658325.1 Potorous gilbertii | reverse complement strand
CTTATCTGCTGGTTCTCAGGTGGGGGCCGGACCGCCTCTCAGGCTCAGTTCCCTCAGGGGGTTTATACAGAGATCTTTTGTAATGGAGCTGGGGTGGAGCTCCAGCCTGCTCTGGGAGTCTCTGGCCGAGCTTCCTCGGCCTCTGCCACAGCGGCCACTTCCCAGGGGCTCCGAGTCCTGGAGATCCCCCGCTCCCCTCTCAGCCTGTCTCTCTCACTGACCTGTGCGTCTGTGGGTGGAGGGACCTTCGCAGCTGCCGGAGATTCAGGTCCCTGACGCCTGCTGGGCTCTGCTCACTCGTCTCAGTGCCGCATGGCCGGGGCCGGGGGAGGGGAGCGCTCGGCAGGACAGGACTGCACTCCCGTCCGGGGAACATTTGTGGTCGGTTTTTTAGGGCTCTCTGCAACGGAAATCTCCTTCACTGTGTTGCTGCGTGGCTTCCACTTTTCCAGGATTTGTCAGGAGTTCTTTTTACAGGAAATCTATGGGCTGTGGGTTCGGACCTAGCATAGGTGAGTCTTTCTACTCCGCCATCTTGGCTCTGCCCCCTTCAAGACTTTTCTTTACTATTTGTTTTTACATATTTTTCTTGATTTTTATATTTGAAAGTTAAATTTTCTATTTAGCTCTGATATTTTCAACAAGAATTCTTGGAAGTCCTCTAATTGAATGGCTACTTTTTCCCCTGAAGTATTACACTCAATTTTGCTGAGTAGTTGATTTTGGTTTTAATCCTATCTCCTTTGACCTCTGGGATATCATATTTGAAGCCCTTTGATCCCTTAGTGTAGAAGCTGCTAAATCCTGTGTTATGTATTTCCACAATACTTGAGTTGTTTCTAGCTGCTTGTAATATTTTCTCCTTGATCTGGAAACTCTGGAATTTGGCTAAAATATTCCTAGGAGTTTTTCTTTTTGGATCTCTTTCAGGAGGTGCTCAGTGAATTCCTTCTATTTCTAATTTACACTCTGGTTGTAGAATATTAGGGCAGTTTTCCTTGATAATTTCTTGGAAGATGATGTCTAGGCTCTTTTTTGGATCATGGTTTTCAGGTGGACCAATAATTTTTAAATTAACTCTTCGGTATCTATTTTCTAGGTCAGCTGTTTTTTTTCCATTGAGCTATTTCACATTTTCTTCTCTTTTTTTCATTCTTTTGTTTATATTTTATAATTTCTTGGTTTCTCATAAAGTCATTAGCTTCCATCTGGTTCACTCTAATTTTTAAAGAACTATTTTCTTCAGTGAACTTTTGAACCTCCTTTTCTATTTGGCTAATTGTGCTTTTTAAAACATTTTTCTCCTCATTGACCTCTTGGACCTCTTTTGCCATTTGGGCTAGTCTATTTTTAAAGGTGTTATTTTCTTCAGCATATTTTTTAGTCTCCTTTAGCAAGCTGTTGATTTGCCTTTCATGATTTTCTTTCATTTCTCTCATTTCTCTTCCCAGTTTTTCTTCCACCTCTCTTACTTGATTTTCAAAATCCTTTATGAGCTGTTCCATGGTCTGAGGTCATTGCATATTTTTTGGAGGTTTTGGATGTAGAAATCTTGACTTTGATGTCTTCCTCTGATGATATACATTGTTCTCCCTCATCTAAAAGGATGGAAGAAAATACCTTTTCATCAGAAAGCAACCTGCTATAGTCTTATGCCCCTTTTTGGGGCATTTTCCCAACCAGTAGCTTGACTTTTGAGTCCTTTGTCAAGTGAAGGGTATTCTCTAGGGACTTGTAAATTCTCAGTTCCTCAAAGGTGGCACAATCAAGGGAGAGGAGTTTACTCCTCTCCTGGCCTGAGCTCCAATCTGGGAGCAGCTATAAGCTTTGTTGCCCAGGATCTGCGAGTAGGATTCCCTCTCCAGAGCCTCCACCAGCTCCACCACTCCAGTGCTCCTCCTCACCCACTCATGACTGAGACCCAGATTGGCTATTTGATTCCCCCAGGGATCTTTAGGCAAAGTGTTCCAAAAATTGACACTGCTGCCACAGTGGCTACTGCAACCCTGGAAACAGTGCTAAGGCCAGACCTGATCCCTTCTTGCCCAGATGACAGACTTTTCTCACTAACCTTTAAAGCTGTCTTTGGTGTTCGTGGATTGAGAAATATGGGAACTGCAGCTGCTGCCTGTGATTCTGGGCCCTGAAGCATACTCCAGTCCTGTCTGTGCCCTATGACCAAGCCTGAGCTGTGCTCTGGATTCAGCCCAATGTAATAAACCTTCCAGGCTGTCTTGGGCTGAAATCTCTTTCATTCTGTTGTTTTGTGCCTTCTGCTGCTCTAGAATTTGTTTGGAGTTATTTTTCACAGGCATTTTATGGGTTATGGGGGCAGAGATAGAGCAAGTCTGTTTTTCTACTCTGCCATCTTGACTCTGCCCAAGTCTAGTTACTCTTATGACATGTTAACTTCATTGGGCTCTAAGAACAGCTTCAACTATGCTATTGTGTGATTGTGTGTGTATGTGTGTGTATACATATATATATATATATATGTAGGACATTACATATATGTACTACATATTATATCCACAAAAAGCAAGTATAATCCTAGGAAATTTTAAAGATTCCATCTCTATGTTGTTATGTGTGCATTACCTATAATAATTATGAAAATGTAATGGAGCATTTGATTATACCATTTCAATATTAATTTTAGTCACTTATTGGAAGACAGTTTCAAATGTGTCAAAGCATAAAAATATTCTGTGATTAGAAATAATTTTCAATAACGAATACTCTGGAAATATTACATAAAATGTCATCAAATTTCTCATAAGATAAATAATGAAGAGGTAATCAGAGAAAAATATTTTATTGGCTAATATACAACATTTTCAGTTGTCAAAATGTACATTTTAAAGCAAAAACTCCATCAGTCACTAAAGCAATACTATAGTTTAGAACATTCATTATGCTATAATCACACTTCATGAGTTTTTGAAATGTTTGCTTGTCTCTTGTGCCTTGTAATTCCTTAGGTACATTTCTCCAATAGCTTGTTGTCATTATATCATACTCACCACCAAGTTGTGCTGTTAATTAACCTCCTGATATCTCAAGTATATTAGGAAAAGAGAAAAAAAATCAAAATTAACAAAATGAAATGACTGGCCACCTATTAACACGCTCTCTCAATTTTTCTCAAAATGCATGTGCATGTTCAATTATGAAGCATAAAGTACAAGCATATTGTGAATGATTTGTCTTTTAAAACTGAGAATGGAAATTCCCATTGTTCCTTTTCAGGAACGAATTCCTAGGAAGTATTGTGAGTTTGATTAGTAACTGTCTCTTGTTACTGAAAAAGACATTTTCCCAAGTAGGATGAGTTTAATGGAACTAGGGTTCACTTTATTAGAGAACTTCAGATGTAATTGCTGGGTTTTTAAATTCCTGCAAAAGAGAAAAAAATAGTTGATATAGCATCTCTTCTGGATAATAGCTCCAATAGTTTCCTGAATGGAATAGTCTAGTAGGAAATTTCAGTTTAATGGTCCAATGCACAATAAGCAAATGAGTCAAAACAAAATGTATCCATATTTTTATTTTAAAAATTAAGTTAAGGAAGCCAAGATGGCAGAGTAGAAGCAGGAACCTCCTACAGCTTGGCCCCCCCAAACCTCTCAAAAAACTTGTAAAAATGACTCTAAACAAATTCTAGAGCAGCAGAAGCCACAAAATGACAGACTGAAGCAAATTTCAAGCCAAAGACAATCTAGAAGGACAGGAAGTGTGTATCACTCCAGTTTGGGCATGGACTGAGCAGGCACAGGCTTTAGGGGACTGAAATACTGGGGGCTGCTGCAGATTCCTAGCTGAGAGAGGATCCTGGTCAGGCTTCAGACCTGCCTCAGCCCCAGCCCCAGCCCCAGGGTAACAGCCAGCTGAAGCTAAAGCTGTTTCTGTAGCTCTCCACTTGACAAAGCTCAAAATTCAAATAATTGACTGGGAAAAGGAGCAAACAGGGATAAAGAAACAGATTATAGATTCTTACTTTCTCTGTGAAGATGTATTTTCTCATATCCTTAGTGATAAGGAAGATCAAAACATACAGCTGGTAAAGCCAAAGCTCCTGCATCCAAGGCCTCTAAGAGAAATATGAATTTGTATTAGACCATGGAGGAGCTCAAAAAGGATTTTGAAAATTAAATACGAGAAGTAGAGGAAAAATTTAGAAGAGAAATGAAAGTCATACAAGAAAATCATGAAAAAATGAGTGAACAGCTTGCTAAAGAAACCTCCCAAAATGTTGAAGAAAATAATACCTTTCAAAATTAGGTTAACCCAAATTGGAAAAGAGATGCAAAAAGCCAATGAGGAGAAGTATGTCTTAAAAACATATTGGTCAAAATTGAAAAAAGAGGTCCAAAAGTTCACTAAAGAAAATAATTTTTAAAAAATTTAAAAGAAAAAAATAAATGAGCAAATGGAAGCTAATGACTTTATGAGAAATAAAGAAATTAAAAAAAAATAAAAGCAAAAGAATGAAAAAAATAGAAGACAATGTGAAGTATCTCATTGAACAAAAACAAAAGAAAATCAAACGACTGACCTGGAAAATGAATCCAGGAGAGAGAATTTAAAAATTATTGTGCTAGCTGAATGATATAATTAAAAAAAAAGACCCTAGACATTATCTTTTAAGAAATTATCAAGGAAAACTGCCCTGATATTCTAGAACCAGAAGATCAAATAGAAATGGAAAAATCCACCAATTACCTCTTGAAAAAGATCCCAAAAGGAAAACTCCTAAGACTATTGTAGTCAAGTTCCAGAGTTATCAGGTCAAGGAGAAAATATTAAAAGCAGTCCAAAAGAAACAATTCAAGTATTGTGAAAACACAATCAACTTAACACAGGACTTAGAAGATCTACATTAAGGGATCAGAGGGTTTGGAATACGATATACCAGTGGTCAAAGGAGATAGGATTAAAACCAAGAATCACCTACCCAACAAAACTTAGTATAAAACTTAAGGGGAAAAAAATGGAATTTCAATGAAATAGAGGACTTTCATGCATTCTTATTGAATAGAACAGAGTTGAATAGAAAATTTGACTGTCAAATACAAGAATCAAGAGAAGCATGGAAAGGTAAATAAGAAAAAAAACATAAGGGATTTATTAAAGTTGAACTGTTTGGATTTCTACATGGAAAGATGATATTTGTAACTCATGAGACCTTTCTTAGTATTAGAATAGTGAGAGAGGATACACATACATATACATACACACACAAATGCATACACACATATATGTATACACACATATGTATATATACGTATATATCTGTGTGTATACATATATATCTATATCTATATATGTATATATATATATATATATATATATATATATATATATATATAGAGAGAGAGAGAGAGAGAGAGAGAGAGAGAGAGAGAGAGAGAGAGAATGAGAATGAGAATGGGCATGAGTACAGGGTGAGCTGAATATGAAGAAATGATATCTAAAAAAGAAAATTAAGGGTTGAGAGAAATGTATTAGGAGAAAGAGAAAGGATGAGGTACTTAGTAAGTTCGTACTCAACTGGGTATGAAAGTTTATCTTATCTACAGGAAAGCAGGGAGAAAGGGATAAGAGAGAGGTTATAATAGAAGGGACAACAGATTGGAAGAAGGGGCAATTGGAAGCAAACACTCTGGTAGAGGGACAGGTCAAAGGAGAGAATTCAATAAATGGAAGGTGGGACAAAACATGATTCTTATGGAAGTGTTTTGCATGACCCCACATGTATAACCTTTGTCAAATTGCTTAATTCGTCAATGCGAGTGGGTGGGGTGGGGCAAGTGAAAAAATGTAGAACTTAAAGCTTTAAAAATGAGCATTATAAGTTGTTTTCACATGCAACTAAGAAATAAGATTTATAGACAATGGAGTATAGAAGTCAATCTTACCCAACAGGAACATAGAAATGAAGGGCATGGGGGGGGCAGGAAATGATAGAAAGCAGGGCATATTGGAGGAAAGGACAATCAGAATGTATACTGACCTGGTGTGGGAGGTGTGGGGATAGAAGGGAGATGGGGAGAAAATTTGAAATTCAACATTTTGTGGAAGTGAATGTTGAAAACTGAAAATAAATTTATATGAAAAAATAAGCTATATAATGCCAAAAAATTACAATTAAATTAAAAAATAAAATAAAATAACACCTTCATTGGAATTAGTAAATGAGATCTTTCTACAGTCATTCTTTCATTTAAGGAGTATATATGGACTCTTTAGCGTATTCCACAACTGAGTACATAGAATAGAAAGTGATACATTTTTTTCAAGGTCTTATCATGAGATTTAAAGTATATAAATAATTTCAAATAAAATACAATTTCTACAAAAGAGGTATTTAACATTCACATATTTTGGGATCCTTGAACGTTTTGTTTTGATGGGTTAGTTTAGTTTGTGGATTTACGTACAAATGAAAAATATGACTGTGTCCTGTCTATACTAGCTAGATTTTCTCTATTCCAAGGGACCCCTAACCCTAATCAATTATCTTTCAAATGTGCTTTCTTAGTCATAAGAAACATTGAGTGGTTGCAAAGTATATATCTGTTGCTTCTAATGGTGGTGGTGGTGGGGCCAGGAAGGAGCAAAAAGAAAAAAATAAATTCAAACCTATGGCTTACCCAAGATTTATTAGTGGAATCACTTTGAAAATCAATTTAACTCTTTTTTTTTATTGCAAAATGGACAAGAGTAAAAGTAGATAAGTCAACATAGAGAGATAGATCAGATAGGTAAAGAAGTAATGTTTTCTCCTTTCTACCCCAACTCCCTTTCACTAAACACACACACACACACACACACACACACACACACACACATCCTGCTATGACCTGAGTGTTGTATTCAATGATGTTTTGACTTTTGACACTACTAATCTTCCTTTAATTCCTCTCTTCTCCCTTAACTTTAAAGACATGAGTTGTCTTCCTATCCTCTCCCACTTTAACCTTCCATCCTTGGATCCCTGGCTGCCACCTTGACCTCCTTTCGAATCTGTTAAAATAAGTATTCTGCCAAAGGTCTGTCTTCGGATTTCTTGTTTCTTTGTATTCTTTCCCTTACCAGCTCCATTTATTCTCTTGATTTTCAGCTATTAATGGATCCCCAAAGCTTTCTCTTTGCCTCTGCCTTCTTTTGTGGACTCTAAGTACACATCACTAGCTGATAGTTCCATTAACTGTTAGAATATAACAAATTCCAAAATAAACTTAGTATCATTTCCCTTTGTCCTACTCTTCCATTTGATTTTATTACTCTGTCATTGGCTGCACCATCCACTTTATCTCCCATGTGCAAAACTTTGATGCTATCTGTCTCTCATAGCCCTTCACATCTATTGATTCATAGATGATCTATTGTGTTCACGTATTTTATTCCATATAAAAATATGAGGCAAAGAATTTTTTATTTTGATCTGATCTTTATATTTAAATGCAAAAAAAAATGTGACTGAAAAGATTATTAAGAAAAATGACTTTGCCTCTTTGACTTGACATCTTTGTATGCTTCTCTTTAGCCATTCATCTATATAAGAGAACTTATCATAAAAAAAAGAAAAACTGGAGAACTCTCCAATTCAGAATTATTTGTTATTACAGATAAGGATTATCTGGCTTACAGTCTAGTTTACAGAGATTACAAATTAAAGGAATATGGAATCTTGCTGTTGAGCCATTTTTCTCTCACGACTGATTCTTCATGATCTCATTTGAGGTTTTCTTGGCAAAGATGCTGAAGTGGTTTGCCATTTCTTTCTCCAACTCTTTTTATAAGTGAGAAACTAACACAAACAGGGTTAAGTGACTTGTCAAAGGTCACACAATTAAGTGCCTAAAGCCAGATTTAAACTTTGGAAGATGAGTGACTTAATTGATCATAATTGATTAAGGACAATCATCTAGCTACCCCCTAGGAAGTATATGGGAAAATCACCATAAATTAGTGTGAGATACTTGAACAAGGGGCTCAAGCCCTATACTGGAGATGATTGTCCAAGGAGAAGATGTTAGCTCACTGAAATGAATATGCATTTTGTTCTAAAGAACTTATTGCCTGGGTCTGAGATGAAATATCTCAATAGTAGTAAAGGCTGTGACAAAATAAGACTGAAGAGACTTTCTGTTTATCCTAAGTTTTTTTTTCCTTTTCCCCTTTTAAGTTTCCTAAAGGAGTCTGGATAAACAAAAAGCAAATACAAACAAATCCAAGGGTCCATAACATCTCTTGCTCTTCCCTTTGGCAAAGAACTCCAAATATTTCACTTAGGTCAGAAACTAAAACTGATAGAAACCAACTACAAGTAAAATGGAAGGAGGAAACTCATCAGAGGAAGTTCATTGATATCATTGTAAAATATCTGCTCATCACTAGCACCATGAACATCCTGTCACATTGGGAGTGTGAAATGCTAATTCACAATTGACTTCATGCGGTCCCTGTATCTGTGCCCTGCATAATCCTGGGCTGCAAGTATTCAGCTTCCATTTATGTGGTAGCCACATGTGTTCCATGGAGTAATACTTTGTTTCAAAGTGTTGTTCATATATAGATCCACTTTTCTTATTGGCATTCTATATATTTGTGGGAAAGGTCACCCCATATTTCTAGAAGAAATATCTTGTTACTAATTTTCTTACTATGAGATTTTATTAAATGCTTTTGCTTTGAACTTTGTCCCCAGTTGATTATTAAAGGTTGGGCTTGTGAGTATTTTTAAGAGATACTGATGTACTGACAATTTTGAACCTGAGGTGGCCCATCTACTGGTGCTTTCCTTATGACTAGGGGTGAAGGTGAGAAGAAGACACTCTTAAACTCCTAAAAATGGATGAAAGTAGGCCAAATATTTCAATTCAGAGTCATCCAACTACTGGTATCTTTTAATCCCCCTCAATCCCCTAAAAAGTCTAAGGTTTGTGTATAAGAGAAGTACCAAATGACCCCCACATCTAGGTCATATAATAGAATAAAAGAAGAGAAAGTGCCTGGGAGCTCACCTCTAAATCACAGGCTATAACACAGGGTAATCGAATGAAGAGTGGTAAGTTGTGTGTATCAAAGCAATGAAAGCATTTTAAATACATTTTGCCAAAAATAGTGACCAGTTTGTCTTTTAGGCTCTAAGTGGTTAGTAACAATCTCTGAGAACAGCTTATACAGGTAAATATGTCTATGTTGTTCATGTGACCCTTAATGTTTGACTTCACACTGGCAACATATGGACCTAATGAGAAATAAATTGAGATAATTATCCATCTTAATTACCATTATACTAGACCTTGGCACTATTCATGTAAATTATGCTATTTCTCACTGTCTATTCTGAAAGTACATACAGAGTGTAACTTCTCCGATTTTCCCTTTAACATTGTAATATTTTAATGAGTGATTTTGTAATAAAATTTTATTCAGTATATGATTTTAATGATATTCTACCCCATGAACATTACACACATGCACACACGCACACACACACACACACACACATATATATATATATATTTAGTCTACTACACATAAAATTATATTCCAATTTATAAAATTTCACTTGAACAAAACATATTTTTTTCATTGATTTTAACAAGGTTGAGATGCTGGGTGAAAGAACCATTCATTAGTGATTTGAGTATTTGAACAAATGTAATGAAAAAAAACAAAATTCTTTTTGCCAAAAATTGGTAACTCCCTCTTTGCTTTGTCTGACATCTAGCTCAGTATTTGGCACATAGTAGGTACTTCATAAATTTTCACTGATTTGCTGGTTGTCATTTGTGCAGCATTAATTTTAAATCTACATCCTGTCATTATTCAAGGAACTTTACAAAATATTCCTTGAGTACATTCATCTAATATCATTAATGTATCTTAGTTAAGACTTATTACTTATTCATGGATGATATGAACTGTTGTGTTTTGTTGATCACAGTGTTGGTGCCATAGAAATGGACAGACATTCATTTTGCTTTGCTGAAAGTATTAGTAAACATATCTTTGGTCATACCAAGTAACTACATTGTCATTCATAATAACTTACAACCCTCTCAGTTTGTTCATTTTATATGGTTAAAAGGCTCATCAGCTATAAGAGTAAGATGCCCAGACACTGCCATCTGCATCAAGGTGATGCATAAGGTTATACCACACAAAAGACGAGTCCAGTTATTGGATATGATGCTCCATTTTGTAAGCAGACTGTTTGCATAATAATTTTCACTAATATGATGATAATTTTTCAAATGAGAACATTTGGAGCAAATTCAACCTAATGTATCTTGAATGGGTATAGAAAATAGGCTTTTCACAAAATTCTTTTTCAATTATTGGTTTATTCTTTAATAATTTTGAGTCTATAGGCAAAATGCTCCACTTAAGTTCTACGTTAATGTTTTCTTATGGGAAAGAAGATTTTCTTAGTTAACCAAAGTTTTTCAAAAGCTTAGACAGGATAGATCAAGTTCAGGTAAGTTTTCTTGCATTTTTTTTTCCACTAATAGAACATAAAGTTAGAAGTTAGAGCTTGTTTCATTAACATATTTATCCTCCTGTCTAGCATGGTGCATTGCACATAGTTATTAATAAATGCCTTTTAATTGTAATTGAACTAGATACCACACAAGTAGGATGTTGTGGGAAAAGTTCTATGTAAATGTTAATGTATTCTATACAATGAAATAGCATGATTAAACTCATCCTTTACATGATGCCATTCCTAACATTATAATAGTCTTCTATATGCTAATGTCTGAGAAAAGGATTTGGAAAGAAAACTATTTCTTTTGACATGTTTAAAATTCTTCATTCCTTAAAATTTCTCTCAATATATATGCAGATTACTATGGTCGACATCCTCCAGATGGAGCCTATACTAGATTGTTTCTCATAGAGGCAAGAAAGCACTGCAAATTACATATATTTAACAAAGTGTATTTCACATGCAAATTACTTAGAGTATGCAAATTGGATGACTTCAGAACTATTCTTACCATTTATATTTTGATTTCTGATTAGGTTGCTAAGAGACTACATTTAAACTCAGATCCTTTTCTTTACTTCTCAACATCAAATCAAGAAATGTGTCAGAGTAATAGAAAAACAACATCTACAATAACAACAAAAAGATCAAAGGAGAAGAAAGAATATTTCCCAAAGAACACTGCAGAAATGTGAGGAGATGAACTAGGAGAAAGGAAAAAAAGGAGTAAAAGATGATTTCAAATAACATTGCAATAACAATAAATAAATAACACCCATATTTATTTTTGCACATTTAATTTATTAATTTATTTGAGAATATATTTAACAATATTAATTATTTAAAAAATAAATTATTTAAAATAACATTGTAAATGGTTTTACAAAGTCATATTAGAAAATGCCCAGAAAAGATCACTAATATACCAAGATTAATAGGAACAGTCTCAATTTTTTTGTTTATCTTCCTAGATTTTCTTGACTTAATGAAAATGCAAATGAGGGAAATGGGTTGTCAATTAGTTATTAACTATTCTCTGCTCACATCTTTTTTTTGCTCGTTCATTTCTTTTATGACATCCTTCCTCATATGTCTTCATAAATCACTATTTATAATTTATTACATTAAATACTTGCCTATAATATGTATTTCTGCTGTTTTGGGGTAATGGCTAATTTCAGTTCTTTAGAGACTCTACCATTCAATGATTTATTAGAAGAATACTTGAAGAATATTGTTATAAAAATGATCATGTGTTTCAGGAAGATGTTTAGGAGTAATAGAAAACACTGTAATTTCCCAAGTGTAATTCAGGACTTTTTCTATCTCCTTTCTCAGTCTGAGGAAATGTGTTAGTAGCTATTGATATGCCATTTGATTAATTTTATTAGATCCATTTTGTACATTAAAAAATTTTTTTTGGTTAAAAATGGAATTTTGGGGGGGAGGAAAAGAAAATATATAGATACTTTACAGTACATAAAATACATTAATAGCATAAATGAAGGTGAGATCAAAATAAAAAGAGAATTAAAATTGAAGACTAACCAAAACATAGACAATAATCAAACTATGACATATATATACTTAGATGGAGACTAATAAGTGTTCTAAATAATAATTTGACTCAGTAATATGTGATAGAAACATTAGTTCCTACAATAGCAAATTACAAAATTTTGAGTTGTGTTTATAGTGATGCTTACAAGAGAATGCATGTTTTTAATTATTTGTTTTCAAAAAGAAAAATGTAATTTGTGAATTAAACAGGTATTTAAATACCACATAAAGAAGTGCAGTAGATCTTTTATCTCATTGCTTTGAAACATCTCTCTATCAATGCAGATTGCCATCCATCCTTGCTTATCCATCCTTGCATAAATTCACCAGAGAGTCTGCCTAATTTGCCTCCCACACTTTCACCTGACATCATGAAATTAAGAGCTATGAGCAACATCTATCTGGCTCTCATTCCTAGACCTCACCACGTGATCAGATCATATTTCTTTCTCAGTTACCCTTACTTATCATTTAATCCTCTTCTCTGAATTACCTCACCCATTATACATGGAAACCTGTTCATATTTAGTACTTTTCTTTCAATTGCCCTCTGTGTGGGGAGAAAGTGAGACTCGTGACCTGCACAGCCCTCCCTCACTCAAAACAAAGTCAAGTGCAAGTTATGTCATCATTTCTCTGATGGCATGATCTTTTTCAAAAATGAAGGACAAACAACTACCCTCTGTGTGATCTTCACAAGCAATTCCTCAGACACTATCATGTTCACATTTCATATATTCATAAATGTCACATTATTGGAATTAAAAACTTAGAATTTTAATTCTGAGGAAAGTTTGGTGTCATTAAAGTTGCTTAGTTTCTTAATGCCAACTAATCTGGCTGCCTCCCCTCCTTCTGTTTAACTCTGGGTCCAAATTATCTATGTGGAAAAATCATGATTGCATTCTTAGAGCAAAAATCAGAATTAGTATAAATATAAAAATGAGAAAAATAAATGTCATAATTAAAACATCTCAACTATGATCTATTTAAGAAAATTATTGATAACGCTAAAGATTATTGGACAATTGAAATTATGGACACCAAATATGATAATTTTATACTCTATGTTAACTTTGATTTGGTTGCCAAAATAGGAGTGGCAAAAGAGCCCAGAAAAGACTCTGAACAAAAAAATTTTCATATGATGTAATAAGAAGAAAGACATTTTAAATATAAGTTCAATTTAAACAAATTTTGAATATAAGGTCTTTTGTGTAATTTTTAATGAAATAAGAAATATGAGGAGAAAGAATCACCAATGTAGAGCTTCAAGAACCTTTGAAGTCATAAAATCCCACCCCCACCCTATCATTTGCAATGCAGTCAATGTTCTGGGTCAATTTTCCCAACTTCCTCTTTAGTTTACAAGTGAATATTTTACATTTCCTCAAGACTCAAGATTAAACTTGGTGGGATTGGGAAATATTATTATAATGCTAATTGGTGCAGTGGATAAAGTGCAAAGTCTAAACTGTCTGTGTTCCAGTCTGGCCTCAGACACTTGCTAGCAGTGTGACAATGAGTAAGTCACTCAACTCTGTTTGCCTTATTTTCTCAATTGTAAAATGAGCTGGCGAAGGAAATGGCAAACTACTCCAGCATTTTTGCCGAGAACACCCTAATTGGGTCACAAAAAGACACAACTGAAATGATCAAATTCCAACAACTCATGAGCCCCCATTGACGTGCTTGCCTTAATGTGTTAAACACATTTTTAGAAAGGATTATCTAATAAAGTGGGGGAGGTGCCAGACACTGTGCTAAACACTTTACAAATATTAACTCATTTTATCTTCGTAACAACATTGTCCTGATTTTATAGTTGAGGAAATTGAGGCAAATCATGATTAAGTGACTTGTCAAGGGCCTGAAGTCAGATGTGAATTCAAATCTTCTGACTCCAGGGCTAGCATTCTATCCATTGTACCATCTCAGAGTCCTGTGACACACTCTTCCATAAGTACATGTTGAATTCAGTGGAAAGTGGACTTGAGTTTAGAAAGAATATTTGGCAAAGTAGAAACTCACCAACTCCTGTTGGCTAAAAGTTCTCCCTCCCTCTCTCCTCACCCTGGGTCATTGCGTGCTCAAGAAAGACCCCTGGGTTATGATCGAGCTTCTCTGAAAATCTCCCTGTGGTGTTGTGAATCTGCCTTTCCATCCTTCTGTTGTTACGTTTGGTGATGATAGTAGGACACCCATGAGAAGTACCCATTCCTCTAGACCTATTTCCCATCTGGATGAGACTCAGGCAATAATCAAGAAAATGCCCTCTGCTCACTGTCCCTCCGAGTGGTTTTTCCCCAGGGCTTGTAATGGAACATCGTGTCATTCCAATTTCTTAAATGAGTTTGTTGAGAAATTATATATTTCATTTGATTCCCAAGAATAAAAGCTTTTCAGTCTAGCTGTCTGGCTTACAATGTTTCAGGCTGCCTCAGACACAAACACATTTTCTACTGCCCTTGGTTTCCCACCATCAGTTTGCCTTGGATATCAGGCAAACAAATTACTTTAATTGCCTAAAATTGGCTGATGCCTGTGTGAGATGACTATGGGATGTGGGGTGCATAGCAGCTTATCATGTCGTTGTTGTGATGCTTAACCCAAGTGAAAAGTCTGAAGAAAATGAAGGATAGTATTTCTAAGAAAGTAGACTTGTGGGGCTGAACAGTTAAGTATATCAAATTATGCCCCTGATTTTTGGAGCTGGAGTAATTCACAGCACCATCTATATCTCTGAGACAATTAAGCAAGCAAAGCAAAACAAAACAAAACATCCCATGACAGAAGCAAATCCCCTCCAGTCATAAAGGTCAGGCCCCAAGTCAGGAGATAGTAGAGAAAAAAAAAAACTGGTCCAGGTTTGTATCAGGCTTTGAGTACAAAATGGGTCAATCCTTCTGTCTCTTTTCAGTGGTTGTCTTTTTGACATGACATTATTGAGAACAATTTTGTAGCACAGGTAGTATAGAAATTAACTTAAACATTTGGTGTAATTCTTTGGTAAGTTTTTGACCAATTTCAAAATTCATTGTCTCATACATTTGGGGCAGCAATCGTAAAGTTTCTCTTATGTTATTCTCCATCCCCCTTATTTATGGAGCTAGTTACAATAAATATACTTTGCAGGTCTTTTAAATATTTTTTCCCCTCTTATAACTAGGTTCTTCCTTCCATATTATCTTCCAAGTTATTTGAAAATCCATGTTCCTGTCACCCATCACTACTGTGGAAAATGGAACTTTTTTGATATATTTTCCTCCAATCAAAATAGAATTATTTCACTGATTAAATGAGTAACGTTGAAAACTATGTTTTAAAACTTTTTTGGTGGAGCCACAATGACAAAGTGAAAGCAGGGACTTTGCTTGAGCTCTCCCTCAAAGACTTCCAAATAGCTGTTAAAAATGACCCTAAGCAAATTCTAGAGGTACGGAACCCATAAAATGACAGAATGAAACAAATTTCCAGCCCAAGACAATCTGGAAAGTTGACCAGAAGGTTATGCAGCATTGGGCAAGGAGCACTGTGCAGTTAGACCCGCAGATGGGCCAGAGTAGCCTCAGGGAACTAAATTGCTGGCAGCTGCAGCAGTTTCCAGAATTCTCAAGCCCAAAATGCCAAAGACAGCATAGAACTTCAGTGGGAAAACTGTGGGATCTGGGTGAAAGAGGATTGCTTGGTCTGACCGGGGAACCTTGATTAGGGAAGGCTTGTTTTATAAAAAAGCCCACACCTTCTGTTAATTTTTAATGAGGCACTGGGTCACCAGAGTCATGATGACCTCCAACTCTGAAAAGTGTATATATACTCTGAGGTGAGATTTTGCTTTGGAGCATATATTTTAGAAGACTCATGTGACAGATGAGACTCTGGGTAGATGTTAAAGCACCCACTGGCTTTGAAAAATATAGATGTTGGTGCTTCTCTCTGGTAACCATGTATGTATACATGCATGGTCAGATAGTTGGATCTGTCTGTCAATCTGTGATGTATGTATGGCTTATGGTCAGACAGTCCTTCTACCAAAGTGCTGGCTTCTGATTACTCCTTTCCACAATCTGCTGTCCCTTTGGTTATCCCCCCGTTTTATCCCCTTCCCCACTTCTTTCTGTTAGGGTAAGATAAACTTCCATACCCCATTTTGATTTCTCTTTGCTGGGTAGGTGATTCTTGGTTTTAATCTAACTCCTTTGACCTCTAGAATATCATATCCCAAGCCCTTTGTTCCCTTAATGTAGAAGGTGCTATGTCATGTGTTAAATTAATTGTATTTTCACAATACTCAGATTGTTTCTTTCTGGCTGCTTACAATATTTTCTCCTTCACCTGGGAACTCTGGAACTTGGCTACACTATTCCTAGAAGTTCTCCTTTTGCAATTTCTTTCAGAAGGTGATTGATAGGTCTTTTCAATATCTATTTTACCCTCTGGTTCTAGAATATCAAGGTGACTCTCCTTGATAATATCTTGAAAGATGATGACTAGGCTCTTTTGTTGATCATGACTGTCAGGTAGTCTAATAATTTTTCAATTCTCTCTCCTGGATCCATTTTCCAGGTCAGTTGTTTTTTCAATGAGATGCTTCTCATTATGTTTCATTTTTTTCATTCTATTGATTCTGTTTTATAAATTTCTTGATTTCTCATAGACACATGAGCTTCTATTTGCTATATTCTAATTTTTAAAGAATTATTTTTCAGGGAGTTTTTGGACCTCTTTTTCCATTTGGCTCACTCTACTTTGTTTTTTTTTTAAATAAATTTATTTATTTAACTTTTTACATTCATTTTCCCAAAATTTTGGGTTCCAAATTTTTCCCCACTTGTCCCCTATCCCCAAACCAATACACTGAGCGTTCTAATTACCCCTATCACCAATCTGTCCTCTCTTCTATGATCCCTCCCTTCCCTTACCCTATCTTCTCTTTTGTTCTGTAGGAACAGATAGCTTTCTATTCCCCATTACCTTTATTTCTTATTTCCTAGTAACAAGAACAATACTCGACAGTTGTTTCTAAAACTTTGAGTTCCAACTTCTCCCCATCCCTCCCTCCCCACCCATTCCCTTTGGGAAGGCAGACAATTCAATATAGGCCATATCTGTGTAGTTTTGCAAATGACTTCCATAATAATTGTGTTGTGTGAGACTAACTATATTTCCCTCCCTCCTATCTTGCCCCCCATTGCTTCTATTCTCTCATTTGATCCTGTCCCTCCTCAAGAGTGTTGATTTCAAATTGCTCCCTCCTCCCATTGCCTTCCCTTCCATCATCCTCCCCATCCTTCTTATCCCCTTCTCCCCCACTTTCCTGTATTGTAAGATAAGTTTTCATACCAAAATGAGTGTGCATATTATTTCTTCCTTTAGTCAATTGTGATGAGAGTAAACTTCATGTTTTTCTCTCAGTTCCCATTTTTTCCCTTCCACTAAAAAGTCTCCTACCTGCCTCTTCTATGAGAGATAATTTGCCGCATTCCATTTCTCCCTCTCTCCTCCCAATACATTTCTCTCTCACTGCTTAACTTCATTTTTTTAAGATATGTTCCCATCCTTTTCAATTCACTCTGTGCTCTCTGTCTCTGTGTGTGCATGCATGTGTGTGTGTGTGTGATCCCAACAACTACCCAGACACTGAAAAGTTTCAAGAGTTACAGATATTGTCTCTCCATGTAGGAATGTAAACAGTTCAACTTTAGTAAGTCCCTTGTGACTTCTCTTTGCTGTTTACTTTTTCATGCTTCTTTTCATTCTTGTGTTTGAAAATCAAATTTTCTTTTCAGCTCTGGTCTTTTCATCAAGAATGCTTGAAAGTCCTCTATTTCATTGAAAGACCATTTTTTTCCCCTGAAGTATTATACTCAGTTTTGCTTGGTAGGTGATTCTTGGTTTTAGCACTAGTTCCTTTGACTTCTGGAATATCACATTCCAAGCCCTTCTATCCCTTAATGTAGAAGCTGCTAGATCTTGTATTATCCTGATGGTATTTCCACAATACTTGAATTGTTTCTTTCTAGCTGCTTGCAATATTTTCTCCTTGACCTGGGAACTCTGGAATTTGGCCACAATGTTCCTAGGAGTTTCTCTTTTTGGATCTCTTTCAGGCGGTGTTTGGTGGATTCCTTGAATACTTATTTTGCCCTCTGGTTCTAGAATATCAGGGCAGTTTTCCTTGATAATTTCATGAAAGATGATGTCTAGGCTCTTTTTTTGATCAAGGCTTTCAGGTGGTCCCATAATTTTTAAATTGTCTCTCCTGGATCTATTTTCCAGGTCAGTTGTTTTTCCAATGAAATATTTCACATTCTCTTCCATTTTTTCATTCTTTTGGTTTTGTTTTGTGATTTTTTGGTTTCTCATAAAGTCATTAGCCTCTATCTGTTCCATTCTAATTTTTTTTTATAGGTTTTACTTCCACAACTCATCTAAACTTTATTCACAAAAAGCACCCATTGGCATAATGCTTGGTAAGCAAAATCCACCCTGTGAAATATCCATTTGTTCCCAGTATCCTCAGACCTCCTTTAGAGCATTCTATTACATTCAGCTGCTTAGCTGCTTACAGATGTCAGGCTCTAATGTTCTCATGCATGTGAATTGAAAACAAGGATATTCATTTTTTGCTATCCTTAGGGTAAGCATACACAAATGGTGGTCATATCTAAAACTTTTAACTTGAAGAGTAGATTCTTTTGGATCAAAGGTTTTTAAGGACTAAAGAATTCCATAGGTACAGTCTCTTACCTTCATTTTGAGCATGTGTAGGTGGGATCGTGTAATCAACATACCTGCTAAGGGAATCAGTACAGAGATTAGCTGAAATGGTGGTAATGAAAAATTGTATTTTCAGTCCTCTCTTAACTTACATCTTATACTCTTTTATTTTATGCAAATAAAAAACAACAACCATGAGATATGAACTCGTGAATCCATGGATTTAGGGATGTTTTATTTTGGTTGTGGGCAGGGATGCAAATGCACACAGCTCAGGGTTGGGTCTCCTTTTCAAAACACAGAAACAACTGTGGAAGGAATGGATGAATTCAAGCCACACATCCCCCTCGCCCCTGCAAAGCCCAAAACAACAGAAAAAACCCTTCCTCTTATGCTTTTCATGGTCCCAACAAGTTGGTAATATTTATTGCCCCAGCATGATGAACATGCTTGCAAAACACATGATGATAATCAGATCACAAATATTGAAATGTATGCACCTCCTAATCCCAATGGCACTCTATGGAAGTTGAAAAACTCTTCTAGCATTTTACAAAAGATCCTTGATGAAAAGGTAACAAGGTGATCCATGAATTCAGCAGCTCTGCAGATTGAATGAAAACAGGGCAGCCTTATTCTATCTCCTCCTCTGTCTCCCCCTCTCCCTCCCTCTATCTTTTTCTATTTCTTCTTCGATCTTTCCCTTTCCTCTTTTTCCTCTGCTCCTGGAAGGCACATGGTTCATGATGAAGTTCAACTCCACATAGTATTTACAATATACCTGGGACAGTGCCCTTCATTTGCTACTCTATATATGATTTCTTATTGACAGCTCCTTGATCCTTGTTCACCATCATATCTTTTTTTTTTACAAATTTATTTAACTTTTTACATTCATTTTCACAAGATTTTGGGTTCCAAAATTTTCTCCCCATTTG
>CM053771.1:533191593-533204970 GCA_028658325.1 Potorous gilbertii | reverse complement strand
TTCCTATTGAGCATATTTTCACTATAGTGATGCTATGTAGTCGCACTGACATAAGTGGAAGAAATCATATAACAAATCAAAACATAATACACTAAAACCCACACACACACAAACATGATCTGCTACATTCTGCGAATGACTTCCATATTTCTTTCTCTGAGTGTGGAAGGCATTTTGCCTTAGAAAATTGTCATTGGGATTTTTTTTTC
The DNA here is from genome assembly GCA_028658325.1 of Potorous gilbertii. NCBI lineage: Eukaryota > Metazoa > Chordata > Mammalia > Diprotodontia > Potoroidae > Potorous > Potorous gilbertii. The sequence continues at coordinate 533,204,761 of CM053771.1, read as the reverse complement.
TCAGTAAGTTCTTGTGTTATTACAAAGTTTCAAGTCTACCAGAAAAAACTCTCGTACACTGTGATCATTGCTGTGCACAAAGTTTTCCTGGTTCTGCTCCTTTCGCTCAGCATCAGATCATATAAGTCCTTCCAGGCCTCCCTGAAGTCTTCTTGTTCATCATTTCTTATGGCGCAATAGTACTCCATTACATTCATATACCATAATTTATTAAGTCATTCCCCAATTGATGGGCATGTCAGAAGAAGAAAATGATAAATGCTGGAGAGGATGTGGGAGAGTCAGAACACTAATTCATTGTTGGTGGATCTGTGAGATCATCCAACCATTCTGGAGAATGGTTTAGAACTATGCCCAAAGGGCTACAAAAATGTGCATACCCTTTGACCCAGCAATATCACTACTAGGACTGTATCCCCAAGAGATTATAAAAATAAAGGCCTCATTTCTCAAATATTTAGAGAACTGACTTTAATTTATAAGATTATAAGCCATTTTCCAATAAGGATATGAACAGGAAGTTCTCAGATGAAGAAGTGCTCCAGATCCCTTTGATGAAAAAATGCAAATTAAAACAACTCTGAGGTACCACCTCATACCTATCAGATTGGCTAATATAACAGAAAAGGAAAATGATAAACATTGGGGATGTAGAAAATTAGGACAGTAATGTACTGTTGGGCACTGATTCAACAATTCTGGAGAGGAATTTGGAACAATATTGGAAGAGAACCAAATAGAGGCTCCATAGGTTTGCATTCCAAAGAAATGATAAAAAGGGGAAACGTATTTACATGTCCACAATTATTTATAGCAGTCCCTTTTGTGATGGCAAAAACTGCAAGTTGAGGGGATGCCCACCAACTGGGAAGTGGCTAAACAAGCTATAGTATATGAATGTAATGGAATGCTGTTTTGCAATAACAAATGATGAACTGACTGAATTCAGAAAAACTTGGAAAGACATATGAATTAATGCAAAGTGAAACAAGCAGAACCAGGAAAATATTGTACACAGTATTAGCAACATGGTATGATGATCAGCTATGAATGACTCAGCTCTTCTTATTAATACTATGATCCAAGACAAATAAAAAGGGTTAAAATGTTGTCCATATCCAGATAAAGAAATTATGGACTCTGAATGCTGATCAAAGCATATTTTTTCACTTACTTTATTCTTTCTTGTGTTTTTTTCCCTTTTAATCTGTTTCTTCTTTCACAACTATGACATTTATAAAATCTTTCAAACAGCTTAACATTTTCAGAATAGGGGAAAGAAGAGAATGAGGGAGAAAAAAATAAACAAAATGAATGCTCAAACTTTTCCTGACATGTTAATGGGGAAAAAAATACTACTAAAAAGAGATGTCATCTTTTCTCACATACAGCCCTTCCTCATCATTACAGTTCTTTGACTCTCTCTGACTCTCTCATTTACTTTATATTGATATAAGGACTTTATAGCAGTATATGTAATATTTAGGCAGAGTAGTATTCACAAGATAATTAAAAAGAAGATAAATATAGGAATCAATAAAGGGTTTCAACGGATGGTAGAATAAGAACTGAACAATGAAGGAAGCAAAGGATGCTGAAAAAGACCTAAGGACATTCAGGTGCAGAGAACAGCTGTTCAAAGGCACAGTGGTTGAGTACTGAAGGCTGAATTAAGGAAACCTCAGATAGATCTGTCTGACTAAAACATAGAGTACATATAAAGTAGACAATAATGTACAAGAAATAAAAAAATAGACTGGACATTAATCATAAAGGGCTTTTAAATGACAAATATGAAAATTGATATGTCATTATTGTCCATGATCCAAAGTGTCACTGAGTACTTTGAATAGATCTTTTCCTTCCTTCTTCCAAACGTACCATGATAGATGTACGTGGCTCAAAGGAACTGATTTGAGATGCCCCTTGTTTATTTTCTCAAAAGAATTTTCTTCCTTTGACAGACAGGCAATCAGGAAGGGCTGAAGAATGGTCAACTTTTTTTTATGATTTTGCATTCAGTTGTCATTCTCTGTGTACAATGACACAGCAGGTAATGATTCATCTGGGCTTTGGGGGCTTGATTTTGGGTTTATGAAAGAGTCTACTTAAATCCGATGGCAGGGCAAGGCAATATTTATTCCACGACACAGTCATTCTAAATTTCAGTAACATCCCTATGGTATTTAGCAACAGAAATGTAGGATTTGGTAGTTTTTATTCAGAGTCAAGACTTGGAAATCCATTATTCATATGTTTGAAGAGAAACCTTTAGTATTTATGAAAACTTTAAGAATTTAAAAGAATGCCTTTGGACCAAAAATGGGTCCTTGATATGCTGGATCCTAAAACTGTAGTCAAGACTACCAGAATAAACCATTGTCAAAGGAATTATTGTATGATTTAAAAAAAAATCTTGTAGTATGTTGATTTTTAATTTGCTATAATGTTAACTATTACTGGAAAATGAGTCCTATAATCCAGGTCTGTCAAGGGGAGACAAATATTTTGCTCCCAGACAAATATACAATGAAAGGCTGAGTCAACCTTAGCTTTACATTGATGATTAAAATGAAGTCTATAGAATATAGGTCCACAAATCTATAAGAAAATAATTCAAGTAGTTATTTGGAACGTCAAAGCAACTATTGAAAGGTGTCTTCTGAAGGAAGGTGGTAAAACATACCCTTCTGTTGTTTTAACCCCTGTCAACTTCATCATCACAACTATGAAGGACCAAAAAGGTAAAATATTTCATCTCCTTACTTTAAAGTCATTATAGAAATCAAGCTCAGATCATATTGTACTCCATCAAATTCTACTCCATCTTTGACTTATGCACTATAAATTGAAGGGTAGAATGCAAAGGAAACAAAAATGTTGGCACGGCAAAGGTTCAAAGTCAATGCTCCGTTGTAGCAGAGAAGGATTCACTTTAAGAATATTGCTTTGTAAGTTTAAACACTTCTGGCCAGAATCTCTGAAGGTCTTCCTCTCCCACACTCATATCTATGTGATGATAAATTGAACCATCTTTTGTCTCAACTCTTACCCAGACCTTATAATTGAATAAGCATGGCCTTAAACAAACTGAGACTTGAGAAAGACCTTCATTCAGAAAGGCCAAGATCACTCACTGCATCTTGGGCCATCACCAATTATCTTGACTTTTTTCTGGCCACTGGACTTTGATGAATCTGGAGGAGAGAATGAGGGTGATAACTTTGAGCATCTCTGTCCTATTCATGTCCAATGTATACACAAGTCAAGACATCACTCCCAAAATGTCATCTATCCTATTCAAGAACAAAGACAAGTTTGAAATCTAGGTAAATATGAATCTCTCCTTGTTAGTGGATTACTTAGTCATCTGTTCCCACTTGACAGGTGAAGTTTGAATTTTGGGAGAAGAGAGATTCTTTTTCTCATTTCCATCTTCTAGAAACAACACAACTAAGTTCAAATCTCACCTCAGACACTTGACACTCTCTAGCTGTGTGACCTTGGACAAGTCATTTAACCTCAATTGCTTCAGCCTGGGTCATATCCAGTCATCCTAATGAATACCTGGTCACTGGATTCAGATGTTTCTGGAGGAAAAGTGAGGCTGGTGGCCTGCACAGCACTCCCTCACTCAAAACAAAGTCAAGTGCAAGTCATGTTATTATTTCTCTGATGGCATGGTCTTCCTCATCCATGAAGGATGAACACAGAGCTATATTCAAGTTCTCTTTAGGATTTGTTGCTATATACATGCTGATGGCCCTAGTATGGGAGTTTCTTTTTTAAAGTTTTTCTTTCCCTAGAAGAGCCTCTCCCTGGAGACACATAAGTGTTACTTTGTAATACTTCTGGAAAGAAGTTCACTTTAGCAAACCTGCCTCCTACAAAATTCACTTCACAGAATCACAGAATTCTGGAAAGTTGGGCGTACCATCTTGGAGAGGGGGAGGGGAGAAAGAAATTTGGAACTCAAACCATGTAAAAGTGAATGTTGAAAGCTATCTTTGCATGTAATTGGGGGAAAAATCAAAACAAAATACTATTAAGTGGGGGGAAAATCCCAACTATAATAGTTAATAAACATTTATTAAGCACCTACTATGTGCCAGACACTTTGTTAACAAAAGAACCATCTAGAATTCAATTCGGTTTGACTCAGTGTTTACGAAGTGCCCATTGTGTAGCAGGCACTGTAATCAGTTTTCCTGATTTAAAGACAAAATCCAAACCAGTCATTGCCTTCAAGGAACTTGCATTCTACTAGAAGGAAATAGCCTGTACTATATAGAGATATACCAAATGAATCCAAAATATTTTTAGAGTGAGATACAAGCAATTTGGTGGAGGGAAAGGGGCTGGAAAGGATTAATATAAGAAGCAGCATTTGACTTGAGCTTTGAATGGATCTGGAGATTCCAAGAGGCAAAGGTGAGGAGTTGGAGCTTTTCAATCTAGATGATAGTCAATCAAATACCACAAGCAAGGAACTATGTCAGGCAGTAGGGAAAAAAAACTGGGGAAAAATAATCACAAAGTAACGTTGGTGCATCTTGCATTCTACATTGATACAGCCTCCCTCCACAACACAATGAGAAACCATAGGCTTTTTACACAGTCTATCACAGACTTATAATCTTGCTATACCAACTAGTTTGTATGCATATTGGAACTATGTTAATATTTTATACACTTTGCTCTCTCTCTAGTGCCTTGTATATAGCAGGCACTGATTTGGTGTTGAAAATCTTTCTTTTTAGAGAAATGATAGTGTTGCTCCCAAGATAAACTCTTAAACCAGTCTGTGAAAAATAACATCAGAAACAGGCCACCATGAAGCTGGCCTCTGGATTGTTGTTTGTGATTGCCATACCTTGTCCTGGCATAGACTCGTCATTTTCTTCCCATTAGTAAGAGATAGTTTTTTTCCCTTCATCATAGACTGTCTCTCTGTCTCAGAAAATTAAATTTCATGAAGCTCATTCTTAGAGATTGAACACTTTGTGCTAAAATAAATTGTTATAGGCTTCTTGTTTCTTTCAATAAATTAGAGCCAGAGGTTCAAGCCAAATGAACAAACACAAATTAGTTTTAGTGAGTGAATTTCTCCCCCAAATATAAGTGTACTGAATATAACAATATATTGCATTCATCAGAAGATGTTTGCTGCTGTATTTCATTAGTATGTGCTGTCAACCATTAATTCAAATTGCTTGGAAAATATAGTTCTTTATCAAACAAATGAGAGAAAATAGAAAATCATCCATACCTACAATCTCCTTGGAATATTGCTCCTGGTCATGGAGTATCATAATTTGAAATGAAAAATGTCTGCTTTAGAAATATGGTGATAGGATCCATTTTGAGGTTCTCAGTTTGGTGAGTAGGAGAGAATTAGGAATTTAGTTTATAATGAATGTTAAAAATAAATAATAATTTTTAAAACTGATCTTGTAAAAAGAAAGGGTACTTTAAATGTTAGAACTAAATTAAATCCAAGAAATTAAAGCTCTGAAAACATAGACAAAGAGAATTTTATTATTTAAGGTTCATACTTATAAACTAGAAGGCTTATGTTATTCATTTCCAATTACTCTTAAGACTACATATTCTTTATCATAATACGTGCTTCATCTATTAGTTATTTTTCAATGATATGGTCACTTCATGAAACAGTTGCTATAGTAATTAGTAAAGACAGCCAAGAAGCATTTATTGTATCTTAAATATTAGACACTGCCCTGAACACTAAGAGTATAAAGAAAGATAAACCCTGATTTCCAGGAGATTAAATTCAAAGCAGAGGCAAGGCAGGGGGAGGGAGGGACAAAACACACACAAAAAATATACTTATAAGCCATATGCAATATTAGTAAGAGATGATCCGAGAAGGTAAGTTTCATTCCATGTATTTCTACTCCCAGGCTATAACATAACATCTAGCACATAGTGCTTTAGAAATGCTTTTTGATTCGTCAGTTGATGATAATGTTTTTCTGATTTTAATTAATGGAAATAATAACTGCAATCAATGACATCCTTTTAATCCTTAATGCATATTATCTCCTTATTATAATAATATGGCAATTTTTTTCTGGAAAGTAATTTTCTGAAGGATATACATATGTTTTATTTTAAAATAAATACAGGCATATTATAAAAATAGGAGTTTGGCAATCATGAAATCTGCGTTTCAGTCCTATTTCTAACACTAATACTCCATGCATTATTGAGGAAGAGAGATTAACCTTTCTGGGACTAGTCTCTATATTTTTAAACCAGTAAAATGAGGGCCTCAAAATAGATCATTTCTAATTTCCCTTCCTATTCCAAAATGTATGATCTATTGAAATGGAAAAAAAAAGAAGTAGGAAAAAAGAAATAGGATTTTTTCAGTATCCCTGTGCTCTGCTGCTGTGTAATGCAATGCAATGATGATTAAAAAGATGTGATTGCCTTAGAATCTTCCTATATGAAGGATTTTCCTGTTTCCACAATGAAGCTAGAGGAATTGCCTTCCGTAATTACCCTTCATGAAGGTTCCTCTATCTTTTGCTTTCAACTGCAGATCAAAAAGAAAACCAGCACTCTAAGATAGAACATATGACTCACAGTGGTTCCCTTCCTAAATCTTGTAGATCTACAATCTAGGAATGATGAGAAATCTCTGGTGATGACCTCGCTCTCTAATTTGAAGGCAGAGGGCCTGTAAGGGTCTGCTTATTATTGGACTACCCAAATGATACAAAACCATTTTCCCTTCCTTTAAAAAAAATATGAAATATAAGAAAGATCGGTTCTAGACCATTTGAGATCGGTAGAATGTTATGGTGAAAATACAACAAGATTTTGAATAAGAAAACCTAGGAATCGTTATCTTGACTCTATCATTTGCTATGTGCGACCTTAGAAGAAAGGGAAAAAAATGTTGCTATTTTGTTCCAAGCATGTGACAAGTGCTTTTACAAAATGATGCAGAAGAGCCTAATGTTATTTGAATTTCATTTCCTTATATCTGCAGGTCTTTGTCTCGGTCAACTGCAGAATTTATTTTCCTTGGAGTTGTTAAATTTAGCCATTTATGGCATTGTTTGTGCATTTATTTTTTCTGCTGGTGATCAGTAGACTCTTTCAGCTGACACTGTGTTTACTATGCTCAGATGTTCTAGGAAGATTGCTTGTATTGGTGTGTGTGTGTGTGCACGTGCGTGTGTGTTAATCATATAATCTCAATATTTCTTGTTTCTATAGGATCCTGAAAATCCTTATATTGTACCTATGGATCCCTGCCTTTAAGGTTTTACTTGTTTGGAGATCTGAGTTTTGTTGTTCTTGTTGCTATTTTTACCGTATTTTTCTTATCTCTTTTTTAGATTTCATTTTTGTGTATTTTCATTCCGAGTTGTTTATTCTTTCTTATTTCTTTTGTGAGGTGAGTGCCAGCACAGATAGAAGTTTTCTACACTATCAGTTATTTCTACTGCACAGGCCATAAATTCTGCTTTCAAAATGAACGTTATTTTTAGTCATTTAGGAATATTGTATGTATTGTAATATTTTCTTAAGAATCCACAGATTCTATTATCTCATCAGGGGTCAATTTTTGTTGTTTTTGTTGTTGTTGGCGAGTCTTGTAATATTTAATCATAAATACTTAGATGCTTTAAATGATCTGGAGGCCATTGTCCCTTCTGTTACTAATAACTTCGCTATTGGTTTAGCTGCTTATGCTCCAAACCTTTAAATGTGTTTTCTTCTTCCTGAGATCTTTAATAATCTGTCTTTTGTTTGCTTATTTTTCTCATAACTCTTTGGTACCATTGGTACCATTTGCCCCCCGATTGAATAGTTGTAGGACAGATCACAAAATTTCACCCAACGTCTTCAATTGTTTTATTTTTGAATTTGTTTCATTTTTAATTTATAAAATAAAAGAAGCATTTCCATAACATAGTAGAAGCTTAAAAAGAGCCACAAATCTCCTTTTAAATGTACAATGAGGTGATGATGTAAATTTATTTTCCCCTTTTTCTTTTTTCCTTCTCTTACCCTAGAGATGGCTGCCATTAGACTGAAATATGTATGTGTGTATATATATGTAAAATATGTGAAATCATTCTGTACATACTTCTATTGATCAGTTCTTTCTCTGTACACAGGCAATCTTCCTTCATATTTCCTTTGTATTGAATTGGGTGTTTATAATAGTCAATGGCTTATCCACTCAAAGTTGTTCTTAAAACAATGTTTCTGTTTCTACATACAATATTCTCTTGATTCTTCTCATTTCACTCTTCGTTATTTCGTGTTGTTTTTCTAAGATCATGGAGCTCATTGTTTCCATAGTAAGCATTATTCCATCACAGTCATGTTCTACAACTTGTCCAGCCATTCCCCAATTGATGGGTATCCCTCCAGTTTCTAGTTCTTTGCCACCACCAAGAGAGCTGCCATAAATATTGTACAACGTACAGATTCCTTTCATTTTCCCTTCATCATCTTTACTTAAGAGGGATCCCAAGCTAGCTCTCTCTTTATTTCCAACAGACTGCAATTTTTGACCTGTTATCCATCATGTCCCTTGCTGCCCGTTGACATCCCTTTCCTTTTTCTCATTGCAGTGCAGCTTCTCAGCTTCCTTTTGGGTGTTTTCTTCTCTCACAGAATTGTAAACTCCTAGAGATCAGAAATTGTCTCTCCTATTTGTATTTCCAGTGTTTAGCATGTAGATATTTATTAACTGCTATTAATTGACTGTCCCTCTAATGTCCCTTTTGTTTGTGGTTTCCCTGGGTTCCGGACTGATCTGTCCTAACTGATTTGTCTCTGTTCCTGTTCTCTGACTGAGCTCTATTGTCCCACAGAATATACCCACAGTTCTTTGCCAACCAGAATACACTTCTTCCTTTTGATTTTCCCCAGGATAGGAGGAAAGGAATGGGAAAAGTTTTGTCCTATTATAAGTCTGCAGTTTGGCTTTTGTAGCGCAAACCCCAATTTCAAAAATGACTCAATCTCAAATTCCAAGGATAAGGGTAGGGGACTGAGTTCCAAGTGATGAATATGAGTTAGGAATTGACTTGAATTGTTGCTTCCTTATTGTTCTTAGGATCCTGTGCAGACTATGGAAACAGCAGCAATTACTTAATTCCTTACAAAGTTCCTATTTTAAAGATTGTGTGAGGTTGTACGGGTTTGAGAAAATGTTATGTTGTTGGTAGAACGACCTGAAAATTTGCAACTTACCAATGTGACCTTGAATATGCTACTTAACCTCTCTAGGTGGCAGTTTCCTCATTTAAATTCAGAGGGTTAAACTAGGCAGTTCAGTTCAAAACCCTTTTATATTCCATGATGCTGTGTCCATTTTCCTTGAGAAATGTCAAAATTCAGAGAGAAAAGGAGAGAAAGATCTAAATTATTTCTTCCTAAAGATAATAGGATCATAGATTTAGAGCTGGAAAGGACCTTAGAGGTCATGCAATCCAACCCCCTCATTTGCCTTATACTTAGGTTATTTATTTCAAAGAGATTTCGAAGGAGGATGCCATTACTTTAGAAATTGTATGCTTCTGAATCAGATAATACTGAAAAAAAATGAATTAAAGCTTGCCTTGAACCTATGCCTGAGAGAGTATATTCAGATTATGAGTGCTTCACTATTTGTCACCAAAATAATGTTTTGTGAACATCCTGTGAATGTTCCATATGAAACATTTGGAGCTGTGCAATAATTTGCCAATTAAAAGAAAAGTTCAAATTTCAAATGTTTGACAGATCATGAATCTGGCAATATTTGAGTTGCTTTAAAATGAAGCCGAGTAGTGTAGTATAGCAATGAAAAATGTTAGGAGGGAAAGGGGATGGGAAACATTCCTTATTCCCCCTCTGAACATGTGCTTTCAAATTGAAAAAAAATCCATGTTCATGTTAAGTATCAGAATTTTTGTTCTATTTCTTCTGCTTATTTCACACTTACCCTTTATCCTTTATGTTCCTTGGCTATTTGAATGGGAATATATATACATAAACACGTATATGTATATGCACATATATGTACACATATATAGACATGCATATACACACAATACACATACATGTGTTTGATATATATCACATATATGTGTATATATGTGTGTGTATATATTTATCTATCTATCTATCACTTACTATGTACAAAATATTGTGCTGTTTTGGGAATACACATAAGAGAGAAAGACAGCTCTTGCTCTTAAGGAGCTCACTTTACAATTGTTTAGTCAACAAACAAGTTTAGGGGGTTTTTGTTGCAATTAAATGGAAAAGACTCTATGGACTTTAGGTCTCATAGGCAAAAGAGATGAAAATATCTCTTCTTTAATGTCTTTTATGCTGATAAAAATCATTCTCCAGATTTCCGAATTGTGTCAAGATGGCTGAATCAAATATTTTACCCCATCAGATCTATTATCAATCTGGCAGTATTTAATAGCAAGAATGACTTTTTGTATAGGGTACTGAATATGGAATCAGGAAGAGTCAGGCTCAAATCCTGCCCTAAGCTCTTTATGATCCTGTGTAAGCCCTTTGAATTTTTTGTAATTTAATCCCCTCATCCATAAATTGAAGGGAGGGGTGAAGTCAAACGCCAACATTCCTTTGAGCCTATGAGACATGTGAAATAAGGAAATGAAAATTTTCACAATGTTGAACACTGACTTTAAAATGGAAAAGTCATGTTATTTCATTCCAAATGTTCATTTTGTGATCTTTATTTTTTTTATTTGAATGGTGAAATTTATAAATAGAAATAAAATGAAGGTTTATTTTGCATATTTAATAACTGTGGAAAATATGGTTAAAGTCCATCAATAACATAGATGACACATCTGTGGCTGAAGATATGTGATTATGGCATATTTATTTTGGCTACTGATTGGCATTCTCCCATTTTGGATTTACTCTGAATGCCGTCAGATATTCACAGAACACTGTAGCTGACCTTGTTCAAAAGATTGTCATTAATTCTGGGAAGTGAAACTTATTTTTAAGTACTTCAGGGGTATCATAGAATCTCAGAGATTCAAAGTTGTTACATAGACATAGACAGACAGATATAGAAACATACATACATACATATAGATAGATATTGTACATAAATATATATATATATATATATATATATATATCTGTCTTTGTATGTGTGAGGGACATGCACACGCACACAGATAGTCTTGGAATTTAATAATTTTTTAGTGGAGGAAAAGAAGATAGTTACATGCCACCGAGCAATCTAATATTTCCATGTAAAGAAAATAAATATGTTGTTTTTCAAGATACATACATGACCTACTCATATTAAAATAAGTCAGCTTTCAAAAGTATTTTATGTTCCAAATATATTCAGAAGTTCCTTCAAGATATGTATTATGAAATCAAATTTAAAATAAAAAAAACTAAGGGTGCCCTTGTAGGATACTTTTATTCCTCTCTGTTCTTTTGCTTAATTCCTCTCTGTTCTTTTGCTTAATTAATTTGAGGGAATTTATTGGGTTAGTATTTGCTTGATGTCTCTAGTCAGAAATTGTGTCCATTTGTCAGATATGTTGTAGGAATATATATATATATATATATATATATATATATATATTTGTGTATTTTATCTGAGGTTTTAAAATGCAAATGTAGCTAATATTGCTTTAACTTTTTGGCATTGTGAATCACTTTGACAGTGTTGAGATTTTTGGTTCCCTTTTTTTTCAAAATAAAGTTATTAAATGTGTAAAAGTGATTATGCAAGATTATAAAAGCAATGAATCATATTTTTAAAATAAGTTAAAGCATCTCATGTTTAGAACATGTGGCTTATGCTAAAGATAATTTTTTAAAAATGGGCTAAAGTAGGCTAGTCTTTTACCTCAGATTCAAGATTGGAGCAAAATGACACAGGTAGAGAAGGTTTGTTACTTGTGGAAAGGAGGTTTATATGACCATAAATTCAGAATCAATGACATACACCAAAAGGAGACTCTGTCATGGGCAGAAGCCCCAGAAGCTCTATTTAAATTTTTACACAGCTATCATAAAACACACACCCATGTACACACGCGCGCACACACACACACACACACACACACACATGCGCACTCACATACACAGGTACACATACACATTCTATCCTCTGAAGATAATTATGTAAAACAACACAAAGCAGTGATTATTAATATTAGTCAAATTCTTTGTACATGATTATAAATTATTTTTATACTTATCTTTTAAAAGTTTTAACTTTTGCAAGTTGCTGGCATAATCATCCATTATATTTAACCTGAGAATTATTGTAGGCTAGTATTTTCTTCTTTAACACAGTTATCTCCATTAAGTGTATAGCAAAACACTGTTTCCAGGAGACAGATTTTAGAGCAAGAGGCAAATGTTACGGTAAAAGAAATCCAGAATTGATTTAAGGAGCACCTTCCAAATATTTAGAGCTGCACAATGGTGGAATGGGTTGCCTTAGGTGGTATTGGGTTAGTATTTGCTTGATGTCTCTAGTCAGAAATTGTGTCCATTTGTCAGATATATTGTAGGAATATATATATACATATATATATATATGTATATATATAATACACATACACATATATACATACATATATACATATACATATGTGTGTGTGTGTATATATATTTGTTTATGAGGTATAATGGATCAAGGAGCCTGGACCTGGAGTTAAGTTAGAACTAAGTTCAAATCTGCTTTCAGGCATTTACTGGCTGAGTGACCTATTGGGAGTCACTTCACCTCTGTTTGCCTCAGCTTCCCTATCTGTAAAGTGGGGAAAATTATAGCGCCTAATTCTCCAGAGCTGTTGTATTAAATGAGACAATAATTGTAAAGCGATTAGTACAGTGCCTGGCCAATAATGAATGCTATATAAATATGATCAGTTTTTATAGGGAAGATTAACCATTTAGTTACAGATAGGACTACGTAGAATCTTACTATCCTGAAATCCTAGTGATGATTGGAGCAACATTCTCCTTGTATAAAATGAAGGAATTGTATTTCATGATCTCTAAAACTCTTTCTAGTCTTAAATCTTTTGGTACACTTTAATTTTCCTTTCCACCCATTTTATGCCATACTATGTTTTCCTGCATGTCATTGAAATTCTTTGCATGTGTT